>JAOTQK010000002.1:22898959-22930408 GCA_025642025.1 Rhododendron ferrugineum
GTCTCCATTGATTTTCGCCAAGACATTTGTCCGCGTGCATGATGGCGAGGACAGAGGCATGCAGTCCATTGGCAATGTCAAGCATCAAGTCGCCGAAAATAGACTTCTTCTTCAGCCTCGATAGTTGGCTCGCAATATCTCTGTCCGCACTCTCCTTCTTTGCCTTCAGCTTTGCCATGCGAGACATTAGGGAGGGTTTCCTAAGCCAAAGGTTCTCAACCAACTGCTGCCTAAGAGCGATATTAGATCCAGAAGAATTCGACATTGGAATGGTGAAGTTAGAGAGAGAATGAGAGATGGAGAGTGCGAACAGAGATATTGCGAGCCAACTGTCGAGGCTGAAGAGGAACTCTATTTTCGGCGACTTGATGCTTGACATTGCCAATGGACTAGATGCCTCTGTCCTCGCCATCATGCACGCGGACAAGTGTCTTGGCGAAAATCGATGGAGACCTTGAAAAGCTCCCGGATCAGATGGAGAAAGCCGAGGCTACTCTAAAAGATAAACGGGAACATTTTGACAGATGCACTATCCTCTCTGTTTCAACAGAGGAGGAAGTGCAGTGGCTTGTAAGAAAGAGGGTTTTCCATTGGCAATGTCAAGCATCAAGTCGCCGAAAATAGACTTCTTCTTCAGCATCGACAGTTGGCTCGCAATATCTCTGTCCGCACTCTCCTTCTTTGCCTTCAGCTTTGCCATGCGAGACATTAGGGAGGGTTTCCTAAGCCCAAGGTTCTCAACCAACTGAGATGATTTCATCATCTGCCTAAGAGCGATATTAGATCCAGAAGAATTCGACATTGGAATGGTGAAGTTATAGAGAGAATAAGAGATGGATAGAGTGAGACAGAAAGATGTATAGTGGAGGACTGTATATATATATAGGAGAAAATTTGGAATTAATTTGGAATTTTTGGTGGAGTGGGGGCGGGAGGAAGGGAGCCAAACTCACCTCGACTCAATCTGTTTTGAACTGAAACTAACAACAGAAACACAATTTTTTCTCCGCTTCCCCATTAGATGAAGCAAAACGCGCAGGATTGCTGATCTGGCGTACTCAAATCTGTTTTGAACTGAAACTAACAAAAGAACTCTTTCTCTGATTTCCCATTGGATGAAAAGTAAAAAAGCAGATTGCTGAGCTGGCGTTTAGGGAGAGAAGGCGAATAAAAAAAACAAGAAGTGGAAGAACTGTACAAGATAAGGGAATCTAAGAGGAGAAAAATAGGGTGGAATTCTAAGAGGAAGAGTCTAGAAAGGAGGAAATTAAGGAAGAAAATGAGAAAGAAAATAGGGGGAGAAATGTTTGATTCTTGACGCTATATCTGCTCCTTACACGCCAATTTTTCCGAAAGATGGAGAGAGAGAGAGAGAGAGAGAGGAATGGTGGAGTGGTGAAATGCCTGATGCTAGCTAGTACTATATATACGGAAATACCTCCGGATCATTCCGGCAAGATCCAGACTGGGTTGTCTCTACCTCTGGAACATTCTGGCAAGATCCGAAACATTCCAAAGGAACCCAGAAATTCTTGGTATCATCCAAAGAGGCGGTCAAGGGCTGGACCCTACCCCTGAGGTTGTCCAGCGCTTGAGAAGCCTTGATCATCTCCCTAAGAGCTACATTAGATTCCTAGGTATTTGCTATTTGCCCTTTGAAAAGATCGAGTTATAGAGAGAGGAATGGTGGAGGGGTGAAATAGAATCACATAGACTAAAAACACCCAAAAAAAATTCACAAAGGGAAAACGACATCGACTTGATTTAATTTTTGTCACGCCCTTGATTTTTGACATAAATATAAATGAATTTCATAAATAAAACCTCACAATAACCATACGATACCCCAAAAGAGTACAGCTTTTCCGTTCCCATAATCATACTTCCAAAATTCATTTGTTTCCAAAATATTACATCATTGGCTCAACGGCCCCAAATCGACATAAGTTCTAAGTATCAAAGAGAGTTAAAGGGTTACAATATTCCAAGTCAAAAGATTTACAACTAGAATTACAAATATATCTTCCCAAAAGAGATTTACAAAGATAACTAAGTAACTCCTCTATGATAGCTTTCAAAATAATGTCCACATCCAAGCACTCAAAGCATGCAAGCTACTGTCCCGGGTTAGTACCTGAAAATGATGTAAGGTTTAAGCTACATTAACCCAGTAGAAAATTCTACACTAATATTATGTGCAAATGAAATGCTAGGATAATCCCATGATAGGAACAAGAACAAGGACAATAAAATAATCAACAAGCTTGGCTCGATAGCCTCGATTCATTGACTTAACGATCATCGTTTAACTCAAACTAGAACCATTTCCATTTTTCATGTGTCCAACGTCTTTTCGTCGCAAATGCCATAAGCCGAAACTCCTGCCGAACCAATTAAGGGATCCCGATACCCCCTGCCAGGTACCATTAGGGGTGATATCGGTTCGGTTTCAATTGGTTTTGGCATATTTTTCGGTCGAAACCGGTTATCCGGTTTGAGATTTTTAGAAACCGAAACTGGTTGAAATAATACAGTCCGGTTTCGACCGGCTTAACTGGTTTCGGTCTGGTTCATTCATGGGTCACATTTTGGTTTCAACACATCAAAAAAAACCACAATTCAATCCATAAAATATCAACCAAAAACCCATAATTCAACCCCTTTTTTTGGGCCCAACAAAAATTAATCAATTTTGAGCCCAATACATAAAAAAAAAAAAAACATAAAAACAAAATTAATCACTGTTCATTAGCAGGTATATATATATAAAAGCATAATTAAGCACTTTTCGATTCCCCTCCCCTACGTTTATATATATATATAACCGGTTCGGTTTCGACCGGTCTTTAAAACACATAAACCGGATCGAAATTATTCGACCGGTTTGAAAAATTCGGTCTGGTCCGATTTTTCCGGTTTCGATCAATTTTTCGGTCTCGGCTAACAGCCCTAGGTACCATACCCTTCGGTGGGTCCTGAATGAAACTAATATGAGCTTTTGCTCCTACCAGGCCAATTAAGGGATTCTGATACCCCCTGCCAGGCACCCACCCGTTGATGGGTCCTGAATGTTCTCGTTATGATTTTAAGTGTCCGTGTCGTTCACGATAACATGTCACCAACTTCTACTATAGTCAACCAATTGCATAAATAACGATACGAGTACCATATTCATTTAATTCAACACTTTCCTTTATTAAAACGAGAGTCAAGGAAATGGGAATGGTCAACAAACCATTGGGGGACAAACAATCAACTTTATAGATGGTTTGGATGCATTTAGAAGGTGTTAGAAATGGTCGGGAGTTAAAACAGTCGAAGCGGAAGCAACATAGGCAAAACTGCCCAGTAAGCCATGGGTATCGATACAACAAATGTTGTATCGATACGGGAGGTTATGACAGTTTCTGAAACTTCTAGAATGCAGAATGCTAAATGGTGTTGTATCGATACAGGAGGTTATGACAGTTTCTGAAACTTCTAGAATGCAGAATGCTAAATGGTATCGATACACAAAAGCTTGTATCGATACGGGGACTTTACGAACAGAGATTTTGCAGATTTTCAAGGATTCACGACATCGACAACAACCACAACAACAACAACAACAACGATCAAAGGTACAAATCAAGACTACGAAAGCACCTCATTTACATATAATGAGAGGTGGAATCCCTACTTCAAGACTGGAGAGCACAAATCAAGCTTTTCTCAAGCCCTAGACTTCAAACTTGCAATCGAACGAAATACGCCCCAACCGAGCTCGATCCAACGAAGAACAAGCTCCAAAACGCGTAAGGATGAAAGGTTGGAAGTTGCTTTGAGTGGGCTTGGAGTTGTTTGGGTGAATTTTTGGATGAGAATGAGAGGAGAGAGAGCCGGTGTGAGAGAGTGAGAAAGAGTAAAGTGATTTCCTCCTCCCCTAGTACACGTATACACACACATATGCACCGCATTTATTACACTAACACTCCTGATTTTCACACTATTACACTTTAAATCTCGAAATCATTATTCGTCACCATTTCTCCCTCCCTAAAACATTAAATTTTATTAAAAGAATTTACGGATCCCTACAATTTTTCTTGAAAATTCTTTTTTTTGAAGGAATAAATTATATTTATAATAGAACTAATTAAGATCTATCAAATAGGATCCATATTATATGTAAAAATATATTTTATATAAAAAATATAGACAATTTTTTGAAACCTCTCAAATAATAAAACGGGATACTTAATTTGGGACGGAGGGAGCCTTTTTTTTTCGGTTAAGGAATAAATTTCAAATTACTTGACCCGATATTTTTTTTTTTGCTTTGACTAAAACACACACAGGGGCGAATTACCTGACCTACAAATAAATTTCTTATTTCATCACCTTGATCTCCATTTCCTTATTTTCTCTTGAAAAGGGGTTGTAAACTCACCGGGATCCGTTGTGAGAGGAGAGAGAAAAATAGCATTTGGGTAACTCATGAGAGCCACCCAGTCTCCTCGTTTCTTTTCAAGAATTGTCCAGTTATACCGGGTACGGTTGGAAATATAAGTAAGAAATGGGGGTATACCTAGGAATCTTGGATAAGTCTCATAACTCTGAAAGTATGGGACAAAATCGTAGAGTTTGGTTTATATGTTTAAGGAAGGTCCATGGTAGTAAATGTGTAAGAATTTGAAATCAAGTTTTGATCTTTTGTGAAATTTTCTCTTGGGGGTCCTTTATGCAGGTTTCATGTTGGATTGTGACCTGTTTGCACGCCTTTGGAGTTTGTCTGTTTTTAGATTTCCCATGAATAAAATTACAATTTGGTGTTACTCTGAAAGATTGGTTGCGTACACGGAAAATATCCCAAAAAACATGTTTCAAAACTGTTCACTAAACAAGTTTATATAATTTCTGGAAAATGAAAGGCAAAAAAATGTAACTACCAAACAGTCGCACCAATTTGACGCAATGGAGGTTACAAAATTCCGTTCTTCCCGATCCAACGGGCAATAACATCTGAGCTATCTACCGATCCACCGGCTCTCAAAAATTACCTTGCCTCTCTCGATACATTGTCATGAATCTCGACCAAACTTGTCCAATCGCCAATCTCCAGGAGATATCCTCAATTTCCCAATCTTCTTTCTCATCCAACATATTTCCCCGTCAGCATCTCAATCACTGTACGCCCCAGAGCCCAAATATCAACTGCAGTAGCCTCTTGTAGTTCACTAGCCACAACTTTCGATGACAAGTACTGGATAGTAACCATATAATGATCTTCAAGGGTCCAACATCACAATTTTTTGTTCGGTTTACCCTACAAGTGTTTGGATTCTCACACCATCGCCGCAAAATAATGTAACCAGCTGCAATCCACTACAAAACTTAAACCATGCAGTTTTCCTCTTCATTTCCTACGGAAATTTGACTCTTGAAAATGCCTGAAGTTCTGTTGATGGTTTCACTTGCATGTTGTAAACTTGAGAGAATTGCTGATGAGGTTCACAAATGTTTGAACTACGGTTGCGGAGTACTCTCCTTGAACTAATCTTGGCATATCATCTATAAAAGAGGCAAGAAAAAAATAGCAATAATCCCGCGTCAGAAACTAATCAGTGTAGATTACAAATCGTGCAATTTGATCACTGAATTTGTAAGCTCTTTTTGTTAACCATAAGAGCTATGATGGAGATCTTTATGTAACAAATATTTTGATCATACCAGAGAGGGACCCATCAAGAAACCCCACACAAATAATCGGAGTCTTTTAATTTGTTTAATACATATTTTTAAAAACCCTCGCAATAAATCAACTTAGTCGGATATCAGTAAAAGTCTGATCGACTCGTTAAATTTTTAGTCTCTAAATTCGTAGATCCCTTAAAAAAAAATTAAATAAATTAAACGACTTTGATTATGTGTGGGATTCCAAGGTGAGTCTAACATAATCTAGTGTAAGCATATCGAACGATTGGGATGTAATTGAAATGCATCACCAAACTTCAAAGGGCTAAAAATTATTTTCCAAACATGGAGGGAGAATTTGTACTCACAAGAAACCTTGGGGGTTTCAGTGATATTTACCCTATTTTCAACTCAAACGTTTGAGTTTGGGTCGGACTTGTACTACATAACAATGAGATTTATGCATACTCAAACTCGACCAATAATAATCAGACTTCATTTAATATTCAAGAGTTGGGGTCATAGCCCCTTTTAATGGTGTCAATATTGGACCATCAAGATATTAATGCATAACAGAACCGGTAGTGAATGAAATTATTTTTGCCGATAAAAAAATAGAAACAGTAGTACTTTTGAAATGGGTCAGCCGACCCCACTGTTTACGTGCTACTATGCCAGCGTCGCCTCTGATTGTATACTTGGGACTTACATGTATACCTATACATACATAAATGTATAGATGGATCAGTAAAGTGTTTTGTCTAGAAATTTTTATGCTTTGTTTGGAATTTGAGGAAAGTGAGAAAAATGAAGGGAAAATAAACAAAAATTCCCTCCCATTGGAAATAGAAAAATCTAGAAGTAATTTTTTTTTTGGTCCGCAAATCTAGAAGTATGAATAGTACAATTTTCTCTCATTTTTCTCTCTCTTCTTTTCTCCCATTTAACTATTCTAGTGCTAGTTCGTGCCTACGACACTACGCATCCCAGTTGGAAGGGGATGACAGTTGTATGATTTAGGTGAAAACCATGGGCGCTTAACCGGGAAGTGGAAGGATACACTACAACCTTTGGATCAAATAAATCTAAGCCGTTCCAATAACTTGTCCCCACACCTTTCTGTTTTAAACATAGAGATAGATCATGTACCATGCACATGTCACTTTGATGATTTTTGAGATCCCAGAGTCAGGACTAACGGCACGCCTTAAATGATATGGATTAGAAGATTAAGGGGGTAGGCTGTAGCGCTTTTTAGTATAAGGGGATAAGTTAGAAAACGGGTGAACATTGAGGGCGCAATAAGTAATTAACCCTCCAAAATTTGGCAAACATACGCATGTTGACGAGAAGGAACGAGAGGCAAACATACGTCCGTTATCTTCTTCTTCCGACGCCTCCGGTTGCCGTCGCCGTCACTTTTGCCCCCGTTATCCGGCGACCCACTCACCCAAAGGTCTCTCTCTCTCTCTGTACACACACTAATACGTATTCCTTGGTTGTTTTGGATCAAGAATTATGTTCCTACGCTGAATATATAATGCATATTTGAGGTACCTTCTTTGATTGAAAGAATTTGGGCTTTTTATTGATTTTTTGCAGTAAACTTAGGGTGATGCCCTTGTGGGCCAAGGATTGATTGATTGGTCCTAATTTTGCAAAAATTCTAGTGCTAGATAGAAATCAATGAAAAGCCCCAATTTCATTGGTTCCTAGAAGATGTAGTTATTCGTTTTTCCCTTAGCTTGATTGGTGGTGGTGTCCTTCTGCTGTCTCGGGACGACTGTACGTTACATCATCATATGATATAAACCCTTGGGTAGAACTCACACTTGAAAACCGGCTTACAAGAGAAGGGTGCCCAATAGCTTATATGCACATGGCCAAACCCATACTTAGCCGATGTGGGACATTAGGATTCCTAACATACCACCACACTCTGCGACTGATGTCCCCGGCGGCCCACTCTATCGACACTGATCCGATGGTAGCTCTTTCTCTTTTTTTGGCGGCTCCACCCACCTACCAGTATTCAATACTTTTAAGTATTTTAATCCAGCCTATAGGTCGCCCCCTCGGCGGGTCGAATTGCAACGTGGTGGTTGGCTTTGATACCAATGATACAAACCCTTGGGTAGAACTCACCCTTGAAAACCGGCTTACAAGGGGATGGTGCCCAATAGCTTAGCCGATGTGGGACATTAGGATCGTAACATCATAGCAGCACGGCCAAATTACAGTTGCATGCATCCCTCATGAAACACGAATATCTTGCAACAAAAATAGTTTTCAACCAAGTCAAATTATCCAGAAATTTTGGTTGCCTTCTCACCATATCTGCCTTATTGGTGATGAGTTTGGAAAAGCTAAACATAGATTTTCAGTTGGTCATGGCCATTGGAAAATTCAACGTTGGAGCAAAACACTCTTTGCCTCAATGTTCATGCAGTTTAAAGAAGTTCTAGGTCTTGCCTTTTGTTTTTTGTTTATCCAAAAGGAATTGGTGTCTGGTTCCTATGTTTTAATGAGTCCTAGTTTCCGTCATGTCAATAGTAAAGATGATAGGATCACCTTTGAGAGAACGCGAATTAATTCAAAACCCTCGGGTATTATGCAATACGTAATTTATGTGACTAGGAGCACTATGAAGTTTTAGAACACAAAATAAAGATTGGCTCCTCATGTTTAATTGCGCCACCCCAAAACCACAAATCATCAAAGTGCTTCCGGAAGACATGATATGGGAGAGTGAATGGTAGCTTGTGAATCTCTATCTAATGTTTGAAGTTTCTTAGTCTGTGGGTCTTTATATACACAATTTAACCTTCAAAAGCTATCGAAATTTCCTTGCCCGTTAGCGAGTGAGTTTCCAAATCATTATGACTTGTCTGATTGGACAGACCTGGAGAGAAGGACAAAGCTCGGAAGCTTGCAATGTGTTTCATAACCTATAAAGTCGGAAGCTTGTGATGTGTGTCATAAGCTGTAAACTCCATTCGTTTGTTATTGCAATCCTTATCTTTGTGAGTTTTTTCTTTGTGTTATTCAATGTAATCCTTTTTTCATTTATGTTATCCTTCTTTGTGGGTTTCTCTTTGTGTCTAAAACGTATTCTTTCTTATCGTTGTGCTTTTGTTCTTTGTTTATTAATCTCTTCAATATCTTGAGATTTGTTTGCATGTAATGAAAGCAAATCACCTGAATGGGTTTCAATTGAAAAAAAAGTACGCATCTCGGAAATCTAATCATTGTAATCAATAATTTATTTTTTTACTTAGATAAATTTAACAGAATTGAAGTTCTTGTTTTGAAAAGATACGATTCTAAGTGCAATTATAAAATAAAATAAAATGAGGGAATAAAAAAACTAATATTCCCAAAACTGTTGTGATTGTAATTAGTTTAATAGATTCAAATGATATTAGACAAACCATGAGATAAGAAAGGCCTAGATTCTAGAACGATCTTTAAGTAGAATCTATTGTGATTTGTGAGTTTGTTCTCCATCAGATTCAACTAGAGAACAACTTAGAGTTTACCAGTTTGATCTAAGTAGAATCTAGGTGGCAATCAATCAGTTGAACCAACTTTAAACATTAGCATTGGCCTTTTGCTGCCTAGATTCAACTTAGGATTTGTTCAACTTGTAGTTTGTCCATCATGTTCAACCCAAACTTTAAGTAATGCATGCTTTAGTGTTTAGAATATTTGTAACAGGATCCTTTGGTTGGTGAAAGGCCAAGGCTAATGGTACCTTGTTAAATAAAAAAGTTTTAAGCTGAACAAAGCAACATTACGGCTTCCATACTTCCACTTTGACGTTTGATAAAGTTCGAGCTTCAATTTCCCTATAGTTTTTGTTCTCCCAACTTAACCAATATTTTGCCTCACAATACTATGCAACTCTTGACGTGTGAAACAAGTCCAACTCTTTCGTCTTTCCAATATCAAAAATCCCACTTTGAAACTAGAGTTGGCCTTACTCAAGGGTTCTTCGAGAACTCGTTAAAAA
This sequence comes from Rhododendron ferrugineum, assembly GCA_025642025.1. Taxonomy (NCBI): domain Eukaryota; kingdom Viridiplantae; phylum Streptophyta; class Magnoliopsida; order Ericales; family Ericaceae; genus Rhododendron; species Rhododendron ferrugineum. Next base: position 22,908,645 of record JAOTQK010000002.1, read on the forward strand.
ACAAGAATTTCATGGTCCTTAACCAGGGAAATCAAGAAATTAGATTGAAAAGAGTTAGTTTACCTAAACTTGGACTCTTTGCTAACATCAAAACTCTGGGATTGAAGATCATAAGGAACATAGAAACCTTCTGTAATATCCCATAGTTGTTGGGCTTCTATGGAACAACTTTCTGGGATTTAACGAAGAACAACGTTGCATATCTTATCTGCATGCAATTAATTGTGGCTTGATCAACCTTACTTTTAATTGTATCTATTTAAGCTATAGATTAGCTTATATACAGTAGAATAAGCCTAAAGCCGGAGAAGGAGGAAGAGGAGGCCGAACGAGGGAAGTGGGTGGGGTAGAGAGACGGGGACAATTGTGAATTTGTGATGTAAGAATAGGAGGAAGTACGATTGGTAGGGATATGGTTTGGAATCAACAGATGTAGTTTTGGGAAGGGGTTAAACTGTCTAACCAAAAGAGCATTCCAAGTTTATGAAAATAATTTTCCTCGTGCTATCACAACAGAGCTTTCCAATCTTTGTACCATGTCCGTGGCATTATTGGCCCCACGTTTCTTTGATTTGTAATTTTCCCTTGAAAGTTTTGGAGAATAGAACCTAAATCAATTGCAAATTTATATTTTGAGGATATATAATGAAGTGATGAAAACATTTTACAGGAAAAAGAAAGCTAGCACAAGCTTTACTTGTCTTCTAGCCTGCAACTGGTTTCTGACTACAAAGCCATAGCCATGAGTTTTTCAACAGTATCTTCAACTGCCTATCACTATGTTTTGCCTATATCTCCTTATACGGGGGTGATTTCGATTCCTAGGCGGAAGGATCCTCGCAGAAGGAGGAAAGCTAGAGTTTTGCCGCAAGCAGCTATTGTGGAGGCAAGACCCCAGGCGTTGCCTGCGATTAAAGAAGTGACTGGTGGTAATAATGCAGTGCCATTCCGTCGACGTGATTCCTCATTTAGGGATCGAACAGGCGATATGCAAGCCGAGGCAAGAGCCATGACCCGTGCTGCCAATGCTTCTGTTTATAGCCCTGAACTTCTGTTAGTCAAATACGGCTCACGTCCTGTCAGGGTAAATGCTGTTTATACATCCAATGTTACATTGATTGCCTCAACAGTTTGCCTTATCATCCCTTCATCCCCACTTTTCTATCTGTTTTTCCGGCTTCACCTTCTTGTAGGTTCTGCGGAGGACTCTTGAAATATTTGTTGGCCTCGGTTTATTTGGGTTCAAGCTATGGTTGGACCAGTTGAACGGACAGCTCAATCAGAACAGAAGATTGCGGGCCATTCAGCTGAGGAATATTTTCACGAGATTGGGACCTACTTTTGTCAAAATAGGACAGGGTTTGTCAACTAGGCCTGATCTGTGTCCACCTGAGTACCTCGAGGAGCTTTCTGAACTGCAGGTATATCTTTTGATTCTTTTCTATGTTCTCCATTTCACAGACTGCGACCCTTTTTTTTTTTTCTCTTTCACTATTAAGAAACCAACATACCTGTCTCAGGTGAAGAACAACATTAACTATGCAACTGGGAATAGAAGCAAAACTTACAGGCCTCATCCCTGTTGCTTGCTATGTCCGCCAGGACATCCTCACAATCACTTGCTTTATATAGATATGACTAATTATTGGTACACTGAGTTTATCTGCAATTATAAACTGCTTTTGTAAACCGATGTACTTCTCCCTAAAACCAAGTTGCTGCTTAAAATTGCATTTGTTTCCGCTTTATTATTCCTAGTATTCAAATTGACAGCATCATAGTCATTTTCGTGCATGGTGCACGAACCATAATTCAGCAGCTATACTTACTTTGGCTACATCTGGCTACCTATATAGGAAAGTATCACCAATTAGCCCTTCACCACTAGCACCTTTTGCATCTCTGTCATTGTGGTTTCCGTCCAACATTGATCGGTTTGGTGGTTCTCTTCTTTGTGAAGCATCTCGTAAGTGTTGCACTAAAGGGATTCAGCAATGATTATATAGGTGCTAATTAGTTCCTGAGGTTGATCCACCATCTCAAAGGAAGGCATGTTGCGGCTTCCAAATAAATTAGCTAGCAAAATGAGATATATTAGTCAAACCCATAGAGCAAGTGTGGTATCCAAGGCTTGTGAATTGACCTTCACCCAGCAAGGACCATAGTTGTCAAGGGCGAGAGGCTCAAGGTGAGGCGCACCTATGCGAAAAAAATAAGAAAAATAGCATACACCAATATTTTAAACAATAAACACTAAGCCAACGAGTTTTAGAAAGCATACCATTCAAAAGATACATAAAAACATGTCAAATAGTCACCGATTCTCGCTGAGAGAAGAACTAAAACATCAAAATCAACAAAAAGACAACCATCCAACATTTGAAATAAGATTAAACCATGTAGTTATCCTATTTGGACTTCAACACTATTTAATAAGCAAGTAGTTATCCTTTTGACTGTTGATAACAAGTGCTGTTGGAGTCGACTGTTGACTGTTGATTACAGAAAGATCAGAATTCAGATCAATGACAACTAAACACAGTCGACTGTTGGAGTCAATCGCGAGAGAGACGGGAGAAAGATGAACCGGTGTCAATCAACAGAGACCAAAGAGAGTCGAGTTGGAGATCGGGGTAGACCAGAGAGGGGCGGGATCGAGAGGCGAGGGACTTGAGAGAGGTCGATCGAGATATATTTATACCTGTGGGTCGACAGATTATACCTGTGAGTCGGCTGTTGCCTGCTGGTCGATTGAAATAGAGAGGGGATTCCCTGTTTTGCTTCGTTTTCTGCTGTTCAATAGAGAGACAATCGACTGAAAGGTACTAATATGTTTAACTCCGTCTTGCACAGGAAGTTGATGTGGTTCTGGTTGAGGCATTCTTTCCCTTCTTAGTAAAGGGGGCCCGGGATGCTCGCGGAGCTCAGAGCTGGCCCTGAGCTAAAACTTGTGTTGTGGCCGCTTTAGGCCTTCCAAAAATTTTGAACTTTGGGGCACCTCCCTAATTTTTAACCCCTTATGATAGTCCAACAAAAAAGGCCTCATTTAATTTTTAATTTTCACTATAAGCCCCTAAAAGGTCAGGGCCGGCTTTGGCGGAGCTCGTGCCTTCCGTACCACCACAAGAATGGTCATTCTAGGCAGATCCCACTTCTTAAGATAAGGAATAGAGGGACAGGGGTCGTAGAAAGAGAACCCAGCCATCTATTTCATTCTACGTTCCGGGGCAGAGGTCCGACAAATTCTGACATAATACATCTTCATTGAAAGTGGAGTGAAAACATGAATGGGTTGCCACACCAATCGCAGTATTTGGGAACTTTGGAAACTATTACCACATCTGAAACAACAAGAGCAGCGTATCAACATGTTATTGCTGGTTTTCTTCAATGTCAGCAACTAGGACTAAAGTCTTACGTAGGAGACCTGGGGGTGTGAATTTATGGTGATTCATGTTTGTCTCCTTTCCTTTCCTTTCCTTTTCTTTTTGTATGTCTTGTACCATGCACAAACTAATTGTCTCATGGTGGCTAATTATTCGAAAACATGAATGGGCTTTTCGAGTGGGTTTATGTTGCCACACCAATCGCAGTAGTTGGGAACTTTTGAAACTATTACCACATCTGAAACAACAAGAGCAGCGTATCAACATGTTATTGCTGGTTTTCTACAATGTCAGCAACTAGGACTAAAGTCTTATGTAGGAGACCTGGGGGTGTGAATTTATGGTGATTCATGTTTGTCTCCTTTCCTTTTCTTTTTGTATGTCTTGTACCATGCATGAACTAATTTGTCTCATGGTGGCTAATTATTCCATAAAACATGTTTTCTTTTATAATGTAACCGAGGCTACTGTGCCTATTAAACTTGATGTTTTGATGTGAGGAGCTTAGATGACCTCACTGGTGTATTTTGAATGAGCAGGATGCTTTGCCGACATTTCCAGATGCAGAGGCTTTTTCTTGCATTGAGCGAGAGTTGGGACTCCCACTTGACTCCATCTACTCATCAATATCTCCATCTCCAATTGCTGCTGCAAGTCTAGGCCAAGTTTACAAAGCTCAGCTGAAGTATTCTGGCCAGATTGTTGCTGTGAAGGTGCAACGGCCTGGTATTGAAGAGGCTATTGGACTTGACTTTTACCTGATTAGGGGTATAGGATTCCTCATAAACAGATATGTTGACATTATTTCTAGCGATGTCGTTGCCCTTATAGATGAATTTGCTCGTAGAGTTTATCAAGAGCTCAATTATGTGCAGGTTAGTTTCCCGTTATACTAGTTTTGTAATTTGGGTGAAGGAGAGAAAACACATTTTCTCTAATTTATAAGAGATTCCTCTATGTTTGGATGTTAATTTTGACAGGTCTATGCAGGAGGGGCAGAATGCAAGGAGGTTTAAAAAGTTATATGCTGATAAAGCAGATGTCCTTGTCCCAGATATCTTCTGGGACTACACTAGCGGGAAAGTATTGACAATGGATTGGGTTGATGGCGTCAAATTAAATGACCAAGAAGCCATTGAGGGACAAGGGCTGAAAGTTTTGGATCTGGTGAACACAGGAATTCAGTGTAGTCTTAGACAGCTCCTTGAGTATGGATATTTTCATGCAGATCCTCATCCTGGAAATCTTTTGGCAACACCAGATGGGAAGCTTGCTTTTCTTGATTTTGGGATGATGAGTGAAACCCCAGAAGACGCAAGATCCGCTATAATTGGCCATGTTGTTCACATGGTAAATAGGGATTATGAAGCTATGGCTCGTGATTACTATGCTCTAGATTTCTTGTCCCCGGAAGTAGATGTTTCCCCGATTGTACCAGCACTTCGAAACTTCTTTGATGATGCACTTAACTCAACTGTGAGTGAACTGAACTTCAAAACGCTGGTGGATGGTCTGGGTGCTGTTCTTTATCAATATCCATTCAATGGTGAGCTCGAATGGCATCTTATTGATATTTGACTTTACGTCGTTCTCACCTGACCGGTGATGTCTTTGTCTGTAAATGGCTATGGGAGAATCAGCTAACAGGCATGTTGTAGGGTGATATGATTGCCAGATAATGCACCAATTCATTGAGCAACTGATTTTTGTACGGAAAATGTTTATGTAATTCCACAATTGCATGAATAACTAAACTTTCTCTGTATTTCTAATGGCCCCTTCTTTGTCTGGTCTATTCTCTGCAGTTCCAGCTTATTATGCATTGATATTGAGGTCGCTCACTGTTCTCGAAGGTTTGGCACTATATGCAGACCCTAATTTTAAAGTTCTGGCCGCTTCATATCCGTATTTTGCAAAAAGGCTTCTCACAGATCCAAACCCATATCTCAGAGATGCTCTTATTGAGTTGCTTTTTAAGGATGGCAAATTCAGGCACGTATTTACTTCTGTCATAATTTAGCTAACACTTAAATGGCGGAATAGGATTTTGTTGAGTGCAAATTGGCTGAGTAGTTGCAAAGCTCTTACTATTGCTCTGCTACAGGTGGAATAGACTTGAAAATCTACTTGTTCAGGGGAAAAAGGATAGAGATTTCTCTGCAAAAGATGCTTTACAACCTGTCTTGAAGCTATTGTTGGGTCCAGATGGTGAAGAGCTCAGGGCTTTAATTATTAAAGAGTCTGTACGTGTTTCTGAAGCTGTTATTTTGGGCTCAATGTTGGATACTTACAATTCTGTTCCCAGTCCTATGAGGACTCTCATTTTCAATGGTAATGCCACTGGACCTCTTATGATGAGTGATGCCGAACAAAACAGCCTCATGGAACTTAGGGCACAAGTGTTTAGGATATGGGGGCTTCTGCGAGAATCAGATAATTTTGATCCTTCTTTATTGCAGCCTCTTTTACAGGTGAGAGACCAGCTTTTTAAGTTTTTGTCCCTTTTTATACCTTTCATATACTTACAAATTTACAGTTTTGGGTGGACATTATCATGCATAACACTTGAAGTAAGAGTTGATAGTTCTGCTTGTCTTTTCGTTAGATGATTTCATTAGAAACCAATAAACCCAGAAATCATGGACCAAGGATATAAACCTTGAGAGTCCTAGAATCACAGAATAAATAAATAAAAACTGGAACATAAGCTGTAGACAATACTACAAAAATAACCACCCAACAACCTCAGCAAACAGCGGCAAAACCATCCACTAAATACAGTGCACAACCCTCCATTGCCTGAAGGCAATCTTCAGATATGGTGTATAATCCACGCCAGCTTATACCATGGAACCTTAGTTTTTTTGCCTCCTAATGGCATTCCCAGCAGAATTGGCAGTGAAATCCCACCAGAATGTGAGAGTCCAAACTACCTTATCTGGAAAAGAAGCATTTGGCAGAATTTGGGGTATAAGCCTAAATGTATAGAATTGCAACATTCCTTTTTCTGGCCTGTGGCAAGACCCCTTAACAATCATAGAATCCAATTTAGCCTTAGGAGAACGACGCAATCATCAACCAGATTGTCCCCAAATCTTGCATACAAAGGACCAACGACATGCCAGTTATCCAACTACAGAAAATGGAATGGCCATCCCCCACCTCATTGACCTCATATTTGATAAAACTTCGAATCATAGGTCTTTAGACGCTTAGGCTTAGTTTGGTTCGGGTTTTCTGGTGGTTTTTGAGGTAATGAGTTGAGAGATAGAGATGGAGAAATGAGAGTAATAATTGGAGATAAAATTTATTGGGGACCAAGATGCGTAGCATATGCTGAAAATACTTATCTTTTATAAAATAGGAATGGATCCACCTGACCCATAGTGTGTCAGCTTTGTTTGTCACAGACAGCCAAAATATGCTTCACCGCGGAGGGGTTTTTTTTAATAAATTATTTGGACTTTGGTATCACTTCTGACCTATTTAAAAGCTGCTAGCGACCAAAGATAGTATTCCTGGGTGTCTTGCCTGAAGCGTAGAGCTTTCTAGTCGCTTGCAGAATAACTCGGTAAGTCCGAGGTCTAATCACAGAGAACGTGATTTTGGAGTGAAAGGCTTTATCGGGCTATATGGTGGTTTTTAGCTGTAGGTAGCCAACCCTTGAATTTGATGGATTTTTGATGAATTTGAGACTAAGATTTTCTAATTTAAGCTAAAACTATAGATTGTAAGTATTTAAAATGATGGGCTCGAACAAGGGGTATACACCACTTCAGCCTAAGTAATCCAATAATCTCACTAGTTTACAGAACCAAGTCCCACAAGTAATTTGTGTGCTCGATCGGAAGGTTATGCTAAATGCGATCGAATTCCTCTGAATTGGTCGAATCCTCAAAAGGACAGTGACCCAAGCATTATGCGTGCCAGAATTAACTCTCGACGCATAATAAAAGGCTTATCACTTTTGAGCTTTGAGTCGATTTAAGGAGAAATTTGACCACACATTTACATACAATTGATTTTAACGGTGAGAATTATTGAATTACTTAGACCAAGGATGGTATTCAGTATTCACCGCATGGCCGAGCCTATAATGACTACCCCTCCATTGACAAAGGACTTGCCAAGGAAAGGCTAAAAACAACTGTAAACATAATTAATTTCTAGGTGATTAAGAAAGATTGGTACTAGTATGTACCAAAAAGATGTGTACAACAGAGTTGGCCAAAAGGCGCTCAACCTTCAATCTTAATGGAATCCACAACTAGGATCACAACCGAACCTCAATCTTTACTTTTTTTAAGAATTTAAACTAGGAAATTTAATCAACAAAAAAATAAATAAAATGGAATCGAAACAAGGATTTTTAAAACATCAATCTTAACGAGTACACTGCTTCTTACAATACACAAGGAAAGAGAAACAGGGAAACAATTGCACTGGTTGTTTAAAGAAAAGACTAACTTCCAAAACCTAACACTAAGAAAATAATACGAGGGAAGAAAGAGAGAGAACACTCTCGCAATTTTGGCTGTGAAAATGAAAGAGAGACAATTAGAGAGAGAAAGGGAATTTTTCTACTGATTGCTCCTTCCTTTTCTTTGTTCGGACCCCTACATGTATATATACAGCTGCATGGGAGAGTGAGAAATCTGTGTGCATTTGAGAGAGATAGATAAACGGTTTGGATCAATGCCGAAATACGATTGGACGCTTTGGGAGCCAACACGTGGCCTGGCTTTGGATTCCATCCTTGCCAAATTAAAACCCATGTGTAATAACTGTGTTCCCATTCGTTTCACTTTGACTGAGAATTGGCTGAAAAATGATCTAGTGCTATGCATGGTGATCACGTGGTAAGATGCATGGTGATCGGGTGGTGAGAGGCAACCACGTTGAATAATTTTGCAAATGTCATTATCACATGTACTTTGGTTCAGCAACTCACTTTAATATGCCGACAATTGCACTATTTTTTCTACAGCAAATTCAATGCACATAGATCCCATTTTTGGTTCCTTCTGATTTTCTCTACCGGCTTTGCTCCGCAGTGTTACAATCTGTGTTCGATTGGGCTCCGAATGCAGTCAAAATTCTTATTTTTATTTGGACCTTATGGTGGCAATTTGGCGTCATTTTGCATGTGCGAGTGATTGAGCCAAATTCGGGTGCCAACCGATACCCTTTATATTAAATTACTTGAAAAGAATGGAAACATACCTTACGCCCAATATCATCCAAAAACATTAATAATATATATAATAGTATGATAGATGTGAGAGATTAAGCACAAGAATATACAACTATTGTGTGCTTATCAAAAGCCTAATATCTTGATTCTTAAAAACATGCGAGTTGAGCACCCTTTTCGACGAAGTCCACCTCTCTGGCCTTGTACTATTTGTGATGCATCAGAAGGACGTACAGCCATGCGTTGTCACCTGGGATGGCAGATGGTTATGGCTCGAAATCCTAGCCCAAGGAATGACCAAAATGAGACCACCCAGCCTTTTCATCCAGCGAACCACTAGAACCCTGGCTGTTAGGATAGATGTCCTTGCTACTTCATGCTTACGCAGTTGTTGAGTATGGTTTGTGGTGTAGAATGAAATTCTATTGCTATTCCGTGAAGGATCCAGGCTGGTTCTGAAAATGAGAATCGGTTCTCTTAGATTGGTCTGCGTTCAAAAACAGAGGAGACAAAGTCTCTTTGGGTCTGCGATTGGCATACAACTTGGTTGAAAAGAAACACTCTGAAGATATTGAATCGAACTTCGAGGATTCATCGATCATTGAGGATATGTTAAAGATGATATAGTGGACTTGAGGAAAACTATAATGGACCTCATATAATGTGATAATAGTCATTTGGATTCATGGGCTTTTGGAATTTTAAATATCCAATGACATTTGTGCTTCCAGAAAGGCCATTGGACTATAGATTGTTGGAATTTAGCAAAAAGACGATATTTGCTAATACCTTGGCTATGGAGGTGACTTCTAAAAATTGAACCTCCACTCTGTAGTCTTATAAACAACGAGGGGAATTAGCCCACTTTTGGGTTTTGGGTTTTCTTGGGCTGGGTTCAGCCCACTATTGTGGGCTAGGTTTTTGTTTATGAGAAGCTGTTCATTGATTGTATCTGGGCATTTTAGGCCCTCAGGTGTTTGTGAGCTTTATTGTTTTATCTAGGCTTTTTAGGCCCTCAGATGAAATGGGCTTTGTCCCATAAGGCTGTACTTTCCAACCTTGGTTGGAATCCCCCTTTTCCCTTATAAAATGTTACTTTTGCCGATAAAAAAAAAAAAAAAAACAATGAGGGGAATTAGAAATAGTTATTGGAGCTTGTCCCACATTGGTTAACTGCCATTTTACAAGCCTGGGGGACCTCCCACTCATTGCCACTTGGTTTTGAGTTGATGCTTTGACATGGTATCAAACTTTGGCTTGCCCTGTTATTTGTGCTCTAAGTGCATACCTTGTTTCAATGTGATCAGCATGTCTTGCTGCATCTATTCCCTAAATGTTTATTAAATTAAGTTTTTCACGATCATGTTTCAATAAAGCTTCATGGATAGAAAGAAAGATATCAGTGCAACAAGAGCTACAAATTCAAATAATCGAAAAACAGTATTGTTATTGGTCATTATTACAATCTATTGTCATAGTAGGATGACAATAAGAAGAAAAGCCAACTCCAAGCATCTATATATGATGACCCTCATACACCATGCACCACCAATCACCGAGCACAGCTACCTAACCCCTTCCATCTCCATCTTGCCAACACCGGAGGCCTTGTATTGTACCCTCTGCCCTCCCTCATGCAATGCCACCACCCCCTGCATATCCATCCATTGCCACCAGACGAACACCTCCTCCCCATCAAGCCTCCTTCCTCACTGTTCATCCTCCCCTTCCCATGTTCATCTTAGGAAAGATGCAGAGATATGCTACAAAATGGTCATCTTAGAAAAGGTGCGGTGACATGCAAGTGCAGGGAGAATTTGGTTTTGGCTAGGTTTGCTGGGGAGTTCAAGGATTTTTGGAGTCGGTTCGTGGAAAGGGATTAGGAGAGCGTGGCAAAACCTTTCAGTTATGTCAGTTTTGTTCTAGATTCTGGTTTGATTTGTATAGTTGGGAAAGTTCTTTATCAGATGGGTATTTAGAGTTGCACTTTATTTCCATAGACAAACTTGCTCGGTATGGGAAATCTATGTAGAATTTTATAGCCACCCTGTCGAATTTTGAAAAACTAGAACTTTGTATGAGCAATGTAGATAAACTCTTGTGAGAGTAAAAGTCAATGAAATAGTTTTCAGAAACACAGCAAGTTAATTGTTTACTGGTGAGACTTACAATACTCTGTCTTTGTCAGCACTTTTGCCTTGCATCTCCTTGGTTTAAAAAATAATTCAATCATGATAGCCTGTGCTTTGTCCTCGTGGCATGAAAAACCAATTAATGCAGACCGAAGGGTGAAAAGATTTCTGTTGAAAACAGTGAGGGTTTTGATGATCAAAAAAAAAAAAAAACAGTGAGGGTTTTTGATGCAAATGTAAGACAATACACCATGTCTGGTATACAAAAACAGCAAGGCACATTTCAGTGTATGTTAAAAAAGTTCTGAAGTAGTTGTATACATCCTTCAATCTAACTGGAAAACATGCATGAGCAGGTTCTTCAAGAACCGGAGGCACGCAGTCTTGGGGGCAGTGTCATTGGCAGAATTACTCAACGTCTGGCAGCGCGCTTACTGCAACAAGTTCTCCGAGCTCCAACGGCACCGTCTGTTTCAACTTCATGATAATTGTTAATTTTTATGTAAGCCAATACACATGTCATATTTAAACCTGAACATATTTTTTTATTATCATGGTTAATGAAACAAAAATAGAAAAGAGAAAAAAAAGAAAGAGGCTAAGCATTTCTCATGGTGTTGTGTTGTAACTGTGCTATAGACTTTGCTAGCTTGCTTTGGTTATGTAGCAGGATAGCTACTTCTTGATTACAGAAGGGGCAGTCTGACAGCTATCGAAATGGAACATCCAAGTTTCTTTTTGACAGCCTTTGTAGTGATTCAACCTCCCCCTCCAAGTTCTCCACAGCCTTGTATTTTTGCAGTGAAATGCTTTCCACGGGATATCTTGGAGACTGAAACCTGGAAATGCTTGCCCCTTGTTGCCAGCTAGCAAAGCTTTGATATGTACTTGAACAACTTCTTTATGGGGATATGTAGACGGAAGCTGAGCCTTGCTCCGTGATGCCTCTGATTTCTTACGAGGAAATATCCAGACAAGGTAATTGGCATGTTTAGATGCTGGTCCAAAGGTGGTGAAACTTTGTGAAAAATACCCCTCGATTGAGGATGCATTTGAATGGATTTTGTGCAGGGGACACTACGCAATGCCTATCAACCTTGCTTGCGAGGATTCTCTTATTTTGGAGAAGGGAACATGCCCACATAGAAGAGTTCCATAGGCATGACATGAACCTTGCAAGTGTCTGGTTGCCATTAGCCATGAGCAAGTCTTGCAATCATGGACTCTGTTACTTCTCCTTAAAAATACATCCTTGAACTGCATTTGGATTATATACTTTCCGGATTCTGAAATTGTTAAGGGTTATTGAGACGAAAGTACAAATGTAAAGAAAAAAAATGGGATAAGAAGAAATAAAGTTCATGATATCACACTGGTAGAGCAATATAGTAGTAATGATTTTAATTGATGTCATTTTGGCACAATCTCAAATCCAACATTAGATTAACCCATCTCATTTTTTGATGTAAAATCAAATTGCTATGTGGACTGTGGGAATGGTCTTGTCTTGTAGGATTAGTTGAGGTGAGTGTAAGCTAGTCCGGACACCTGATTTCTCAAAAAAGTTGGGCAATTGCCAAATTTCACACCAAGAAAGACAATTATCAAAGTTTGGCAATTATCAAGTTTTAACGTTGAATTTGGCACAAGGGTGTGGAGAATTTTGCCATTCTTGATAGCTGTATTTGGTCCTGGAAGGCTGGAACGGGAGATTAATTGAATCACAACACCCTCTAGCTTTTTCCTCAACCAACAGAGCGAGATCTATATCATTCCGGGACCGCACAAAAGGTCCACTTCTTCTGGTGGTCTCTCTCTCTCTCTCTCTCTCTCACACACACACACACACACACACTTCTTCTGGTGGGCTATCTCTCTGTCTCTCAATGTGAATCTGATAGTATGATTCTATTCAGCTGCAGTAAAATAGAACAAAAAACAAAGATGGAGCAACTACCAAATTAAGCACATCAGCGTCAATTAACAGAATACCAGTGTAGTGGACGCGAAGAAATGAAACTCCCCACAATGATTTAATTTGTTTATTAAGTTCCCTTTTAAGTAATCAAACTTCACCACTACAATTAGCAACTACTAACCACCTCTCTCTCTCTCTCTCTCTCTCTCTCTCATCTCATGCACTCTCTCCTAGTATAAACTCTCTGGTGGCTTTACACTTCAAAAGCAGGGAGTTTTTCTCTGCCTTGATTCATTATAGCTAGCCCCCCTCTCCCTCTCTGGTTAGAGATTTGGGAGCTGCCTAATTAAAGATGGAAAGAGAGGAAGGGGTAGTGGTAATAGGACGGGCCGAGATCGATACCCGAGCGCCATTCCGGTCCGTTAAAGAAGCAGTTATGCTCTTTGGTGAGAGAGTTTTAGCCGGGGAAATCTATGCCAACAAGCTCAAACAGGTTCTCTCTAGCTAATTAATACATGTTCCAAAAGCATCCAGTTTTTTTTTGACAAGAAGGTGATCTTTTTTCTTTTTCGTTTAGGAGCAGCTTGTTTTATACTAATATATACAGTTTTCGAAGATTCACGGCCAGATAAACATGCACGAAACATGTTTTAGTGTTTATTTTGAAATAACATATAAAAAGATCTCAAAGGATAAAAATTCAGTTAATACAAATATATATATGACAAACGTACGTACCGTAAATGAATAAGTTTAGCTGCATGTGTGTATATGTGTTCTAGCAAATATACTGTATGTATGTATGTCTAAACAGATATGGGATCGCCAACCATAGTCGTACTAGCTGACGAACCTCCTATCTAGCTCGTTGTAGCCTGTAGGGCACATAATTATCTTGCCCATGCATACAATAAGAAATTAATGTAGTGGTTATACTTATACCCTCATGTGTTCATGCCATTGAAACTACACAACAAGGGTTTTAATTAGTACGTAGTCGAACCTACTAAGTAATTTCTCATACATGTAATTACCTTCACTCTGAAGTTAACAAACGCGTCTAGATGACAGAATATTGTTCTCCGTTTCTTAGAAATCAACTGTCAATGACATATTGACATTTTATATGTTAATCATCCTGATCTTTCTATTCTCTAATGTCGAAAATGGAAGAGAAGAAGAGAATTCGCAATCGAGCATACAAACTCTCTAATGTGCTTCTTTTTGTTTCTTTTAGTTGCAAACCAGAGAAAGTGAACATGGACAATACCAATCCAGAATTGGAGCTGTATCAGCCGAGCTTGAGGAGACGAAACAAAGCCTTCAAAAAGCCAAAGAGGAAGCTCATTTCATGGCTTACTGCCTTAACTCACTTAAACAAGAACTTGAACACACAAAGAGAGAGCTACACCACTTGAAGACAAGAGAATTAGCCCCTAAACAACCAGCATTTGATCCCGAGATTGAAGAGATCAAGTTCATAGAAAACGTGAGGGATGTTGAAGCTAATAATACTAAACAGAGAGAACAAGGTTTGGAGTACTACTTGGAAAAGAAGAGATCTGTCAAATTTGCAAGCCCTCCTTCACTAGCAAAAATTATTACCAGCAAAGATGTTGGTGAACTGATGCACACAAACTCTAATTCTTCTAAAAAGAAGCTGAAGAGGAAGCCTCTTATCCCTTTCATGGGAGGGTTATTTTCCAAAAAGAAAGGAGGCCAAGAAGGCCAGTCTCCAGTAGGCCGAAGCCTTTCAATGGGCATGTGACATCCGTCTGTCCCAAAAGTTCGCGTCCCCTGGTCCGAAAGAACCCTCAACAACAGAAGCGATAAGCCAAAAACAAATTTTAATTAAGCACAAATATCTAAGTCTGGGAGTGCATCAATGCATTAGCAGAGGAGCGGAAGATTTTGAGAACAGAGTATCTCGTGCCAACCGTACGTACGTATAGGAAGACTATGGAGCCAAAAAATATGATGGTGATGAGCTTGGGAAAAATACATTAAGAAAAGCGCACGCTTTTCCTGTTCATATCTTCTTCTTTTCTTTTTCTTTTTGATGGTGACATCGTCTCTCTCACTCATTGCTTCCAATCGATCTGCATTTCTGTTTCTTCATTTTTTGGATGCACGATGAGTTCATATTTTGATATTGGTCATGGTTTTGGATTGTAGATGAGAAGAAGATTGTGGATGTTCTCCTTGAGAGATGTAATAATACACATTGGTTCTTGCCTTTTGTTGTTAATGCTTTTAACACTAGTTACTCAATACCTATACGAAAGCCGTGCCATCTACTATTCAGTGGGGTGGATTATAAAGCTAAGACATTTTGTTGGGCTCGGACAATATCACTCTCTGGGACCGCTCGCTCTGATACCACTTTCCACCATCTCTCCTAAACCACCAAGCGGTCCGACAAGTGGTATCAGAGCCAGGAAGTCATGGGTTCGAGTTGTGGGAGCGTCATCTTGAGGGAAGGATTGTTGGGCCCGGAGTGCCCCCTTGAATTTGGTTACACAATTGTTTTCCACAAAAAGTGTTGAACTGAATTGGCTTGGAATGCGGGCGTGCCAGGACAGGTCTGCTGTCCAAATTGTTTTCAAGGCCTGGAAGCCTCAAAATCTGACTTCTTTCAAGTGATTGTGCTTGGCCCAAAGGGTAAGGCCTCGTGGTGGTTCGTTGGTTTTCTTTGCGAGTTAAAGACTTAAAATTTCCTAGCCGTTGTTAGAAAATAGAAAGAAATATGACAATAGGCTAAACTTGAATTAAACGTACTCCATTAACGGTTTAATGAAGTTTGGATACAAGGATAAAGATAAAACTTAAACTACTATGAAGTACAAACAAAGTTTGAAAGAAATGGAAATGTAGTTGCATAAGCTTTGGGCTTTTGAGGTTGTGGACCATTGCCAAGGTCTTTAGAACTGTGATTTATAGGAGCTACAGGCCTTGAGCTGCTTCAAAATGCTCTAATGCATGGCTGCCATATGGCCGTCTAGCAGAGGCTTGGGCTTGAGCAGCTTCGAAATGCTCCAATGAGGGGCTACTCCTTGAACAAAACGTGTCTTTTACTCCAAGAAAACGGCAAAGGCCTGAGAAATCCTTCATTTCTGCATAAAACTTTGTAAAAGGGCAAAAGGAATCTCAGCTCATCCAGGCCTTTAAGCTGCTTCAACACTTAAGCTGTTGTTTGAATGGACATCCCCTGGGCCCATCAATGCTGAAGATTGAGACCTGTTCAGGCCTTCCTTTGATTATATTGGATCTTGCATCCCTTGTGGGCCCCCAATTCCTCTGGGCTTGACTCCTTTTGGAAGAAGAATCGAGAAACACAAGACCAAGCAGATCTGGGTAAGTTGCTTGTCAGCATCTTGCTTAGGTCTGCATGGGTCATCTGCCATCAGCTCTAAGGGCTGCATGTACGCCACCTGTCCTTGGTCTTGCTTGATGCTGAAGAAGAGGGTCCCACTAGTTTAGACCTTGAGCTGTTTGTGAGCAGCTTACCCAGACCTGTCTTAACAGGAACATTCTAAGCCACAAGCAGCTTGAGGCTTTTTCCTCCATTGTAAGCCTTTTGAGTCCAAGTTTGGCGGGATAAACCAAGCTTTAACTGATTTGGGCCTACTTGCAAGCCTTGTTGCTTCCAGAACTAAGCTAGGCCTGGGCAAAAACCTTGGGTCGATTTAAGTCTTTGGCCAATCTGGGCCTAAATTTATGGAAGTGACATTTTAGGACTTAGGAAGCCCGATTAACCCTTTTTGCATTCTCATCGGCCCAATTCCGCTTGCGGTCGATTTACATGGCCCCTCATGGCCTGGAATCGATATCCACAGCCATCTTTTACCCAATCAATCGGTCTCCTGATTTTTGGCCAAAAATGGGTGTAAACAACAATGCTATTCTCTGCGACCGCTTTAAAAACAGACTTGTAGGTGCGATGTCGGATGCCATAAAAGACTTAATTAAAACTCTTTCTAATACCAATTGATTTTAGGAGAGATGGTGAAAAAGTGGTCTGACACATTTCTCCGTAAGCATAAAAATACAGAGGACAAAACGGAAAAACATGTAGTATGTATACATTGTTATGTCCGAAATTCCATCTGAGCAGAATTTTGTGAAAGAAATTTACGCGAAAAGAAAAATACTTATAAAGAAACTGATAATAAGATGAGAAAAGGGTGGAAAATCCAGTTTCGCTTAGATGGGTAGCCTCATTCGCTCTCCCTTGATAAATCTTTCTACCCATGTCGACAAATGCATTGATGGATGCTGCAAATTTGATATACTCAATAAACAAAACAATGCGCACAAGAGGATTTTTGACCCCTAATTGTTTTGGGGATTGTTTTTTTCTTCTGTTTTGAAGATTGGGTGTGTCAGTTTGTACAAAGGGCTTGTCCCTGGAGTTCTTTTGTTGCTGGTGCTTTAATAAGACCATGAGTTAAAAAAAAAAAAAAACACAATGTGCATAATATTTTGCACAAAATGCTTATGTACGCATTGTCTCTGCGCGCGGCAAATGGATGGAACATTGCGACATCAAAAGTTTGTGCTAAATATTGTGTGCACTGTTGTGTTCTTAGATTTCCTCGCAAGATATATGCACTTTATCCCTTAGACTTGTTCCATCTATTTGTTTGCATATGGATATACAGTATAATTTTCAGGGTCATGATTTGTTGAGGAGGAGAGATAAAAAGGTGTCAAAATCAGCCAAAACAAAAGGATTGATCAGTTCCTCTCCGGTCAATGAAAATGGACTGGATTGACTGTCCGGTTTGTCAGTTTGTGGGCCTTTTTCGGGCTCATTTTGATGATCCAAACCGTTCATATTTTATAACTCGCCGCGCGAGAACATCAACCACGCCAAAAATCAAGTTGATTGGACATTGTTAGATATGATTTTAGAATGCATTTGGACCATTTGGTTTGTGCTTGTGAAGGCCTGATTCAATCTGGATTGCACTTCAATGTCGGTTCGGGGTTGGACCGTACCTATGCGGTAATTAGTGATGTAAATATATATAGATCGAGTACATAGTGGATACCTAGTGGATTTGACCATGTGAGCCATGGATGTACATAACAAACTGTTCGAGAACCACGTGAAACCTCTGTATCTACATTCTTATGTAGCAGTGTCTCGGTGGCAATTAATTGAATGGATTGTTATTTTCGATTACCAATGGAACAATATTGTTTATAGAATATTTTTTTGCATAATGTTGTGTTCGTTATTTTGTTCTCATACTTCCTCGCAAGACCTGCCTGTGTACCACACGACACTAATTTTTATAGGGTTATTGGTGAGGAGCAGATCGAGAGACAAAATGGTGTCAAACTCAGCCAAAAAACGAAACAAACAAACACAAAAATGTGTCGGTTTTCATTTCCAAAATTTCAAGTTGGGTATTTTTAATTTTTATACCTTCTCTTTTCCTTGACATGCAGATCCATTCACAAACTCAAGATACATCTGCATTTATATACAGTATATATAAACTAGGGAAAGACTACAATACACACCTCTTATTTGGGTGTGTATCATACGCACCCCCAAAATGTTATGAATTGTAGAGAAAATGTTACGAATCATATTGCTAAAAGGTTACGAATCGTATAAAGGTTGCGAGATACACCAAAATGTTATGAATCATAATGAAAATGTTCCGAATCGTACTACTGAAAGGTTATGACATCTAGAACAAAAATTACGAAACACACTAAAATGTTATGAATGAACCATAAAATAGGTGCATATAGTACACCCTTTTAAGAGGGTGTGTATTGTAGACTTTCTCTATAAACTAACA
Organism: Rhododendron ferrugineum; assembly: GCA_025642025.1. NCBI lineage: Eukaryota > Viridiplantae > Streptophyta > Magnoliopsida > Ericales > Ericaceae > Rhododendron > Rhododendron ferrugineum. Next base: position 22,927,094 of record JAOTQK010000002.1, read on the forward strand.
AACAACAAACAAAGAACTTTAGGAAACAAAAAGGACAACAAATCCAATATTAGTCATGGGATGGACCGTGAAGATTTCAACCCTAAGGAGTTGGTTTAATTTCGTTGTCTATGTACGCCCAGACTTAGGGGTTTGCTTCTCATACGGGTCTCAAGTTTGAGATTTCTTAGGTGCAACAACTTCTTCTTCGGAGATTATTTTTTACGGAGCTTTCCTTTGATTTTAATTGGGCATCCCGCAAGTTAGCGGTGGAATTGTGCCAACAAGATTAATCGAGGTTTGCGTAAACTGACTGGAACACATGAGTTAGCGCTTTACATACGTACTCTCTCACGTAGCCATAACTTATTAACAGAACATCAAGTTGGATATATAAACATAAGACAAGAGGTTCATATGGTCATAATATATAAGCCCTTTAATAGTACTGTATTATTGAATTGAATTAATGAATGCACAGAGAGATTTATGTGGTAGGGGAGATGGCTTGAACGTCCAAAGCGGCCGGGCACACATGCGGCCATGTGATCGAATCCCTTTCCAACTCATAAGAGGCATGGCTGAAAATTATATGCTGCTCATGGAGCTAGCATATATATATATATTGCTGCATGGCTTCAATACTCCAAGGCAACATGTTACCTTTTGTGATTGATTTTTAGGGTGTTGAAATAATGTCTATGAGCTTAACACTGGGAGGTTCGAGATAACATCATCTTATTAACTAATTAATACCGAGCCTCGATCATGTTTTTAAACAAAGCTAGGGGGCCATTACGTCACCTATTGATGGTTAAGTATCGGTGTTTGCAACCTCTGATGTCATTACGTACACTCTACTGCATGTACTCGTCCTACTAAAAATTCACATGCGTACGTATCGGCCAATTCCCAAAGTAAATATTGCTCCTCCTAATTAAGTGATATATAATACTTCACCGCTAGGTACTGCCTCAATTGCTTTGGCTCAAAAAGTACAAAATTTCAAAATATTTACAACCGCTACACACGATGTCCGCTACGTATTAGTATTTAATACTCAAATTAACGTGGACATACGGTACCGTTAGTGTTACGGGGGCGCGCTGCCACTACGCAGCATCTTGGCGCAATTAATGTAGGAAGCATGCAATTGTTAATTTGAGTAATTAATTAATTCATGAGCTAGCTAGCTAGGCTGATTCCCCGCAACAACTCCAGCAAAATTCCTGACCAAGTAATGGTTTTATTCGATCGCAATGTTGTTAATTGTCCTGTCCAAAATGCCAATTCCTATGTCTATTATTATATATGTACATTCCCAGATTCCTGATCAATCGTGGGTCGTTTATTAATTTGAGAGATATATTATTGTTTATTAAATAATAATAATTCAAGGTTTTGATCTCATATACAGTAAGATAAGAAACAGTCGTTCATATATATATATATATAAATTAAATTAATAATCTCCTCCGTAGTTTGCTCGCTCGCTCGCTCCACAATTAATTCTTGTTAATTCTTGATCATCACATGCATGCATGATCACCTTAAAGCATGCAATTTCATTGTCTGAACCCAATTAACATACCAACAAGGGCAGTTAAACTGTTTTTTCATCGTAAAGCTGCTTTTTTAAGTGGGTCTTAATTAATTACTAGACTCTTGCTTAATCAACTGAAAGGATGACAACACTTTAGTACGTAGTTTCAAATTTTTAAAATTAATAATGCGACTTAACTAAAGCAAATTATGATAATTTTTTAATGCCAACCGCGGTAGCTAGAAGTACAATATTCCAAGAGTTGCGATAATGGGATTGGCCGGGTACCTATAGCCAGCGAGCTGCGCCTATCGCTCGAGCTTCCAACGCCCCAAAACCCCCCATCGTAATTGGGCCAAATCAAGCACAACGTACGTTCACCCCTAGCTTCTCACCTCCTACGTACGTTACCAATCGTTATGTCAGGTATACTTTTGGTCCCTCACAATTGATCCGAGCCGATTAATAATTCGAGTGATCCATCTCGTAAAAAATAAGTTCAATCGGATAAATGTAAACAATCGTATATGCTATTGATCTGAATTGCAGATATTGAAGAACTTATTGAGAAGAACATTGATTAAAACAATTATCTTGATTGGTCGACATCGCTACATATCACAACAGTTCATAATTTTTTCGTTTTGATACATATCGATATTCGCTTCAAATAATTTTTTTAATGAATGCTCTCTCTAACAAGAATAGCTCGCTACAAGCCCCTCGATTCCTGTATTAATTAACAGGACACGACATCAATCATGTGATGTACGTGAGTTCTGAAACTACTAGATCAAACCCAAGGAAGAAATTAATAAACTAACAATGGAACACTCTTATAAATATTAAGGGCTGTGTCATAGCTAGATTCCCAATAACTTCTCTCTCATGCTCCCCACACGGTCATCCTAAGGAAGACCAACATGAAAACCAGCTATCTATGCGTGCCCAAGTTCAAACTCACCACCACCACCTCCACCTCCTACGGCAGAAGCAACCGCCGGCTGTCTCCAATGTCGCTGCTGGACCGCCTCCGCCAAGCCGTGTATCGGATAATCATGTTAAACGCTCTCTGCAAGACCAATGTCCAACAAACTGATCATGGATCAGGTGGTGGTTCTGATCAAGTTCAAGCCTGTGGTGGTAGATGTGGCTATAATTACCTATACGACCCTCGTCACAACGAAGCCGTGGCCGACTGCATTGAGTTCATTAAGAAGACGGGGATCACGGCGGAGGAGAACCGTGACTCTAGTGCTAGTGGTGGTTCGATCGATGCTGCCGCTGAGCTGGTCTTCACGGTGCCAGTTATGTGATTTATCTCTACCCGTCTTATTGCACTGCCGTTGCTAGTGAATCAAATCTTTTTTGTTTTGTTTTCAAATTTGGTTAGTTTTTGACAACCGCATCACCACCGGCTAGCTTGCACGCACGTCCACTAATTCCAGGATCCTAAAGCTAACACCAAGGCAAACTCTCCAATGGCCCTAAACTTTGGAATGCTTTAATTCCGTGAGATTGGACATGCAACCTTATGGAATAACAAACTCTTTTATTTTCTGATGTCCACTCGGTCAAACCATTGGGTTTAAATTTGGTTACTTTGTAAATTGAGGTGTACAACTGATTAAGGTAATTGTAGACCGTTTTCCTCTTGTTTTTTTTTTTTATCTTGGGTTAGAGGTTCCGAATAAAGTGTTCACCAAATTTATTATTATTATTATTACTACTATCAAGGGAGGACTCTCTCTCTCTCTCTCTCTCTCTCTCTCTCTCTCTCTCTCTCTCTCTCT
>JAOTQK010000002.1:22949274-22960405 GCA_025642025.1 Rhododendron ferrugineum
TTCCAAGCCTTCTTATTTTTGTGGAACAAGCCTTATTATTGAACAAAAAATAAGTTCTTATTCGCGTTCTGGAACGGGGACTGTTCCAGGCGCTAGCACTCTGTAGGGCTACACTACTGAGCTGTATCCCTACCGCCTACGTTAGTGAGATTTCGTGCTTTGCATGCAATTTTGGCACCCGACGTCTCACACCCCCATCACGACTTCCCACGATGACGTCCAACGCGGCCTCAAGGCCTCGCAATCCAAACTTGGCGCAAAAATCGCCTTTTTTTCCTACAAAATTAGCAAAAATACAAAACAAGACAAAACACAGCATCAAACGGAAAAATGAGATAAAACGCGCATCTAACGCGCTAATTCACCATACTTAGGCGCTCATAACCATGATATCATGCGCCTATCAACTAACTTCACTTAGGGTTGTACTATTTTGTTTCATGCAAAAGAACGGCCTAGGACGTGTTTTGATAATTAATACCCGTGAAGGACAAGCTAAGAACATTTGTTAATGCTGCAAATGTCTTTGACAGGTATTAATTATCAAACACGTCCATGACCGTCATTTTCCCAAAAAGTATCAGGAAAATTGTTATTTAAAAAAGTTGCATGTGGTGGGCCAGAACGCGGGTTGGCAAGCCGGACAGCCCGATGGGCCCAACCTGGGGAAAGCTCAATAAAACGGGTAGCCCTGCCCGGGCCTTTGCAGGCGGGCCAAGGTGCTGGGTCTTGGAGGATCTCGTATAGCTTGGTCGGCGACACGCCAATGCCAAGCTGTCAGGTCCGGCCACGTGGCATGCACCACTGTCAGTTCGACCACGTGCCGCTCAACAGCGTGACACTCGACAAGTGCTCGGCACGAGCTACCTTGGAGTCCAAGACAAGTAACTCTCTAGATAAGGTAAAGTGTTAGCCCAGAAAGGTAAATTTTATTAAATAAGAACAAGCAAAAAGTACGCAGTCAACAACTTGTTGATTAGTAGAAACACCTAGTCATTTGAGTGCTTACCGGTTATCTCTGGTCGGCTAGTCACTAACATGGTTCCATGTCTTATAGAGTTAGGAAGGGAGAAAAGAACTCAACCCAGATCCACGCCCAGAAATCCACGTGAGGAGATCCAAGTAAAACACCGCCCCAGCAAGTCAGCAACCTATACTCTAAGCTAGGCTTCTTTTTCTTTAACGTGATTACCAAACAGACTTAATTACTCTGGCCATGTTCGTTTAGATATTTAATTTTGTTTTAACTTTGTTTTTCAATTATTACCCTATATTTTTCTCTAATTATTACCCTATTTTTCCAATTATTAATTTCATTTCTCTCTCTATCTCTCTCCACTCATTACCTATCTCTCCAATCATTACCCTATTTCTCTCTCCACCCACTACCAAAACTAAAATACTCAAACTCTTAAACGAACAAAGCCAGACTAATTTTGTACCTTCAATTGTTAGTGTTAAATTGCGTTGTCAAAAACATATCCTAAGACAAGCAATTATATCTTGTAACCCTCAAGTAATAGCTCGACTCTTTTTGGGTACTACATGAGACCTCTCTTCTTTTTTCTTCTTTTTTTAAAAAGGTATTTTGGTTGAATCTCCCCTTTGGATGGTGAGAAATAATGAGATAATACAGAAGAGCTCTTTTATCACCAAATTTCACCTTTTATGTTGAGATTGGCTGATAAAGGGAAAGAGCCAATCAAAAACAAAAATTTGCACTTTTCTCTCAACTTTTAACCAAAATGCTCAATCCAAATAAGTGATTTGATAAAAAATCATAACCCTTTCCTTTCTCTTCTCATGAAACCCTTCCGGGGCTGCAAATGGACGAATGGGTTCTGTGATCACTTGGCAAATGTAGACACTAAATGGGTTCTATCTCACGTTTTGTGGTGTCATGCTAGGAAGAGTAAAACACCAAAATTGGTTACACCATTATCTTGTCTCTATTAATTGTGCTGTGCAAGAAGATCTTCTCATTTGGACAATTGGTTTCATAAATAGAACAGCACAGGTCTTGTATCTAAACTGACGATTGCTTGCTTATCACATGGTTTGTCTGTTCTTGTCTCATGCTGAAAATTTTCACCACATTTTAGTGTCTTGGGGTTAGGGACAAATGATGTACATAACTGCAATAGAGAAGCAACAGCCATTTGGACATTCATAACGAAGGGGAAAAAAAAGAAGAGCGATGTTTAAACAAAAACCAAAAAAAAACCCCAAACCTCTCGATTTCACATGAATGAAACCTTAATCAAGAGCTGCTACAAGATCATCACTAACTAGTGGTGTTAAGGCACCTAGTTTTCAATAGAGCAAACCCGCACACTCTCTCTCTTACAAACAAAAACAGATAATTTTTCAAGAACATAATTCGGATTGAGGGCTAATTATTGTCACCGCCTCGTATAATGTCTGCAACTGAATAAGGAAAACCAACATGCTACAACAATGAAAATCCCCTCATGAATCTAGTGCTATGCAACAACACTCACCGGCTGGGCAGGCGCATCTCTCTGAGTCTTGCACCTGTAAACAAGACAAATGCTTCCAGTATTTAACTAGTTGATGAAAGCGATAACATACACAAAGTCTCCACGTAGAAACTTTGGCTTTGTCAAATAGACATATCAGCATGACTAATGGGGGAGAGTTTTTTTACTTTTGATGTGCTTTGAATGCAATATGGTGACATCACCAAAAGATAGTACCAAGCAGTCAAGGAAACAATTTAAACGGTTTTCAGGCCTCTGCTAATTTTCAAACAAATGTAGAACGTAACACGCAAATACAAGGACGAAGGCGAAAATTTACAAACCTATTACAATTGGATCGAGACGCATAATTGTGATTGTTGCAATTCGTACACATCCAATCCCCATCACGCCATTGCTTCGCTCTGCCAAGTCATAGGAGCAGGAGTATTACAGATCTTAATCAAAGAAGCACGGGTTGGAACACGAAATGGTGGATGCTGGATATATTCTCTCATTACGAAGCATGTGTACATGTATGTAACTGAAACTGGGGAGAAATGTGTCTCAAGAGACAATTGGGAGGTTAGTGGGTGCTTTCCAAACCAATGTTGGTCCACAATTAAAAGCAACCAAAAGGATGCCAGGAAATGGACAAACAACACTTAAATGTACAGAAGATTAAGAACAAAAGAAGAAAATAAAACCAACCACATAAATCACCAGTAGGAACCACTATCTCTATAAGGAAGTGTGTTTATATATTATTAGCAGAAAACCCGCCCAATTAGTTGTATTTGAAAGGAGTTCACATGAGAGTGCAAGGTTCAATTTTACCCTTTGCCAAGGAGAGTAGGCGTTGCTGCTACATATGGAAACTGCAAGTTTACTGGTAAATTTGGAGCCGTCGCCAAGCTTCCACTGGCATAAGGGGAAGGGGTATATAACCCAGTTGTTTGGTTGCCACCAGAAACTACTACTTGATCAAATGCCGGGTATGCATGCTGAAGCCCAAGTGCCTGCGATTTTGGGAAAACAGGTGAGAAAATAGAATGAAATCTGACAACCGGGATTACGGGAGCAATTCAATTGATCTGGAACCCACGCTGACCTGTCCTGCATTCAGTCTCTTGTTATCCCAGTTGTGGACCAATTCTTCGGATGCTAATCGCTTTGTTCCAAGTGCTTTATGGCGAAAAAAAAGAGAAACGAAAAAGTCAGCAACAAAAGAAGCCCAAGATTCACTAATAAAAACTTCGGACCTAGTTGACAGTTCAAATCATCATTTATAAGGGAAGAAAAGCAATACATAAAAAAGAAAAACAAAATGAGCATCCCAAAGGTTGGAGGCCCATGCCAGTTTGTTGAAACCAAACAATCGAGTACAGTCACCGTAAAAGATGGATACAACCAAACTACAATGACCACTTTTTGACGATAATGGACTGTTAGAATTAACACGAGGTACCCGAATGCTTTTGCTCTAGAACAGGCAAACCACAAAAAGTGGTGTTACATTATGTGAAAAGTCAGACCAAGAGAATGATGCAGATTGGGTACCTCAGGGAGAAAACTAGGTTAATTACACTTCTATCAGTCGGCAATTTTACATGAGCAAAAGTATTATTCATCTATAGGCTATCCTCCCCAATAACACCTCCTCATATAGTACCATATGTTATGTTGAGTGGGAGAACAGCAGGAGCAAGGCTGGGCACACAATCTATGTCACAACTCGTGTGGAATACTGCGATACATATATCCAAAGTTGGATAGCGGTACAGGGACACATCCTGAAACTAACATAAACATTAAAAATCACAAATGAGCAGGATTTTGTAGTGAACAATTTATAAGCTTTTCTCCAAGACGTTCATCTGGCATATAACAACAAACACAAGCACCGGGAAAAAAATTATAACAAAATACGGCAACATCCCAAAGAGGGGCAATACTGTGACGTTAGAGAGAGCAAATAGATGCAATATTATCCTCTGCAACTCTGCGGTAAGGTTTAAGAGCCAAAACGAAATTGATAATCAATACCCAAATGATTACTATACTGAGAAAGAAGGATTTACCTTGTGGCATAGAAGCATTACACTTTTTGCACTGCCAATGAAAAGAAAAGCAAGATTAAGACACTAGCATTGCAAAGGAACAGATTTCTTCAAAATTGAAAGCAATTAGCTGTCAGCTGGAGAAAAATGTGCAACTTGTGAATACGCCATTTACACACAGCTTTCTTCATACCTCAGCACGAGAAGAATAGTTATGGAAGCCACAATTGCAGATCCAGTCACCATTTCGCCATCCTTTTTGAACCAACGGCAGCAGATTTGCTTGGCCAGTATAAGAAAGTCCAGAACTGTGGTTTTCACCCAAAGGCCAAGTAGATGCCTGCTGAATTCCATAATTATCAGCCCCTCCAAGTGACCAGCTGGAGCTCAAAGGGAGTGACTGCTGGAGAGCACCAGTGCCCAATAATCCAATATTCATCTTTTGTTCTGGTCCTCCTAGGGCCCTGGCAAAATAATGGGGATGAGTGTGGAGAGAAGCTCCATGCATTGCAATTGCTGGCATTGCTGCTACCTCCTTTGGTTGCCCGCACTTTTTGCACTTTTCTCTTGACGCATAGTTGTTGTTAGTGCAACCTATTGATCCATTGCCACACACACGAACACACCCACCCACAATGCAGCCAGGAAGGGGAAAATGAAGCCAATAATACGCACACCAACCAGCCCATTCCAGACCAAGACAGACCAACAAAATTAACAAACTCACTCAACCTACTTAATTGCAAGTTTTTAACATTAACTTGACAAAACAAGATACATATCAATAGACAAGCTAAATTCATGATGAAACAATGTCACTATTCAATCACCAGAAAAATGAAGATCCGTTACACAGTAATAAAAAATACTCAACCCTTTTGTAAACAGTAAACACCTTATACGTTCTTGCACTCCATTAGTTAATAAGCTTTGACTGACTAATTTCGAGCTGTATCCTTACTATTCATCTAAGAGAATATTACAAGTCTAGAAACTATATCTAGTTATATGTATCTGGAGAAAAATGTGGATCAACAGAAAGATGTACTTAAAGTCTTACTCTGTCTTTCAGCAAGACAGTTGGCAAGTGAATATGATACAGACAATTTTACCTCTCGGATTATAGTGTGACTGCAATCAACCCGTCCCTTACTATCAAAGGCAATGATCATATGATGACAAACATGCATACCTTCATCACGAAAAGCCATAAAAACACTCTCTAATCACTACTAACAAAGATCACCACAATTTAAAGTCCTCCAAAGTGGCACACCAACGTGCAAGGAGCACAAGTTCAGTGCAAAATGTGGCAACGAAGCCAAAAAAGGAGTAGTTAAGCATGTCAAAGTACAAAAATCAACCAACCACTTCTTTCCCTTGTATTTTCAGTTTTTCAGTTGTTTGGGTAGCAGGGGGAGCATATTATGAGCGGTGATATATGTAGAACAACCAAGAGTACTTTTCGCCAGGAGCATCTCTACATATAACTGTTTTCGTGCTGATTACGTACTTCATATCAATCACACGTACCAACATTGTTAGTCACAAGACTCACAAAAATTCAGAAAGTCCAAGATAGCACCATCACTTGCTAAAGATGGTCATAAATTACCAGAAACAAGTCAATAGTCTGAAAATACTATATACCAAAAAATTGAAAAACAGCGAAACGGACAAAAGCTTTGTTCTCTCAAATTGATTAACGACTCGCAACACAGAGCAATACAACTACGGAGTATAAGCTATAGAGGAATCATTTCCACCCTACTGTCCTGAACATGAAAACCTACCAGACAGCCCCCCGGTTTAAATCAATTAAAGCGCAGATCTTTTCAGCATGCCAGTACTCCTGCTCTATAGAATCCTAGCTAGCATGCTCATCCAATAAGGTAAAGTAAACTTCATTGTCTTTCATACGGTTATAAAAACAAATATGAAGTTTGATATTTATTTGCACAAACTAATTAAAATCTACCGTCCAAAAAAATATCAGCATCTTTGAAGCATAATGTGTATCCAAGTGTCACACCCAATTTCCGCAGGTTTTTTCAGATAACACTCAAACATTGGTTATTACAGTCCCCAACTTTCAGAGAACTTCTAAGCTAGTGCATGTAAAACAATGTAGAAAGTGAGTGCCAGGATTGACACCTTAGCTCTACGGACAATCTAAGATCATGCACTGCAATAGTGCCATTAAAAGCCAAATTTCCTTAAGTACCAAAGAAGTCCAAAGAAAAAGAAGATGACCCCAGCAACAGCTCATCAAGTAGGGGTAGTTTATAAATAAATGCACAAGCATGTTCTTTGATTGTTGCAGCAAGTGTTAAATTCCAAATCCGGTCACCAAATGTTCAATTTCTGGTTTCATCAAGTCAAGAAAATTTTCAAATGCAAAATCCAATCGGAAACATGTTAGTTAATATTGGAAACTAACGACGGGACTAAATAGCTAAAACCCCAATACAGACTCGACATTTTCAACACTGTTCACCAGATCCCACAAATAGGGGAACCATTTCAACCCTACTGCCATGAAAGAACTTGTAAGCTAGTGCACAACAAGTACCAGAATTGACTCCTCAGCTCTAATACAGACAATCCCGAATCATGCAGGGCAATAGTGCCAGCAGCACCTAATCGCGACAGAGGGAATACGGTCTACAAATGTTCACAAAACATTACCAGCAACCATAGCTCATTGAACATTGGCAAACTTCCCAAGATATGGAAAAAAAAGTTCCCAATAAAAAAGGAAAGAAAATATCCGTCAACAGCTTCTTTCACAAGGGATAATTCCTTAAACAAATGCAAAAGCATGTTCTTTGTTTGCAACAGCTAGTGTAATACTGGAAATCCAGTCACCAAAGACTAGCCCCAAACTTGTGTTTGGATTCGTGGTCAACCAGGTCAAGCCAAAACCCAAATGGAAACGCAGTCAGTTTAAATTGGGAACTAACCAAAGGTACTAAATAGCTAAAACCCTGATACAGACTCAAGATTTTCAACCCTGTTCTCTAGATCCCACAATGAATCCAACAAACTGCCAACTCCTACGCATCTTAGGGCATGTTCTTCGTTCGTTTAACACAGCAAGTGTAATATTGGGAATCATCAAGTCAAGAAAACTTTCAAACCCAAAACCCAATTGGAAAAGCAAAGAATCCAATAAACTCCTACAACTCCTGCGCATATCCCAGGGGATATATATTCAAAGAAAACATGCATATAAAGACCTCACATACATACGTACATACATACATATAAACAGTCACAAAGAAGAATGAATATGGTAATAGTAGTAAGTTAGAGGGAGGGAGGGGGGGTTTGGGTTTGTTTAGAATTACCGGTGCAGATCCAGTCGCCGATACGGGGGAGCCATTTGGAATCTTTAGGGGTTTTGGTGTCGACGAGGAGGCGAGGCTGCTTGCATCTGTTGCACAACGTCCTGAATGCGTAGTTTCTGTTCCCGCATCCACTGCACTCCCAATCCCCTTCTCGGGAGTGGGACCCTTCTCCTCCCCCCATCCGAGTATGCTCGCTCTCTCTCTCTCCTTCTTCAAGTCTAATTATAACAGCTTTGGGAAGACCTTTCTTGGGGATTCACAACTCGAACATTTGTTGGGCTCGGAGAAGGATATGTGAGAGTGAGGGTTTCGAAGGCGCTACGTAGACGCAAAGCCGCTGTCGAACTCTCTTTTGTACGATGGGCGCATACGGAAAAATTATTTTGTGCGATCCCCACTCGAGAGGGAAACAGCCCTGATCGTACGCTAAGGTCCCTAGGCAATCACTTGTTCATTCCGGAAAAGAAAATAAGTACTTATTTTTTAAGAAGGTAATTTCAAACTCAAAAATTATATGCTTATGCAAATAATTTTTCTATCACTATGGATTTTATTTAATAGATCTCATTGAGATCTTTAATACGGTGCAAAAAAATTGAAAAATTATTTTTCATTTACATTATTTTTTAGTTTGAAAATGCGAAATAAACTGTTTATTTTTTAAAAAGATTTCTGGAACGGGTTAGTGGAAAAGGAAGTGATCGCGCCAAGCACGGGTGGTGAGAGTAAATATTGCAAGGTGAAGTTCACGTATGCTATCAAAGGAGTTTGGAACACCACATCTAATTGAGAACTATTAAACAAGATTTATATTGCATAGTTTTGAAGATTCATATTAAAAGAGATATAAACGTTGAAAGAACGGCACGAAAAAAGAAAATGAACAATAAAAATAGAACGGATGAAATATATAATTTAGAAGCAACTCAATCTGTTGCTAATTGATTTTAATGTCGAATCCTTCCAAAAATCTAAAATAGAGAAAAGGGAAACATCTGTCAAACGGTGACTGATGCTAGAACTTTTCCCCCTCTTAAACACATTCTGTAAGTGCACGCTTCTGGTCATCAAAGTAGTACTAGTAATATATATATATTTTTTGATTAGTCAAGTAAAAAGTAGGGAAATGATATTGTCACACTCTTTTTTTTATTGTCACACCTCTACAGTGTATTTTTTGGTGTAAAAATACACTGCAGAGGTATGACAATAACAAAAAAGAGTGTGACAATATCACTGGCCAAAAAGTAGTAGTGTAGTACTTATGATTGTCGCAGAGAGAGTTTAATCCTTTTTAGGCTCCGTTTGGTTCGACGGCAATGATTTTATCATCTTTCGGCGTTTGCGTATATACAATGACATGAATATTTAAGAGCAAAAGAATTTTACACACCAAGCAATGTAGAACTTACCACTAAAACTTTACCAAGTTACTATTTTCCAAAGATGTTACAGTGATTTTTTAGCAGTCATCCTGACGTGAATTACAAAATGAGACCAAATACCTGATACAAAGTGCACAATTTTTTTTTTCCCGGCCAAAGTCAATATTGTTAAATGTAGTTAGTGAGATTTAAATTCTATAATCAAATACATGAAACTATGAAAGTATACGGTGCCTAGAATAAACCCTATCAAATACCACTCCACTTGCGACACAATGTGCACAATTGTCATTGCACAATCTTTCCTCGAGTGGAATAAACCTGGAAAAGAAGCTCCGGAAGAAATAAGACACTTGGCCTTGAGCGAAGTATTTCTTTGAAGACTTCATTTTAAAGGACGGGGAATTAAGAAGAATAAAAATGCTTTTATCGGTGGAAGTACATCGGAACATACAGAACAGAACTGCAATGCCAATTAGTTAGATTCTTGCACGGTTCAATAAAGTAACAATGTATTTACTTGTTGAACCGAACTGCAATACCAATTATTATGCCAGCCAGCCGAATAAACATTAGAGATAGGTCCATCAGCAGTGTGATAGTCTTGAGTGGCTTCGGCAATCGGGTTGGGGACAAGGTTGCTTCAAGCAAACCATCTAGATATTCAAAAATTCAGAATTAGTGGAAAGCAAAGAAAGCCGTAACATATGATCAAATCCCAGCCCATGAATGAAAAAGAGCTAACTTTACCTTTACGGAAAGAAAAAAAAAAAGATTTTGCCTCCTAAGAGTATTGGACATGTCTACATCAGACATACCAGACACTGTTCATAGAAGGATGATTCTATCTCATTTTAGACTTGTATTATAAATCAGGGTGCCTATTTATCTAACATGCAGTATTATACTTCACAGGAAACCATTTCATTTTTTTCATTACCCAGGCTATAATACTTGTAAATTTTAACTTACATGCAAAGGCAGGTGAGACTAGCCTCACAAGAGCTAAATAGGAAGTCCCGATCTAATAATAGTTTCCAATCATCAGCAGGACGAACCACTGCGCCAAACCAGCTCTACAAAGCCATCTTTCAGCATCCAACTTGGCCAAATCAGCTTGAACTACCTAAGACAAATTCCCCCTTCTTCTGGAAAATACGTTTATTAAATGTGTGGAGAATTTCATAACCTAAATATTGGCCAGTCTATGCCCCAAGGAGCGCAGGAGCAGCGAATAGACCAAATGACAACCATGGGCTTGAAACAAAGGGCACTGGTGTCGAAGATATAAGTGGTAGAATAAAGGCAACAAGAACGGATAAACTTAATGAACATATTCACACGAGGATAACACTTAAACATGATAAGGCCGGCCAACGATATTGCAGCTAAATAAACACCCATTAGCAGTGACGTGGTCCATATAATAAGTGATTGCAGAATCGCTGAATTATAAAGCAAATTGGCAAACCGTTGACGGAATACGATCATGTAAGTCCCCTGAGAATTGGCATTAAACAATCGGTAGAAAATTAGATCTATGGAAACTAGATTTTGAAGCCGCAAAATTTAACAGCAGAACAGAAACAGTGGGCGCAAGGAGAAAACAAAAGGTCAAGCCAAGAACAATGATCGAGTTTTAGAGTCAATTACGTTACCCAATGTCAAAATATACAACAGTATCCTGGCCAGCCTTTTGGTCTGCTGCAATAGCTGTTAGAATATGTAATTTGTAATCTTCTAGAATAATGTAGAATGAGTATTTGAATATCTAAGTTAAAAATAATTAGAAGTGTGTAGAAGTAATAATTACACTAGAAGATATTTGTATGGGTAGGACTAGATAATTCTAGAAG
>JAOTQK010000002.1:22960505-22979216 GCA_025642025.1 Rhododendron ferrugineum
GCAATACAAAAAGCCTCCTTTATTACAACACTCATCTTCTAAACATCTACCACCACATACATATAACCATTTCTCTTATCCAAAATTCTTCCAAATCTAACTAAGCACCCCAACAATAGCTTTGTCATTAGGGATACGAGAGGAAGCAGCAGTGTGAAGTAGAAACGCAAGCATATTTTCTCCAAGATGCTGAAGTGAACCCGGTTTCAAAAGCTCTAATTTGTCATTCTGCATGAAGAAAGCATTTCAGTTATTCTTGACAAATGAACAAGAGACCATTAAAGTTACATCGCCTCTGATATTGTAGATTAAATCAACAAAAAGGAGACAGAAGATTAACAAATGAACGAGTAAACACAAATAAGTTTTAATGTTAGTTGAATAAAACTCCTAGTGTGGGTGACAAAACCTCGATTTCACGACTCACAGAAAGACTGGCAGAACCTTGCTCCCAATTAGGATAGAAGTTATAGAACCTCTCAAGCATATAAATTCCAAGATAACGAAAGAGAAGCTACAGAGGAATGGAAAATCTAGAATAGGCATCAGGTTATAGGAAGGAAAAGAAAAGTCAAATTAATTTTAGTCATTCGCTTGTGCATAATATTTATCTGCTTCTACACACAAAAGAATAAACAAATTGCAAGACATCAATCTTCAATTGGGTTGACTCCTGCTCTTCCCCTACCTCCCCCTTCCACTTCATGCAACCATGGTTTAGTACCAAGAACTACATGTATACATTTCCATACCCATCGTAAGGGTGAAACCCATACCATCCACCCAGACCGAAAAAGTTACCTGCTGCGATAAGTTTTAATGTTATGACAATCAATGATTTATAAATCTAAAAGAAACATATAATTTCTTAAGTCATTCAAACCATAAGTGAGTTATCACCATGCATGGTGTAGGTAGAGATATACAAGGCTGGAAGAATTTCCCTGAATGCCATATTGAACTCAAGCATGCATGATGTAGGTAAACATAGGAGTAAGGATTTTCATGCACATCTACCAACATATATCCACCTCAAATCAGCACATCACTGAGACTTCGCAACCAACTGTTATGCAATAAATGGAATTTTGTACCCTGCTGCTCATATGATAGAGTGATCTACCAAAAGACCTGAATACTTTGCCAACTTATATCTGGTACCCAAAACATTTACAGGTTATCTCAGTTCCCATTATGAGACTCATTACAGGCCACAAACTCACTTCAGATTAAAGAAGTTCGAGTCCTGTGCAGTCTTCATGATTTCTGAATCAGCAAAACAAGGTGGTAGTATAACCCAAGTAGAATTTGTAAACAAAATCCACTTCTAGAAGTGCCTAGAACAATAAAGGTACAAGGATAAAAGAATTCCAGAGGAATTGAGATGATAACCTTTGTGTGATATACAACAGTATTATCTGCATATGCAAAGTCAAGCCCAGAAAGGCTTGCAAGCTCTTTGTACACTAGAAAATCTGTTGCGGAGATCCTGCAGCACTGGAATTCACTTTGAACATAAATTTTGGTCCTGAACTGAGAGAGATAGTATCTAATACGAGAAATCATGGGAAAATGACAAATCCCATATTCCCAATGTTGTATCAATCATCGGAAAAATAAGACTTTACAGACCTGTGCAAGGATTTGAGCTGATGGGTACTTTGCCACCATGGCAAAGTTCTCGATAGCCCATGGATGAGGACCAGCCTGTTAAATTGAAGAATGAAAAATAAGGGAAATGGAAAGAATACAGTGCTCAACTGATTAACGGCATCATTCGAGCCATAAATAAAACATGGAGAGAGCATACATCATAAATTGTCAGCACAACATCAAGCAATTTTGTTGCACGGCCACAAACACGCGTTTGGAGAGAGAGAGAGAGAGAGAGCATGCGCATAAGTACAATAAGAAGACGTGAACCACACCAGAAAGATAGCAGACTTCCCTCCAATACCCTTAGCTTCCAAGTCAATAGCCAAACGAACAGAATCACTTCATGGGTGCTGCAACTATTAATTGATTAAGTTACTAACTTGGCATGTGAAATACCAGGTTGTCCTATTATTTGAACTTGTTTCCGAAACCAAAGTACTATCTTTCGTATTGGAGCTTGTTCCACATCGGTAAATTAACACCTCCAAAACTAGTGTAAGGGCCTGAGAGGCCTCTCCACTCAGTGCCAATTGATGAGAGGTTGTTTAGGACTAGTGGAGAGCATGATTAGAATTTAACAAAGCTTTTGAAGCTCCCCTTGGATCTTCATGATGCAATTCTTGCCCTAGGTGTGATTTATAGACCTTCTCCTTTTTCTCTTTAAATATCCTCTATTTCAAACTTTGAAGAGGTATTCGAAGTTCGAACACATATATATCTTTTTGTAGCCGAGTAAATAGAAACCCTTGTGGGCCGAGAATTGGCTTAGGCCTCCTTCTTTTTCTTTTGTCCAAGACTTTAGTCAAAACAACTGGTAATAAAAGGTAGCCTTTTGAGGCCCACCGAGACATGCAACAGTAGGAGCAAAAATAATATGGCCCAATCCATGATTTAATCGGCTTTAACCTATTAAGCTTTCAAACGCTTACAATACAAAAATCAAACATTAAAACACCAAGTATAAAATAAATAGACTTAGCAATGATAAATTAGGGGGCGCTTTGCTTATGTGAACATTTACGCGCCTATCACACCCCCAACTTATACTTTGTTAGTCCTGAGCAAAGAAAACAAAATGCAACTAAAGAAAACAAATTAACCGATAGTTCTTTTAAACCCCTAGGCGGCCCCGATAGGACGAGTGAAGTCTCGTGAGGGTTTTCAACAGGGATCACCCACAAAACACCGTGAATCCTTTCCACATGAGATCCGAAAGCCTATAAGACAGCTCAATGATATCTCAGGCAAAGAATATGAAGTCATCACAAAGAGATAACGGGCATACGCAATCTAGATACTATCAAGTCATAAAATTGCCATGGCACCTAAACTTAACGTGTGTGAGCAAGGGCTTCGATCACAAGTGAAAAATAACTGAAAATTCTCTCCAGACCGAGTTTCGACTTCAAATCTCACCGTGTCATGCACTCAACAAATAAAATCACTCGAAACAAGGTGCATATTATATACTCTCAATATGTGCAATTGGAAGTTATGTAAATGAAAGTAAAATACTCCGCATACGATGACATGAAAAGAAAGCTATATATAGTGGACACACGATCTCATGAACGGAATGACGAGTATTGGAAACCTTATCTATCCATCAATCCACAGCCCATTGCCCCCAGGATCAAATAGGACTTTAATTCCGGTTATAACGTCAGGTAAGGGAAAATATTTCAAGGCTAGGTAAAAATTCAAGTGTCCGAGAATGACTTACAACAATTCACATAGGGCAAATATAATAATGTGTGCCCTCTTTCTTTTTCTTTTTTTTTCTTTTCAACTTCGCCACATCTCTCTTTCTTACTTTTCAATGCCATCCCATATTAAGAACAAGTATTTCTCCTTTTCACAATAATTTGGTGTCTTCCCTTTTTGCTCTTCTTTTTTTTATTGTTTTTCTCTTTTCTTTTTCTTTTTTTGAATGGGAAAGATCACCAGCAATCAAAGCTCAATTCACAACTCCACTCATCCCCTTTTCAATAATTCACCTTCACATTATTAACTAACCCTTCTCAAGACACAATATAGATGGAGTAGCTCAACAAGAAAAAAGCCGTATGCATAATAAGGCTCAAATGGGCTCACAAGGGATAGATGTATGAAAAGAAAGAAACGAACCGGCTCAAGATATCAAAGATGACCTATAATCCTCTCCAAGGGGCAAGACAATCATGTAACTTTCCAAACCCAAGATAAGTAGGCAATTTAAAACATTCCCAACACTTGACAACAAAAATAATGAGATCAACAACGAATTTGCTTTTCTGTGACAACAAGAGTTTATTTGACACTACTCCAAGAAAAGATAAGGCTCGAAACTCACATGGGCATAAGTCTCCACTAAACTAGCCATCGAGAATAATCAAGTCACAGCTCACAAGCAACCAAAGCCAAATAGACGTGAAGTGCAAATGTACTAAAAATAAATGTCATGACAAATTCTTCGCGACAAGCTAGCAAAAAGAACTACAATGCCACCAGAATATTAAAATAATGACTACCACATCTCAAACTCAATCAATCAAGAGCCGATCTCAATAGCTTAAGTCTCATGCAAAAAGAATCCCACAATTATTTTTATTTTTTCAATTTTTTCAATTTTTTTTTAATCTAACAAAATAAAGAACAAAGTGATTCCTCCCCCCAACTTGAACTATTCAATGTCCACATTGAAAGCATGAAAAATAAAGACATGACAGAAACGTAAAAGAGAGGAGAGATATCACCTCGAAAAGGAGGGGCTAAACAGAGTAAAATATAGAGAGAGGGAGACCCCCCAATTTAGATCGAACAACCTGCAAAATGTTAGCCTCCAAAATGTTAGCGTCCAAGACAGCAAGAAAAATAACTAAAAGAAATAAACAAGGCAAGAAATAAAATGAAAGACAAAAAACCATCCACTTTCTTCACGCGAAAGATACGGGTACTACTTTTCTCCCTGGCCAAAGACTGTGGTTCCCTATTCGTTGGAATGACAGTATGCATAGGATTCAACGATATCTTAAGAAGTGGTGCCATCATCTAATAGGCTGTCACTCCCTCTAGGGCTGCCAGATTCCTTACCCACCACTCCGTTTGTGAAGCAATCTCCACATAATTTGGACATTAAAGTCAGATGGTTTAGACAGAATTCTCGCTACTAACTACGCGCCTACCGTCAGACCCAACCTCCTAAGTACTACATACATAGCTTCGACCAGGTGGCTATACCAGACCGTTGGAAACCGTTCGGGCACGGCAAACACTGGAGGTATTGCAAACTCCATGGATTTTGTCCAGCAGGAGAAGGGAATGCTTCCTTCTCAACCTCAAGTCAATGCCGTCGAAACTCATTTTGTGGGCGATTCTTCTAGCCCGAGTAATTTGAACCCCAGTCTGAAAGAGGCTAAGGCGATCACCACTCTCAGAAGTGGGAATGTGATAAACAAAGATATTCCTCCCAAGCAGAAACCGATTCCACTCCTGGTGCCGGTAGCTGCACCAGCAGTCATCCCAGACTTGGGAAGTGTCCCTGAGGAAGAGGAAAAGTCGGAGTCTCCTGAAGTGGAGGTGCCTGCCCCTACAGCCTCCACGACTCCGTCGCCACTCGTTGCTCCATATCCCAATCGCTTGGTGGCGAAGCCTAAGGTCAATGTGAACTTTCAAATGCTTGAGTTATTTAAGAAAGTTCAATTTACTATCTCCTTGATGGAAGCCATTGACACCATTCCTCAGTTTGCAAAGGTTTTGAAGGATCTGTGTACTTCAAAGCGGAGAACTAAGAGTCAGGACAAAGTGCTTCTGACAGAGCAAGTGAGCTCCATTCTGTAGGTCGAGATCCCCACCAAGTGTAAAGACCCCTGTTGTCCCACCATCCCTATAGCTATCGCAGGCCAAAAGTTCGATTAGGCTTTGCTGGATTTAGGAGCAAGTGTCAACTTGCTCCCCTATTCGGTGTACTTGAAGCTGGGCCTAGGCGATTTGAGAGCCACACCGGTCACGCTACAGTAGTTGGCTGACTGGAGTGTGAGAATTCCAAAGGGGGTGGTGGAGGATGTTCTGATTCAAGTGGACGAGTTCTTTTTTTCAGTTGACTTTATTGTCCTGGATACATGCCCAATACCAGAGGTCTTTGAGAAGACTCCTATCATCCTTGCCGTCCTTTTCTAGCCACCTCCAGTGCCGTCATGAACTGTAAAACTGGACAAGTCCAATTGTCGTTTGGGGACTTGAAAATGGAGGTGAATGTTTTTAATGTGGATAGCCGGGTCGAGGATGATGAGGAAGTGTCTGAGGTGAGTTTGATCGACACGCTTGTGCAAGAGCATGTCGATAGTGTGTTGTACAAGGATCCTCTGGAGATAGCCTTAACCGCCGAAAAGGCGTCATTCTTAGATTCTCCAGAGGTAGGAAGCTTGATGGAGATGCTTGCAGTAGAGGATGTGTGTGGCACCGCTTGGAACCCAGTTCTTGAGCCGCTGGGCGCCCCACTCCCTAAAGCTCTCCCATCGTTGGTCCAGCCGCCTAAACCAGAGTTAAAGCCTCTGCCGGACACTTTTAAGTATGTCTTCCTTAAAGGCGATGATACTTTTCCAGTGGTAATCTCCTCATCCCTCGAGGAAGATCAAGAGGCCAAGTTGCTTACTTTATTGAGAGAGCATGTTGGTGCAATAGGCTGGACGATAGCGGATTTGCAGGGTATTAGTCTTACGGTGTCTACACACCGCATTTTTCTTGAGGAGAACGTGAAGCCTTCTAGGCAATCTCAGCGGCTTCTGAACCCCAATATGAAGGAGGTGGTTCGGGCTGAGGTGTTAAAGCTCCTGGATGCGGGTATCACCTACCCGATAGCCCATAGTGAGTGGGTAAGCTCGGTGCAGGTAGTGCCTAAGAAGGCGAGGGTGACAGTCGCGAGGAACGGCAAGGGCGAGCTAGTGCCGACCCGTGTTCAAACCTGGTGGCGAGTTTGCATAGATTACCGAAAGTTCAATGCGAGCACCTGGAAAGACCACTTCCCTCTCTCATTCATTGATCAAATTCTGGAGATAGTGGCTGGTCGGACATTTTATTGCTTCCTGGATGGGTACTCTGGCTACAATCAAATTGAGGTAGCCATGGAGGATCAAGAGAAGACCACCTTCACGTGTCCTTAAGGTACATTTGCCTACCGTCGCATGCCTTTTGGCTTGTGCAACGCTCCCGAAACCTTTTCAAAGTGCATGATGGGAATTTTTTGTAACATGGTAGAGAAGATTGTGG
The DNA here is from genome assembly GCA_025642025.1 of Rhododendron ferrugineum. NCBI lineage: Eukaryota > Viridiplantae > Streptophyta > Magnoliopsida > Ericales > Ericaceae > Rhododendron > Rhododendron ferrugineum. The sequence continues at coordinate 22,967,409 of JAOTQK010000002.1, forward strand.
AGGTGTTTATGGATGACTTCTCAGTTTTTGGGGATTCGTTTGACGAATGCCTTGAGAATTTGGGGAAAGTCTTGGAACGGTGTGAGGAGAAGAGGCTTGTGCTTAATTGGGAGAAGTGCCACTTCATGGTGAACCAAGGGGTTGTTTTGGGACACATTGTCTCATCCAAGGGTATTGACGTGGACAAGGCGAAGATTGACTTGATCGCAAATCTTCCCACTCCAAAGTCTGTAAAGGACATTCGGTCTTCCCTCGGTCACGCTGGTTTCTACCGGTGTTTAATTAAGGGTTTCAGTGCCATCTTTCGACCGTTGTGTCATTTATTGTCGAAGGACACGCCTTTTGTGTGGTCTGACTGTCTGAGGCATGTGAGGAGGCTTTTCAAATGTTGAAGCGGAGTCTCACCACTCCGCCGATCGTTCAGCCTCCGGATTGGAGTTTGCCCTTTGAGTTGATGTGCGACGCTTCCGACTATGCTGTCGGGGCAGTTCTAGGGTAGAGGCGAGGGAAAGATTCCTGCGTCATTTATTATGCGAGCAAGATGTTGAACGAGGCACAGATGAACTACACCACTACCTAGAAGGAATTGCTCGCGGTGGTGTTTGCCCTAGACAAGTTCTGGTCCTACTTGGTGGGTTTGCAGATTGTAGTGTATACCGATCATGTGGCCTTGAAGTATTTGATGACCAAGTAGGATGCGAAGGCTTGCCTTATCCGGTGGATTCTTAGTGCAATCACTAGGCATTACTAATTGGTAAGAATATGCAACTCTCTGTTGGGCCCTAGATAATGCATGAAATTAATTGCTCAATATCCATAATGACAAATCTAACAACAATCTTGTGTCACCACATTTTACCAAATTTCAGGCTTACTCTTAGATAACAAGAGGAATACATCCAGTTCCATTTCACACACATACAATCTGTATATTTTACGGATAATTTTATGAGGTATCACACATGCGACCCCTGACCCACACTTGGAGAGGTAAGCAAATGATCCATAATACACTTGGAGTCGAACGGAGCTCGTTTCGGGATTGCAAAGTAATATTCAAGAAGGATGCTAGGGAACCAAAACTAAAATGCAACCAGCCCAAATGCATAAGTACTAGAATTCCACAAAGCAACATCTAGTTTTAGTGAAGTCAACTATTTACACCTATACATATTATCAATCCAATTCAACAGTAGTAATCTACTACTCAAACAAATGAGAAATGTAGCACTAGCTATATGTTAGATGGACGCATGTCTACGCGTCTATGTATCAATTGATCTAATTTTAATTTAAAGCAAACAAGGACACACAGAAATATTTGCAACCCAAGTATGGCCAGTACATATAACCATAAAAAGAGAGTTTTTTTTTTTTTTATACCATTCAACTAATCATCATACCATAAAAAGAGTTTCCGAATAATTCTTCCAACTTGCATCTGTTCTTCAACTCCTCTCAAACGCTTCAATTTCAAATAAGAATTAGGGGTTTGGTCTCCGGATGTTTTCATAGCGGACCAATATTGGTTGAGGAAACCTCTTCTTGAAAACTCGATGTTGTGTTCTCTTTACTTTTCAAAAAGAATTTTTCAAAAAATTCCCCTTACTTCCAGCATTTCTCTCTCTCCACTTATTACCCCTAATATTTTTCAAAAACAAATTCAAAAACGAAACCAAACACAGCACGAGTGAGACAAAATTATCCCATAGGAAGAAGAAGGAAAAAAAAAACGTCTTCGACAGCCTTAAAACAAGAGCCCTAGATTTTAAACAAATAGTAGTAACAAAATTCTTACACAAAATACCGTATATGCGTGTATCGAATCAGAAATGCATGTGTAGTAATAATTTGATCCTCGGTATCAATAAATTACCAATGTTGTGGGCCATAGGCTCCCAAGTCAATTCAGATGGTGTTGATCATGATGCTGATCCTCTTGGCGCAGGATATGATCTTTTAGAGCATCTTCACCCTATTACTCAATTTTCACTCAAATTTGAGTAAGAGCATTTCACCTCGTTCCTTAAATCTTGACTCAAACTTAAATCTAAGTAAAAATCACCTGAAATCCTCCTCCACTCCTTATCCAAATCTATATCTTACCCAAATTTAGTTAGACTCAAACCCTTACTCAAATTTCACACTTTTAAATTTACAATATTGCCATTAATAAAGTTTTTACTCAAATTTGTGTATATTTGTGATTGGATTTGAGGTTACCCATTGGAAACACAATACCAAACGAAGCTTCTACTCATATTTTTACTCAAATTTAAGTGAAAATTTGAGTAATGGATGAAGATGCTCTAAAAGTTTCATTCAGGATTGTGTGTTCTAATAGATAAACTCATACTCACGCTCAAGCATGCACAAATTTGAGTAAAGGTTTGACTCTAACCAAATTTAAGTCTAATTTAGTATAGGTTTGGATAAGAAGTGGACGAGGGGTTTTGATAATTTTAACTCAAATTTAAGTTTGAATTAAGATTTTAATAAGGAGTAGAGATGCTCTTACATCCACCTTTTATTGGGAAAAAAATGATTGTATTATAGCTGTCTTCCATTCGGTGTCTCGTCGTATTTTTACGTATTTTTTATTAATAGGTGTACTTGTGAGCTTATAAAATTTATATAATGGATCTAATACCAATTTAATCCTTTCCTACCCTTTATCTTTCTTTCTTTGCCAAAAGTAAGGCCATGTTCCATTAATACTTTTAGTACTTTTTGAGTTTTGTCTTTATTAAATTTTTTTCGCGTTTGTTAATTTTGCGCGTCATATTTTTTTTTTCGATTCGTCAACAAAAACAAAACCAAAAAGTAGAAAAAGTGGAAAAAGTTGTTAATGGGGTCTAAGGCTCTGTTTGTTTTGATATAAAATGTTTTACAATGTATAAAATGTTTTTTCAAAAAATAAACTTCAAACTTTTAGGTTTCGGTGTTTAGTTGGCAGTTGAAAAATATTTTCAGAAATCGACAAAATAGTGTAGAGAGAGATGGGGGACTTAACGATGAAATATGAGAATATTGAAATTGAACGTAGGTCATGACTGATGATTGAAGAAATTGAGCAGTGAGAATTGCAGGTGAAAGCAACAGGTTCATTTCGGAAAATAACTTACGGAAGATTTAAGGGTAAGTCATTTCCATTCAATTAATAAAAAATGTTTTACATGTAAAATATTTTTCTCATTTTTTACACAACCAAACACCGAAAAATAGTTAAATTATTTTACCGAAAAATATTTTACGCCCAAATAAACGGAGCCTTAAGTGTGAGACGTATAAATAATCTGGATTTTTGGTTGAGCACCAATTGAATACGGGTCGGGCATAACAACACGTCAACACCTAGCTAGCACTGACATGGCAATTGCCGTTTGTTTTTTGACGGCAGTTGCCTGGTGGTGGAACATTGGGAACGTTTCTAGAGTTACAGGACCAAATTGAAAAAAAAAATAGTTTTGGGTGCAACTCGAGAAAAAAGAAACATTCATAAACGGGGCAAAGTGAAATTTACCATTCATTGTTTTCCGGCACCCATACCCGCCAACTTCTCAGGAAACTGGAGAAACCCTTGAGCAAACCAAAACCCCGTTTCGCAAAATGCTCCAAAACGAGGACGAAGCAGATGGAGGTGGGTTTGTTCCTACACCAAAGCGAGAAGAGATTCAAGATTCGTCTGAAGATTACGATAAGAAGGTAATCTTCTAAACAACCCTTCAATGATTGTGTACGCTTACTGGAGGAGTCATCAGAAGTCCAATGTGCAATGTTTCAGCAATGATTTTGTGTTCACTCGTTTCGTGGGGGTTTGCGTAACTATTTTTTTTTTTGAAAACGAAAACAGGAAAATATCCAAAATGGGTCAAATACTGATTTGGTAGAATTTCATTATTTGGTCTTACCGTGCACGTTTGTCTGTTTAGGTAATTGGAACCCATAATGTTGGAAAATATTCAATTGGGTGAGGTTTGATTTGGATGATTTCCGGTATTTGAAATTATCTTGCAGACTTGCACGTTTTTTTGTTTAGGTAATTATAGACCCATTGTATTATGTACTAGCCATGTGTTCATCTCAATATTTATTAGCTGGTTGTTCTTGAGTTCACCGCAGATTCCGAGTGCTTGAGTTGTATGTGTAGTATATTTTCTTCGGACGTTGTTTCAACAATTATTGTATCAAGTTTCTCTAAAACATGGATTTCTTGAAAAGTTGCCATGTGACCATTTTTCTGGGCTAAGACTGCTAAGTTTAATGGAATTTTGTAGAACCAAAGAACGAAAGATGTTATATTTGTGAGTCGAAACTTGATAGCATACCTATTAAGTATTAACCACGTATTGGTTTGCCTTGCCTTTCCTTCCTGGACTACCGCTTGCCTCGAGGACATTATTTAGCTGTGTTGCGATTAGGAAATTTTAGAATAAAGATCATTGTTGTTTTTTTTCTACTTGTGCACATTGAAGTTTTGAGGCGACCATCGTATGTAACTGGTTAATTTTGGGTTTTGCGTAGAGTTCAAACAAGAGGCTGAAAGATGTTGAAATTAGTGTTCCAATAGTGTACGGAACGATGGCATTTTGGCTCGGTAAAAAGGCCAGTGAGTAAGTAAGATTGTATTTTGATTGTTTTCCCATTACATTTAAATGTGTCTTCACTGTCCTGCATCTTTTGGTTGAATTCAATTGAATGGTTCCCTATCAATAGGTCTCAGTCACATAAATGGACGGTTTATGTGCGTGGGGCGACGAACGAGGATCTGAGTGCAGTGATTAAAAGAGTTGTATTCCAACTGCACCCCAGCTTTACTAATCCAATGAGAGTGGTTGAATCTCCTCCATTCGAGTTATCGGAATGTGGTTGGGGTGAATTTGAAATTGCCATCTCCATCTTTTTCCACAGTGATGCTTGTGACAAGCAGTTGAGCTTGTGAGTAATTGTGTTGTTAAAATAAGAGTCTCGCTTTAGTTGGTAGCCACATTATATCAATGGTGTGATAAATTTTAACAGGTTGCACCATTTGAAGCTCTATGCTGAACAGGAATTTTGTCCTCTGTCAACAAAGAAACCTGTTGTTGTGGAATCTTATGATGAGATTGTTTTTCCTGACCCCTCAGAGGCTTTCTTTGCTCGTGTACAGAATCATCCAGCTGTAATTATGCCTAGTCTTCCTGCTACTTTTGCCCTGCCCCTTGGTAAAAGTCCTTGGTTTGTCATGCTATATGCTCTATCTTTATTAGAATTTCTTTGTGCTTAGATTTGAGGTTCTTTTGCAGTTCCAATTGAGCATGAGGATGAGGAGAAGAAAGGCAATACTACAGACCATTTGCTTAGTCAGTGGTTCATAAATTTCTCAGATACGGGTGAGCAAGTAAAACTGGCAGCAGCTCGTCAGCAGGTTAGAACCAGTTAGTTGCTTTTCTCTACTTTGCCCTCTTCCTTCTTTTTTAGTTTGGCGATGACTATTCAGATTTGAGGTGAGCTCAAGCCTCAATGTGCTTATATTACACGTAAAACCAATTGTGCATGGCTACTTGGCTAGTCTATTTCCCTTTTATCAAAGGATATGAAGTCTCATATCTGGAGGTAACCTATTTTTGTGATTAGGGTGTGGGAGAGGGATTTCACCCTATTGAATTCACACTTAAACTCAATATGTTCACTGCTCTTACACACACAAACCATGGAACCCCGTCTTGACACATACTTACGTATAGGAGTTTCAAAACAGTTCCCTTTGCAAGTCATTACACACCTCTTATAGTGGTGGCAATAAACCCTCAGAAAAGACTACACTTTAAACAACATCCCCCCACTCTTAATTCTACTATCCACCTACTTTGACAACCCTATTAAGATTTCATTTTGCAACAATTTTGTCTAACTTATTTGCGTGCAACTCATATTGTTGAGCCCATTTAGAACCCACTGATTTAGACGGAATATTGAGGAGTTGAGTTTAAAGTCCCTACGACACCCCCATGTTAATTCCCATTGGTGTAGCCAACTTAGTTTATTCAATGTGATATGTTTTGGTGTGTAGCATCTGTCGATTCTTCATAGTATCTCTTCCTTGGATTTGTTCTTTTGTTTCATTTTTCCCCTTGTCTTTTCCATGACAAATTCACACCAAAGTATTTTCCCCAAACATTCTCTCTAAAAAACATGGCTAAGTTTTGGAGAAGCTACATAGTCCAGTCTCTTTTGTATTTGTTGTTTTTCCTTTATCTGTACTGTTCTGTGGCGCACTGTAGGTTAGGCAGAATGTTAATGTCTTCACAGATAGTCTCCGTATTTTTTTTGTTCACGTGGTTGCACTTTGTGCTGTATTATTTGTGCTGAAGTCGAGATTTATGGACAGTCTTTGATTTCTGTAAACCCTTGGGACGGAATTTTCTGACGACATCTGTCATGTTCCAGGTGCAATCTCGTATTGTTATGCTGAGAAGACAAATGGTGACTGATGGGGTGCCTCATCCACTGGAACCAGCATGTGTTTCATGAATAGACATGGTTATGCCTGACTTTTTGGAGTTTCCCCGTCAGTTGAAATGTAAAGAATTACCCAACAAGGATAGTGGATTATTGACTTCTAGAATACTTAGCCTAGCGTGCCTTCTTTCTTCCTTTATGCTTGGATATAGATTTGCTTTTTCTCCCCCCTTTGTCTTCTGCTATTATCTAACTCCTTGCTATCCGGGATGGAGGGGGAACTTTTTTGTTTCTTTCTTCTGTCACGGCCAAATGACTGAAGTTTGTAACTAAGGATTACCAATGTGGCATTTGAGTGACCGGAAAAATTGTTTTTATCCATACGTTGTCCTCTATAATTGCCTGGTAAAGAAAAATTGAAAACTTGCAGCAAGTTCCGTTGTCATCTCGTTGTGAGCATTTCTTCGAAAAGGAAACCTGAGGCGAAGGTGAATGGTGATTTTTTCGGGCTAATTTATTGATTAGTATTTGTATCCTCGTGTGGGGAGTTAACACTGGGCTATACTCAGAGAAGCTTTAAGTTTCTGCATTGTTGTACTTTTTCCTTGAAAACCTGAAATGATAACAATACCGCTGGTGACATTAGCACGGAAACAAACATGGCAGCCTTTCCAGTTATAGTTCGTTGTTGAAGTAGTAGCTCAACTTCATCTGATTTCTTTTTCTTCGTAACTTAGCATATTCATTAAGAGTGTGGCAAATCTATGTAACCTTGTCATTAAGGAACAGAACTCGTAAATAACGCAGGGAGAAGTAACCGTTGGCTGAAGGAATGGTATGGTAATTGTAAATAGCTTTGAAATGTGATTTTGTTATGCTGTCTGTTTCTATTTACATGTTCAATTTTCTTCAGTTATGCAAGAAATCTATTTTATGTTCCATTTGCTCAATATATGTTGTGCAGCAGTTATGACATAAGCTGTAGCAACACATGCTTTTTTGACACCGTAGGAAGTCCTTTTCATTCTTTAGGATGGTGCATATATATGCGTTCAAACAATGATGGGGCCATCGGTTTGGTTCATGCGGGGTATAAGTGTGACATTCTCGTCGGTTCAAGGTCCTACAACGTCTCTCATAGTCGTGTCATTTCATCTTTTATCGGAGGTATGAACAAGTTATCCTCTTTTTTTGAGGGGAGGTTTCAGGTTTGTATCCTTATCCTACATCCCTTCTTTTATCTCCGAGCAAACAAACGAGACTCCTAAATGTATTGTGAGAAACTATAATCCATGCTTTTCTTTTTATAACACCAGTTTGGGTTTTGCTTTTGCTTTTGCTTTTGCTAAGAGGGCAAGTTAAATAGGATTGAAAAGAAAGAAGAGGTTTTCAAACACCCCCCATATACTTGTCGCTCAGTCAATGTATATATCAATATTGGGTGGGTGAACATTAATTTTTTCACATATGCATATATGAGAGGCATATATCACAGAATAGTAGTATCAAATAAATTATTTTCAATCAATGTTACGAAGATTAAGGCTCCGTTTGGTTGGACATTCTATTGAAAATATTTTCCATGTAAAACATTTTACATGAAAAAAGAAAATTTACAATTGTTTTCCGGTTCGGTTGAAGTCAAAATTTATTTTCACAAATCAATAACTCGTCTACTTGTCCTACTATAGCATAGGGTAGTTGGAGGAAAGGCAAGTAGAGAGAGATGAAGAACACTTCTGTCCTGGCTTGCTGCACGTGGGTAGAGGGAGAGTCTTCATTTTGAGAGAGAGAGAGAGAGAGAGAGAGAGAGAGAGAGAGAGAGAGAGAGAGAATCCTCCATTGCAAAGCTTTTGCAAATGTGTTCACGTGGCCACGCAATAGTGGAATAGAATTCTTTACTGGGGCACAACTAGTCCAGCAGAGATGATCGGGTAAAATAACTTACGGGGCAGAGTTTACAAGCTTTGGGGTTGTTTGGGGAAATTGACTGGGTATGCTCTCGGATGAGTGGAGCCTCAATCTGCTGCAGAGTTTACAAGCTTTCGTTGGCAGCTTCGATCTATTGAATTTGACGTGAAAGGAATAACAAAGTAAGGTAAATCCCTTCCTACTCCTTTGTTGAGTTCTCACATCATACCAGAAGTTAGAGCATGTCTCTGCTCTTTGGAGAGGCCTTCAGCGTACTGATGAAGCCAGATTGATGTTTGATGTGTGGAGCTTAAGTTTTAGGATTTTCAGTTCCTAGTTGTTTACTGTCTGTTTTCCTTGATTGTTGTCTGTTTTGTCTTGCTTTTGTAAGTGGGACTGGGTGGCTTTGAGAATTTCCCTTTTATAGTGTTCACTGTTTGAACACCTTTTCAAAGTCTATATTGTATTCTCTGTTGGCTTGTGACTGTTTGCTTTATAAAGTGGTTTAATTTATCCAAAAAAAAAACTTACGGGGCTTTTGACGGTAAATTGTTTTACGCCAAAAGTTGTAAAAGATTTTCCCAAAAAAATTTCATTTTCCAGAATTTTCAATAACCAAGCATCGGAAACCATGTAAAATGTTTTTGGCAAAAATATTTTATACATCCAATCAAACAGAGCCAAAGTTATGTATAATTGTAGATGAATTCAATATATCGATCTTGTGCATTATAATTGTAAAATTTTGAATCTTGTTTTAATTTTTCTTTAATGACCCACACCAGTTAACTTCCTAACCCTTAGCTTTAATTACGTGGCTTAAAAGGTTAATCTTGAGTTTTGCAGTACCGGCTCACGAATCCTTATATACCATTCAATACTTTCACAAATTCCTAATGTGGGACTTCACGTTTTTATATGCATACAATCTTACAAGGACGATTAAGAAAATTTTCAAAAAAAAATCTTCACTGGGTGGGTGTCAGATTATTAAAAAGACATTGAGCGGATGAACCTATATAATTTTTACGTCTTTTAAAAAAAGCTACTACAATTTTAAGCAAATTTTAAAACTTGATAGGATTATCGCCAGGACTCATTTGCTCCTCGATCGTCATGGTAACGTAGCCAGCATTCCACCTTAGTGAGGCGAACATGTATACTTAAAGAAATGATTGACTACAATTATCTGGCACATTAAATCTGACATGGCACTTTTTTTTATTGGGCCTCCTTTATAAAACAAAAATAGAGGACTAAAGACTTTCAATATAACAAAAACATAATGAAAAAAAATCTTGTGATGGTGGGCCTATATAATCTGGAATAAGTTTTTTTTTTTTTATTCAGTAGAATAACAATAAATTTTTTTTTAAAAATTGTTTGGTTAGGATATATAGCATCATCAACCAAATACTAGACTAGGGTTTGGAATAAGATGCAGACAGTTCAAAGAATTTGGGTCTCTTTTATCCTTTTGAAGTAGCTGCACCTACTTTCAATGCAAAATGTGGAAACATGTAATATCGATCATCCGATGCTTAATTAATTTATGCAAATTAATATACGGAATTGATTCATTTTGGAGGTACGATCCAAACATGTAGGGACTGTTTGGACATCTCTTGTCTTGGAATTCATACAGTCGCAATCTGTCTGTTTTTTTGTGTTTTGTTTTCCTTCACAAGTTTGTTCCAACTTCTAATGGCAAAAAAGTATGTGCTATGCATTTTCATGGTGCACATGAACTATATGCATGTTTGCTGTGAGATGAAATTTTTGGTAGGTTACGTAAGGTACGTGTACCTTGAAAGTGTATGGTACGACTCATAGCTAGTTTTGGAGGATGCTATGGGCCGATACAACTCATAGACTATAATTTTCTTAGTACACGCGGGATGTATATTATACTAATTGTTTTGGAGGATGCTATGGTACGACTCATAGGCTATATATAATTGAATCAATCTTGGGGTTTGATTTTGATCAAAATTCTACAAGTACAATGGTCAGGTTTGGATTCGATCTACAGTACTCTTTCGATCTACCGTACTCTTTGGAGCCGTTAAATGAGTGGTGGGTCCCACACACACTAACACCTCAAGTGTGTGTGGGACCCACCACTCATGTGAGTGATGGGTGTGTATTTGGGTGTGTAAGTATATGTGGTGCTAGCAAGATTGTTTTTAAAAAACCGTGCATGTCAATCTCATTGTGTGCACCGCGCCTACAAACAAGGAATCCTACTCAAACTAGAAAGAGTTATAGTAGACAAATACTAGTACAGTACATTTTTTGCATGGGTTGGGTTGGTACGTGATGTGTACAAGTCTTTAGGACAGACAAGAAGTTAGATATACGGCCAATTAATGGATCGAGGATATGGCCGATTAATGGGTAGCTAGGCAAAAGAGTATCTAATTTTCGGACTTCGGATTAGTGCTGTACAATCATATTGCGCACCTCCGAAACGTCGAATGCACAATCCGACGGCTTAAATGTACGCAGCACAGTGCTGCGCACACCACTGAATTCCTAATTTTCTCCCATAAATATGTACCTCTACCCCTTCAAACCACCACCACCACCCCTCTCTCTCTCTCTCTCTCTCATAAACCAAGTCATCTTCGTGTATATCCAACATGGCTCTCAAGAAACTCAACAAAACTCCTTCGACAGCATCCCTAAAACAAATCATCAAAAGATCATTGTCAAGCTTTGGGAGGAGTATGAAGAAAATTTATATGGACTTCCTGAGGATGTACCTGAAGGTCATTTCGCCGTATATGTGGGAGAAAACAGAAGCAGATATATTGTTCCAATTTCATGGCTGGGTTACCCTCAGTTTCAGAGTCTATTACGAAGTGCTGAGGAGGAGTTTGGGTTTTGTCAAGATATGGGTCTTACTATTCCTTGTGAAGAAGAATCTTTTCTCTCTCTAACATCCTTCATCAGATCATTGTAATTGGAGAGTTAATTCAATGCAATGGTTTTTTTACATTCCCATTTGCTAATTTCTTTCATAAATAAAAAATTAAGCACGTGACAATGTGACAGTTGATGTAACCTAAAGAATCATTTTAATGTATAAATGAAAATAAATTAGAAAGAAAACCTAATGATATAATAATAAGTATATGTTTCGATGAACAATATATGCCTACTAAGTCGGCCCCCCGGGGTTAAAATTCTGGTTTCGCCACTAATTCAGTAGAATAACTCTGCAAAAAATCAGCTTAATCGGATATCATTAAGTATCTGATCGGGACACTTATAAGTTAGGGCCGTAAACGAACCGAATCGAGCCAAACCCTGTTAAGTTCGGCTCGAGTTCGTTAATGTACTAGTTCGGCTCGAGTTCGATTCGAGCCTGAACAACTCGGCTCGTTAAAATTTTTCAAGGCTCGGGTTCGGCTCGGTTGGGTTCGTTAAGGTACTAGTTTGGCTCGAGTTCGG
>JAOTQK010000002.1:22979316-23002264 GCA_025642025.1 Rhododendron ferrugineum
TCGATTCGAACCTGAACATCTTGGCTCGAGTTTGGCTCGTTAAACGCAAACGAATGGAGCCGAGCCGAATCTAAGCTCGAATTGAGCTCGTCAAGACTCAGGTTTGATTCGACTCGGCTTATTAAACTCAAGCAAACCCAAACTTTCTCATTGATCCTATAGAATTTGGGAGAAAAATAAGTATTGAATTATATATACAACCTTAAAAAAATTTATATTTACAAATAGACCCTATTGAATTATTAATTAAATTTAAGTATAAGTTCGCGAGCCTAACCGAGCCGAATACCGTTAGGTTCAGGTTCGGCTCATTTACGGAACGAGCCTAGAATTGAGGTTCAGGTTCAATTCGTTTAGCAAACGAATCGAATTCGAACGAGCTCTTGCCGAACCGAGTCTCGAACAGTTCGTGAACGGCTCAGTTCATTTACAGCCCTACTTATAACTTGCCAATAGAGTTCCAATGGATTTGATTCAGTGTTTCGGATTTATTCTTTTCAAGGTAAAAATGTTTGGATTTGGCATTTAATGATATCCGACCGAGCTAATTTTTTTCAGAGTTATTCTACTCAACGAGCTCTACGAAGTGAACGTTTCCGATAATCAAAGCGAGACTGGAGCGGGCCTCACTCTACCGGGACAGCAGGTGCTAACCCTCAAGAGGGACAACAGAGTCCCAACGAATGCGCTGATAGCTTAGCCCATCTAGGGGCTGAACAAGAGGAATATCTCGCGGTGGCGACTGGCGAGTAGCCCCCCTTCAGCCAGATTCTTCGTCTGTGATTTTGGAATAGTGGACGATGATTCATCATTTTGTAGTATGCCCATAATAATTTTTTTTTTTTTTTTGTACCAATGTGCTCGGTCTTTCCCACTTTAGATGTAGAGAATTGAGGAGTCTAGCATTCTCAATGTTAGGTGGACCGAATTCCTTGCATCAAATGGCTTGACGGAATTCCCATACCTCTTCCTCTGTGATATCTTTTCAGTTAGATCCAGCGGCCGCCGCGGCAAGTTTGGAGTTGATTCTGACGGGCAAGTCGACTAAATCTACTGAAACCGACACTGACGAGTTTGGAGTTTTTTCTGTTGTTTAGTTATTCTCCTCCCTTTGTGGAGTTTTTTTTTTCCTCCTTTATGGAACTTTTCTCTGGGGTTGTCTTCATTTCTATTGGTTTGAGCTACCCATTTATTATTGGGGGTTCTACCTCCTCTTCCTTGACTGGCACTATTTTTCGAATTGTATTTTAAGATCGGCTTGTAGTATGCGATGTTTTTTTTTGGCTGATTGCAGTATGTGCTGTTTGAGTTTGTACTTTGTAGCCTAAAAATGCTCATGTCTAGGTGGAGCTGGTTATAGTTCTTTCCATACAAATACAATTGCGATGAAATCGCTTTGTAAAAAGTGTCGTTTGGCTTGATAATGAAATTTCCAATGTTCAAAAAAAAAATAAAAAATGGATTGACAATTCTCAAGGTCCTGGGAGGGTCGTTACAAAAGCAAAGGCCAATAATATTCATCAAAATCAAACTGGCTTCGTGCTTAGACATACAAGTCATTTTCACATATTTAATCCAAGCAGGATTCGATTTACCAGTTCGAAGAACTAGACACCCCATCCAGAATTAGCTCTTGTTTTTAGATTTTCTGGGTCCCTCATTGGCCCCTCAAGTTCTCATTTTCTTCAGCTCAGTTAAGCTGTTCAGAGCTTCTCAGAACTGCTATTTTCATATCATGAATATCTTCATTCATCGTTACCAGTGTTCATAACTTTAATTGGTAGCTATTAGTTCCGACTTTAAGATTTTAGAAGGCGCAGAAAAGAATTGCTCAGATCTCTTCAAAAATTGCAAAATTCTAGGGCCAATCTGATGTATCAGGAAACAACTCTGTACATAGGTGAAAACCCCCTGTAAAATCTGTGAAAACTTCTTCATGCTTTGCAAATGTGAAAAAAGTAGTGTCAAAACTGTGGCAAAGGTGAAAGAGATGTGTCAAAGGCTCTCTGTCAGTGAAAGTTACTTGTTTGGAGAACCCCTTGTGTCCTTCCAATGATCTCCCCACCGAGTTTCAGCCTCTTCGCATGTGGGATCTCCAACCCACTGCCAGGCTGCAATTTTCTAGGCATATCATGCCGGTAAAGGCAATTAGAGCCATTTCTGCATCCCTTTGGGCTATTAAAATAGATGCACGGTTTCTGAAGAACGTGAGACTTTGGTTTCAGTTCAATAGGTATAAGACTTGGTGCCCGTTTCATGTCATGAAAGTGAACATCAAATTTTCCAGATTGTGAGAGAGAAAAATCCCGAGTTTCATGAATATCTCCATGTAGTCTGATCAGGCTCTTCATGTAATTGATGTCCTTTACTGGAGGGGCAGCAGAAATGGCTGAGAATACGGATACTGGAGCACTATCCAGTGAGAATGCCTTCGCCAGGGATCTGGGTTGCGCCACATATGGCAATGTACTCAAGTTTGGCCTTGCATGATCTGGTGAGAGTCCATTGAACTGTAATCCAGTGTCCCCTATCTTCGATAACGGGTGCAAATTCTTACTTGCGCTAGACATCAAATCCATGTTCGACAATGGCATTGATCTAGAAATGGGTTCGTTGCCTATGCGATCGAGTATTCCATATCCATCGGTCATCCTTTTGATCTTTACATCCTCTTGTGTTAAGTTGGGAAGAGAAAAACGCGGTGGTGTCAGTAGCTTCCCCAAATAAAATGGTGCACTTCCTGCATCATTGGGCACTCCCCGCTCGTAATTCAATTTCTTAACCACTGGAACAGATTTTGGGCTGGGAAAAGCAACCCTGGATGTCAATGGGTATGATCCCGAAACAGAGGCAGCAACTGCTGTATCGGCGGGTGCTATGTATTCCTGAATCAATTTATCCATCAATGGATCAGGTGTTGGACTGGATGGCTTTGACCCAGAAAGAGGTGCAGAAATTCCTTCCTCAATGGGTGCTCCGTACTTCTGAACCAGTTTTTCAATCACTGGATCAGGATTTAGCCAGGGTACTGCCACTGATGGTGTCAGATTTGGAGCTCCTATATTGGCAGCAGCTCCAAGTTCATTATCCAACTTTTTAATTACTGGATCATGCCTTAGGGAAGATGCGGCAACTGAGGATGTAACTACATTTGATCCAGAAATGGATGTACTTCCTGTATCTGTAAGTATCCCATCTTTATTAATCATTTCAGCAACTAGACTTGGTATTGACCCATAGATAGGTTCAGTTTTGGCATTGTCAGGAGCAGGTTGCTCACTAACCAGTATCTCAATCATTTTTGGGTCGCTGAGAACTTTTATGAGCAAGTCAGTGTCAATTAAGCTTCCCTGTTCTTTGCTCTTCAGGATTGCAGTTATTGCAGCTACAACAGCAACACCTACATCCGCTTGAAAACCTGGTAGCACCTCAGATACAGGTTTTTCTTTGGCAGATGACTTTACACAGGGCTGAGGATCACTTTGTGGTGCATTAGGGTTCATGGATAACAAACTTTGGGGAAGGGCTGGTGATTGTGCTTCAAAGGAAGAATTTTGTGGTGGTGCCATGTCAGACAGAAGATCTACTGCCTCTTCTTCTTCGATGGGAGTGATCGGGATGATAGGGATGCGGCTATCATCAAGTTGGTATTCTTGCGAGTCCAACGGAAGGGAGGGACTAAATGGAAGATGGGGAAATATAGGTAATTTAGTGTACAGCAAGACAAGGAACCTAATGTACGTAGACTCGAGAAAGAGATTTACCTGTGAGGAATGTCAGACATACGAGGATAAACTGCTTCAAGCACTCTCATTTCCCTATTCTTTTGAGTTTCTGCCTCTTCGCTCTCTTCTCCAGCAACCACATGCCAATTATAACTCAATCCCAACTGCTTAATTAAGGGAGCAGAAAACCATTTAGGATAAGATTTCTGAGCAGAAACAAAATAGGAATATTCATATTTCGTCTCCCTCCGTCCTATATTCTTATTAGTCCCTTTGGGGAATTCCAACTTTTTAAGGAGGTTTGTCAGACATTAGTGGCAACATTACCGCTTAATTTTTATTTTCGAATACATTTATAGCTATTCGTAAGGGATAGTTTTGGCAAACCCAACATCTCATACTTACTTTTCAAAGGAATCTCAAAATCTCATACCTACTTTCAAAGAGAACATACCATTAAGGACATCCCAAAACAAAGATACACCAGTAATATGGGACAGAGGGAGAAGTATCTTTTGCAGCATGTCTACTAGGTTCCAATACGGGCAGCCCGGAACTGTTTGATATTTACTTACTTTAGGGGGGCATTTCCATTTAATCTGAGCTATGTCAGACGGTTTTTCTTGTAGTGGATCCGTAGAACACCCCCCTTCAAACCTGGAGTGATGGTTGACAGAGTGATCATTTTTCAAACATGATGCCCACGTCTTTGCTCGCAGACAATCTTGAGCTTGCAGACTAACCTTTGAAGGACAATCCTTGGATAGAAAGAACTTTACCTGTTTAATCACCAGAATTTATCTTAAACTACTTGTGATTAAACATCACATGCCAATCAAAATTTCTAAGCCACATCAGGAAAAGAAAGAAAAGAACACCAGCAAACAATCCAAAAGCCAAAATTAAAGCTGATCAAACGATGCAAAAACATAACCAGCCACGAATCGATAAATGCTATGCTCTCATCATTCTTATAAGAGATGAGAAAATTTTATTTGCACATGTCACTGTGTAAAGAAATAAAATTAATAACTCCCAGATAAATGCTAAAGATCATTTTTACCGTCACTTACAAGAACATGTTCTTGCCAATTTGCAACACCTTTGGGTAGATAAAGCTGAAGCAGTTCTTAGATAAAAGCTCATAGTTACAACTTCAAACTTTGTTTGAGATATAATGCACAAACTTAAGGCAGGCATCATACGCAAACCGGGCTATAGTCTGTGTAAGAACCATACCAGGAAGTTTCTCCCGCAGGTTAAGGCAATTTCAACTATAGCCTATATGACAAACAATAATTGTCCAAATGAAAAGATAAGGAAGGATCAGAACGCATCAGCATCAAACTTAAAACATTCAGGCCAACCATCAATTATAGCATGCATAATAGTCAGCAGATCTTCCAAAGAAATTCCAAGCTGTACGACACCTAGTAATAATAAAAGCACACTGTAAGAAGTATAACTATAGTGTGGGAGCTCGATCTCTTCATACAGCAGAAACTATAACTCAGCGAAGGCACAATACCACTAAAACCAACATACATAATCTGCAGGAAAAAGTCTATAAGAGTTGCATTTCATTCGGCTAAAAACCGAAACAAATTCCATTAAAAAACCTTTCTTTTGACTTTCCAAATCTATTATGTATTTTTTTTCCCCTTAGCTGCTTCAAGGCTAAGTTTAGGGCCCACAACAAACCACAGCAGTAATATACTGATATCAGGCTAAGGACATGATGAGTTACATCTTACTTCAATCACCAATAGAGAACAAAACCCCAGCAGTATGAGTTGTGATAGCTGTTGAGAATGGCCAAAGGAAACTACAGTGACAGACATGAGAATATTCATTCACTTTCCTCTGACTCATTGCAAAAGTTGAAACAATAGGAAATACGTTGAGAACAAATAGGAATAAGTAGCCACAGATTCAAAGTAGGCCGCATGCTTAAACTGATCAAAGACAAGGCGTAGAGCTGTAAATATATTACTTCTATTGCCAGTCTGAACCTGGTCAGATAGATTCAAACTTTCTATAGTACGAGATCAACTACATGGATGGCAGAAAAAAAAAAAAAACTAGTAAATGTAGACAATAGCATAACAGTAACTCCAGAGATAAACAGATTCTTAGTTTGAAATGTCATGGAAGTATACAGCCGCATGGACATCTATCGATATTATCCATGAAGTATAAAATTCGATTGATACTAATGTGAATATGCACAATATTATTTGATTGTTTAATGTTTCAAACCGTAGTTATGCCTTTTTGTTTGATCAGCAAAAAACATAATAAGTAATGCCCAATTGCAGCATTAGAATTAACTTTTTCTAACAAGCAACTATATACCATTCCAAAACATTAACAGATTTTTAATCCTCTATCCAATGACATATATGAAAGATACATTCTCAAAAAAGTAGGATCATCCTTTTTATATATTTAAGAACCCTAGCTTGTTTTCCATTTTGCAAAACACATAGGTAATCCAACAAGCCATACTTTTTTATAGCAATTTAGGAGAGAAACAAGACACACGAGGATAAGTGAACTATTAGCCCTATCTCTTTTCTTTTTCTATATATTTTTTGACATGGGAACAATATAATAAATACTATCAGAAATTGGGTACGGTCTCATTCGGTTTGGTTTGGAAATAGTGGTATATCCCAACTCGTAATTTCCTCTCACATGACTTGTCCAATGACTATGATAACTTGATACTGACAGAAGGTGAAGTTCATTAGTGAAAAAATTTCTATGAATGATTCAGTGACACAAGTGATTTAAGCATTTTTTTTTATTGGCAGTTTATAACATCAATATCCTTTTGCTATATACATCCCAGCTATCAATTATTGCATCCTGTGCTCGATATCCATGCAATCTAATTACATTGTCATGACTATAAACTACCCATATAATCTGATTTAGTAGTTCTAGAACATCATGGAAATTCCAATATCTACTATTAATTTGCATAAGTTTTAGGCATCGAACCTCTTGTGCATATTCTATCAATATTATGCTTTTAAACCTTGACATTGAGGATATATAAAACACTTAATCAAGAGAACAGGACCATTAGATGGTTGAAGATGTCCCTGAGCCAAATAACGAAGCAAATCAGTATATTTGTCCATTAGATCCTTGACATTAGAAATTGTATTCCACAATAAGCTCAATAGAGGTGAATGCTGTCGACTTCACTGCAGTACCTAATTGGGGACTTACATTTCCCCGTTTGAGACTCTTTTAATGCAATACTCAGCACAGTTGATGCTGGTTTGTCAATGTTTCACTAATTGAAAGGTCAAAGCAATTGTGACTAAACTGCAGGCTTACCTTCAAGTTATTCTACTGGATCTCTGTGCATAAGGTTTCCCGAGTTCATACAGCTTTTATCCATTAAAATTTTAAGAGTCCAAGACCAAGTAGGAATCAAGTTTTACCAAGTACCTTTCAATTCATTACGAAGACTTTTAGGCAACTTTAGTACCGTTATGCTCTTTTCGGTTCTATGTTATGCTCTTTTCGGTTCTATGTGATCCAGTTCTACGTGATTACTAGGTAGTAACGCATAAAAAAACTCAAGGAGTGATCCTTAGCTACTATTCTTCTCTAATTCTCCCCAAGAAGATGTTCTATAGAATCAATCCTATCACCAATTCCATACACAACATCAACACTAAGAAGTATGTCATCAACTCAACCAAACACTCCGAAATAACATAAAGCTTATATCCAACACATTTAACATCATCAATCATATCCTTTCTAACTTGCTTTCCTTACAAATATTCCATTGGAAGCATCAGAACTAACCAAGCGACGTTCTTTTCTTATGTCCTTTTAGGAACCACTAGGGCCGCTACTAGTGCACATGTAAACATAATAACATTGAAGCAACTCTCTTACAAAAAAAAAAAAGAAGAAGCGCCTCTCCAATAAACTATAAGTCTATTTAGATGGTATGTGATTATTAAAATAGAGGCGTTCATAGTTTTCTCATGACGACGTCAACTTCTGGAAATGTAACAAGTATTTGCCAGTAAAATGAGATGAAGGATAGGATCATGTAGATATTTGACATTAAACAAAAATGTTTTTGTTGACAATGGGTTATATTTTGGTTTCACACAAGCAAAATTAGTGCGAACTGTAGCTTACTTTTCAGTTTACAATCCTTGATCGTTTGCTACAGATAGCAAGCTTGATAGGCGGCAAAGCCATCAGCTCTAGAATTCCTTCAACACTACTTATGACACATCAATTTGAACTTTGAAGCCCTGTCATTCTGAAGCAAAATCAGCTCTCTTTGCGTTCTTGAAATATCTCGTGTTATGGTAATTCTTTGCATTCATTCTTGTTATGGTAATTCTTTGCATTCATTCTTTGCTTTTCTAATAAGGATTTATTTTTCCAATTCCTAATGGTAAACCTCTTCATAGCGTTGTTTGACTTTATTCCAGAATGTTAAGAAGGTTGTAAAATTAAACTCTTGTGAACATTACAGCAACTTAAGATGTGCACATTAATGGTATATAATTATTTTGATCACATCGTGGATGATCAAGTTAAGAGAACATAATTAGAAGCGGAGCCAAGATTTTCGAACAATGGAGTAAATACCTAACTAATCTGGTCTCTGTTCTATTTGCTAACTACAAAATCAATATGTATTAACAATAAAAAAAAAAAAACACTAGCGATTAGGTTTCGGGCGAAGGTTAATGTGCAAAAAAGGTAAAATATCAATGAAAAGTGCATGAAATCTGTCAATGTGTAATGGCATTCGAAAAACATGTTTGTATAATCCATTCCTATTGAACGTAGTAAGAAATTTGTAGAGTAAAAAGGAGATATTGATAACACTATAATTTAGCGAAACTGCTACATTTGTTGGGTCAAATTCTCATCATGGAGCGAAATTTCAATTAATCAATGAAGACATTCAAAAATTGGTAGGGTCAAGTGACCCCCACTCCACCTCTTCTCCCTCCGCCTGTGGACATAATGGACAATGAATGTTGGACTACTTTGAATCAGCAACCTCGCTCGGTAGTCGATAATATGTAGTAAATGGGTAGAGACTATGAGTGAAAAAGACCCTGAGCAAGGTACCTTGTCATTCAATTCAAGAAATGCTAAAAAGAAGCAGCATTTTTTTGTAAACTCTCCGATATTCCGATGTCCACTCTGTTTAAACTTGGGAATTTACAGCAATCTTGTGTGAGAGTTTTCCAGAGTTCAATATTGTAACTGACTTTTGCCCTCATCTTTAGTTGGTTCTGTGAGTAAGTATTCTTAACTTTAACAAGACTAAGATTTACAACCACACACAAGACACCTAAATTTTAATCCACAAAACTGATCATTGATAAGAAGAAACTTTCCTCCCCTACCGAACAAAATCACCATATCAGAAGAACATTACGAACCTATTGCAGCAACAGTATTACATCTTTGTCATATTTGATTGTCGAACAGTGTCCCATGACATGAACTCGCTAATAAAAACCATAAGGCGAATAAAATATCCCCAAGTTCAAAGAAACAAAAACCATAGAGAGAGAGAGAGGCCATAAAACAACTACTAGTACTAATTACTGTAATAATTTACTCAAACCATAAAGAAAACACTAGTGATCAGTGAACATTTCCCCAAGTTGAGACAGAAGAACCTCACCGTAAACAAATCAAAATCAAGAAACCACGGCCAAAGGATATGATTCGTCTCCAATAATCTAGTACACACTACAACAGGGGCGTTACCTGACAGAGCTTAGCACCCGAAGCCCACGAAACCCTTTTCGATTTCTTGAATCGCTTCATGCTTTGATTAAACACGTATTAATACTGGAGTAAAACTTTTTCTGCTTCAATTTGTTCCGGGAACGCTATTTAAGGTACGATTCAGAGATTTCAAATACCACCTAATTACAACGATATTAGTCTCTCAGTGATATGAAATGTTGTTTTTTTCTTTTCTTTTTTTTCCAGATTGAGATATTGAAAGCCAAACTAAAAAGATTGGCGCAGGCTCTCAGGAAACCCTAGAAGAAGCCTACATTGCTCCGGTTTCTAAGGATAATTTATGTAGGAGTAGTACTGTGCAGTGCAGTGCAGTGCAGTGTTAGTTTTGACAGATGAGCCTTTTCTTTCGGTAATTGTTTGGCCTTTGCGCGTCTTTGCTTGTATACTAGTACTCCGTACTAGTATTATTATTTATTAATTAATTAATACAGTAATAATCATTTAATGCTCGTACAGACAAGAATTTCGACTACTGTGAAACAATACATACATATTGCGCGAAAACCAGAGCCAGAGGGGACGTTCCACGATCCTAAATTTTTACCATTTTCAATTTTAGTTTTTTTTTTAAAATTGAGAGATAGGGGTAAAGAGAAAAGGGGGAGTGAGAATGGATGTGACATATTAAGGAGGGATTTTGTAATTTATTATCTATTTTTGCACTTTATAAGAGAATATTAGAGGGATCCATGATACTTTTTACAGATCTGGTCTCCAAAATGGGAGTAGGGTCTCTATTTTTGAAAACCCAAAAGTAAATTTGGAGACCGAATAGCTAAAAAATACCATGGTCCCTCCAATATTCTCTCATAAAGTGAAAAAAATAGGGAATAAATAACAAAATCTTCTCTCAATATGTCACATCCATTCTCTATTTTGTATTTTAGAGATTGGTTGGATTGTTCTTCTAAATAAGCCAGGTAGCTTATTTTCTTGACCTTATTCAATTTTTTTTTGCATTTGTTAGTTATTCGTCAATTTTTTGGGAATTATTGCTTCGTCATGACGAGAGAAATCTAAAAAGTAAATTTTTTTTGATCAAAACCTAAATTTTTTGAATAAAGAAAAAAATAAGCCAATAAGCCAATTTTTTCGTCTTTATTAAAAAAATGGATTTCAATCGTTATTTTTTACTTTTTAGATTCCTCTCGTCATAACGAAGCAATAATCCCAAAAATTGACGCAAAACTAACAAATTCGAAAAAAAATTGAATAAAAACAAAAAAAATACTTATTTAGAAGAACAACCAAAGGGTGGAGAGAGAGAGAGAGACGAGGGGGAGGGGGAATTGCCAGAGAGCGCATGGAAAGAGAGACATTAGGGCACCCCAAAGAATTACTGTATTAGGTGTTTTATATTCTATATATTTTAAATTAATTTTATTTGCCCTTTAAAATTTTATTCATTCATAAGAGAAGATATCAATATTTTCTGCGAAAATGGAAATAACGCTTCGGTTCCAATTTAACCTATCTATCAATTAAAAAAGAACATATCTAACATTTGTTCCCATTTGATACAAGAAAACGAAAAAAATTGTGAATTTTTTTATCATCCCTTGCATCAAACGAGTATAAATGCTAATTGATGTGAGGAGGAACGGTAAAAAAGCGGTTCCACATTTGCAACTTCCATTCCCATTCCCCAACCCTTAAAACTAATCTGCCCCATCTACTTTTAGAATAGGTGATAGACGCACATTAGTTGCACTACACGTCAGCTACATCTCTCACATACATACAGGTGGGTCGAAAAAAAAAAAATCTAATACGCCCCGTACGTTTAACCAGCAGTGATATATAAGCATTAGCCAACAAAACGCTCGTTCTATCTTCCCCGATTGCTGGTGGGGCAAATCGAATTCACCAACCTAGTCATCGGAGGTTACCTTCGTAATCATGAGGACTCGGAATTCCACTACCCCGAAACCGGCCTCGGCAAATAAGACGCCTCCGGCGAGGAAATCCGCTGCCAAAACCCCTCCAAACGACTCGCGGATAGAATCGGCTACCCTCAAAACCGCCGACACCAACGCCGTCTCCACCTCCACGCCCACCGCTAGCGTTGATTTGAAGCCGCCCCAACAACCTGGTAAACCCCCCAACTCCTTGTCCTTAGCTTCGCTTTAGCGACCGTTCCAAGTATTGCTGTATCGATATCATCTGATTGATTGCTTCTATGTCTCTGTTTTTGCGAACTGAATTGAATGTAGGTTTTCCATCGATAGGGTGAATTAATTTTAATAGTAAGCAGTTTATGTTCTCTATACATTTCACCGGCCGTTGTCATTTGTGTTTATGTTACATGGTGGATTCATTGTATGTGCGTATGATAGTATGGCCACAGAGATATTCTCGCAATTCTTTGCGGCCATGAGTAATTCTTCGCGGTCTGGAGTAATTCTTTGTGAACTTCTAATCTTAGCCATAAAAAAATATGTACAAATCCGTGGGTCCAAAATATAGATAATTCAAAAACCGTTGTTCCATATTATGTATGAATTTGAGTCTTTCAATGGCACGACTTACGCATTTCTATCTTCTTCTTTTTTTTAATAAGTGCATTTCTATCTACTTTATGCTGCAGTTAGCATTTCTGTATTTTTTGTACGTCGGCTGGTAGATTCTATGCATATGTGTACGTTCATATGCATTTGCCTATGCTAACATGGCCAATTGACCATGAAGAGATTCCATATACAGTTTAAGTTTATCAGTTGTATGATTAACTCAAATTTTTGGCTACTAAGCAATTGTTGGTTGATTACAGTTGTTTTCCTTGTTTTGATTCGGCATTTGAATGGTTTAGCATAACTAAATAGTTCTTCAAGCACAAGAAAATGCATGTGTTTACGTATGGGGCTTGTTAGTACTCTTATGTCTTTGGGTCATGTTTTAATCCATCTTATTGATGTTAGTTGAACAAGAAAATGCATCAGCTGATGCTGTGGAGGTGACACCGGCAACGAAAGTAGGTACAGGAGCTAAAACAACAAGAAAGGTTGTCGTAAGGAAGACACCGGCTAGAACCAAAACTCCTACATCAGCAAAAGCTGTACCTAGGAAGACGCCAAAGTCAGAACAAACAGAGGAGTTAAAGGTTGGAGAATCCTCCAAGAAGGAGGAGGTTGGAGCTGGTAAGGATCTGGATTCTTCGCTGAAAGAAGAATCTTCTCTTTCAATTGTTGAAGAGTCTGTCAATAAGGAAGAACTATCTGCTCAAAATCCTGAAGAAACCAAATGGGTGGAGGATCAAAATGTGATGAAGGGTGAAGAGCCCCCTCAAGAGAAAGAAGACGGTATTGGCGTGGAAAAGCTTTCGACAGTTGATTTAAAGGCCAAACAACCTGGTAAAACTCGACTCCTGGTTGTGATTTTATGGTCTTCAAAACCTGAGGGATAATTTTTACCTCACCTCGTACATTTGGATTTACATGTTTTTATTTATTTGTGTAAATGCTTGCATC
Organism: Rhododendron ferrugineum; assembly: GCA_025642025.1. Taxonomy (NCBI): domain Eukaryota; kingdom Viridiplantae; phylum Streptophyta; class Magnoliopsida; order Ericales; family Ericaceae; genus Rhododendron; species Rhododendron ferrugineum. The sequence continues at coordinate 22,992,332 of JAOTQK010000002.1, forward strand.
ACCTGGATAGATTCCATATTGAATATTGCTTTTCAGTGGTACCAGTAACTCAGTGTTACTTGTAACTTGTGAGCAATTCATTTTTTACTGCTATTGCTTGCCTTGTTTTGGTTGGTTATTTTACTGCTCGTGGGGTACAATACACCTTTATGCTGATATCCATGTGTCGAGATTCCTTATTGATTGTGAGTTTTGTAGTTGTACGAGTAACTCAATTTACCAGTAAGCAATTCTGTCTGATTCCTGTTCTAGCTGTAAGTGTTAAGCATATAGCAAATCTGGGGACAGAGACCTTGCCGCTGTTTTGATACACTTGAAGGTCTTTCAGTTTATTTATTTTTTATTATTTTTTACACGCTGTGCGATTGTGGCGACATAGTCTCCTGATGGCTAAGTGCTAAAGCGCAAGGCAAAGCTCTCCGGCAAGTTGTGGCAAACAATTAGTTGATTTAGATAGACAATGTTCAAAATTAGTGATATAGCCAGGAATTCCAGATATCATAAAGCATACCATTCAATTGTCCGAAAACGGCTTAATATTGAGAAAATCCTTTAACATGTGCCTTAGTTTAAGGTTTAGATTTGAAAGCACAAAGTTCATAGCAACTAAATATCTAATATTGCATAATTCTGAGAAGAAGAAGAAAGGGAGATCAAATAGGCACAGAGAAAGGAGATGAATGTAAACAACGGGTTGTTTTGCCATGTAGCTACATGTACAGAAGGATATGATAGTCAAATCTAGGGGTTGGTTGTTGTTTAATTCCATCATCACCGGCTGTATTAAGTTTGCTTAATGCAGAGCTAAAAATTAAGAGAACTCATGACCCCTTGTGCCTAGAAAAAGGCATGCGCCACTTAACTGTATTTCAACTACTTCCCTTGCCTCGGAAGTTGTTAGACTCTATAAGGTTGCCTCACTTCGCCTCATGACTAAGTGCATGCTTTTTTTGGGACACTAGGTTTCTCCACTAGAGTTCTCAATAAATTTACGAGTAAGGAAGGTTCTTAGCCTCCTCGGGACCAGCTTTTGGATCGCCTTTGCGAGTTCCTTGTTTTGTGTCTGCATTGGGGTGTCTACTTGTGAATACATATTCAGTCATGCACATAAAAAATGCTTGTCTATTTATGAATTACACTTTTGCGTACTCTTACCATTGAGTGTGGTTGTAATTGATCCTTTTTTATGTTAGTCGAACAAGCAAAAACATCAGTTGATGCTGTGAAGGTAACACTGCCGGCAAAATTACGTACAGGGGTTAAAACAACAAAAAAGATTGTGGTAAGGAAAACAGTGGCTAAAACCAAAACTCCTACATCAGCAAAAGCTGTACCTAGGAGGACACCTAAGCCGGAGCAAACATCAAATTTTAAGGTTGGTGAACGCTCCAAGAAAGAAGAGGATGAGGATGCTATGGACGTTGATTCTGCTAAGAATGAAGAATTTTCTATGTCAAATGCTGAGGAGCCTGCAAAAGTGGGAGAACCTTCTGTTGAAAATGTTGAAGAAACCAAAAAGATGGAGGCTCAAACTGTCATGATTGTTAAAGACACCCCACAGGAGGAAGAAGAGGTTATTGACGTGGAACAGCGTTTGGTTCTGAATGTCGAAGAATCAACAAGGCAGGAAGATCCCGTCGCTTTAGATGTTGGGGAAGTGTCAAAGAGTCAAGAACCTGGCATACCAAGGGAGGAGGAAGAGGTGAAGGAAGAAATAAGGGAGGAGACGAGAATCATTGAGGATGACGTGGGATCAGAACTGGAGGCTGTCAACATGGAAGAAGATATGAATGAGTTGAGAGGAGAAGATACTCAATGCGAGGATGATGTCCATGGTAACGAGAGGGTAGAGGAGGGCAGGGACCAAGAAGTTCTTGAAGAATTTGGGGAGGAAGAACTTGCGGCGGATGACATACCAGAGCAGGGCGAAGAAGCAGAGGCATTGCAAGAGGAAAACATGGAATTAACTGCTGCAGCGAAAGAGCGTAAGATGAGGAAGGAGCTGGAGATATTTGTTGGTGGTTTGGATCGTGGTTCAGTGGAAGAGGATGTGAAAAAGGCTTTTGAGAACATTGGAGATGTAGTTGAAGTTAGGTTGCATAAAAATACTTCAACGGACAAGAATAAGGGGTATGCATTCGTGAAGTTTGCAACAAAGGAGCAAGCAAGCCGAGCTTTATCAGAAATGAAAAACCCTCTTGTATGAATTTTCTCTTTACCATATAATTTTTTTCTCTCCAACGCAAGTGTAGCTTTACTTCTGTTTTTTGTTCATAGATACGTGGGAAGCGTTGTCGGACTGGACCCAGTGAGGATAATGACACATTGTTCCTGGGCAATATTTGCAATACTTGGACAAAGGAAGCTGTAAGATTTTATTTGCTGTAGATGTATTTTTAGCAAGTTTGCTTCTTTTTTATTTTTTTGATCTATTGATTTTCTAATTTAATTCGGGTTAACATTTTGGCAGATCAAACAAAAATTGGAAGACTATGGCGTTCGAGGTGTTCAGAACATTACTCTTGTGGCAGATGCCCGCCATGAAGGGCTGAGTCGTGGTTTTGCATTTATTGAGTTCTCTTGTCATGCTGATGCCATGCTTGCGTACAAGAGGCTCCAAAAGCCGGATGTCATTTTTGGCCATACAGAAAGAACTGCTAAAGTGGCTTTTGCTGAACCTTTACGTGAGCCAGATCCTGATGTGATGGCTCAAGTTAAGTCGGTATTTATTGATGGCCTACCTCTGAACTTGGATGAAGATCGAGTGAGGGAGCAAATGAAAGGTTATGGGGAGATTGCACGAATTATGTTGGCTCGGAATATGTCTACCGCCAAGAGGAGAGATTATGGATTTGTAGATTTTACCACGCATGAGGCTGCTGTTGCTTGTGTTGAGGGAATCAATGACAAATATTTAGGTGATGGGAACTCAAAGGTATTCTTTTAGTCTTGTGATGATGACACTTTTGGATGAGCATGGGTAGAAGTTGCCTTGCTTTCTTTTTTGAGTCCACTTAGGTCGGAGAGTTGCTTGGCAAGCATTTTTAAATCAACTTTGGTGTGAGTTCTTGATAACAGTTGTGATCCCCTTGCAAATTTTGTCTGAGCCTGTTAATGATGGACTCTCCATGTTTTGAAGATTTTCTGCAATGTATTGACTTGGAAAGCTGGAATCTTAGATTGTGTGGTGCTAAGTTGCTAATTGACCGTCTATGACTGTTTTATATGTAGATCTTGTTTGGCTTTGCCGTTAGGCTTGGCCTGATGTGATTCATACTGGGCCCTTTAATGTCTTACTGACGTAGTTCTTTTCTTCTGATATTCTAGACTAAAGTGAAAGCAAGACTTTCAAACCCTTTGCCAAAAACTCAGGCCATCAAGGGTGGAATCTGTGGAGGGTTTAGAATTGGCCGTGCTGGTGCTGGAAGCTTTTCAAAATTTGGTATAAACCGAAGGTTCAGCTGATGCTTCATCATCTTGTCTAGATTATTTTCTGATAATGTGTTCTGTTCACAGGAAGGGGTTTTGGGCAGGGTGCACATGCCTTCAACCGACCTAATTTTCAACGTGGCAGGGGTTTCTATCAACGTGATAATGTTCCAACTTGGAGAATGGGTTTTGCCCGTGAACATGACCGTGATATCCAGTATCCTCCTTTCCACCGAAGAGAAATGTCTGGACAAGGTTATTTTCTGAACGAACTGATTTGCTTAATGTGTTGTTTTTCTGCTAATGCAGATGTAAGTGGACTAAGTTGCTTCTGTGTCTTTTGTGTATCTTGGTTTTCCATATGAATTTCTGTGCTTCTGAGAGAAAAGACTAAACGAATGATTTCCCCCTTCTTAGAATGGCTCTAGTGGCTACATTGGATCATGTTGTTCATTGGGAATTGAAGAAGAGAGAACGAGAACACATCGAACGATCAATTATGTCTTTAAACTATAGCAGCCTTCGAGGCCCCATGCGCTTCAGCATTCTCCTTTCTTGTCATATAGAAAAAAAAAGAAAAGATACCATAGAAGCCTAGGTGTGCCGGGTGTTAAGCTAAGCTTTTTCCTTTTTCACGTTCTCTCTTTGTTTCATTTAATGTAAGTAACTAAAACACTTCAAAGGGCTGTTCTTTTTGTCATATAGCGAAAAAGAAAAGATACCATAGAACTTAGAAGCCTAGGCGTGCCATGCATTAAGGTTTTTCTCTTTACATGTTCTTTCTTGTTTCATCTAATGTAAGAAACTTAAACACTTCAAAGGGCTGTTTGGAGGAGAGGTGAGACATAGATTGAGATCAAGTTCCAGCGTCTACTGTTGAAGTTTAGTTTAACTCCCCCTTTTGTGGTTCCCCTCCAGGGGAAAAAAATAAAACACCAGCAAGATATGCTACTCCCTGCCTCCAAGGACCGATTTTCATTAATCATGCTTAAAAGAAGCCCCGGCTCGCAAGGCGTCCCTCACGCAGAAAGGTTCCAAACCTCGCCTCGCTCTTGTGACATGCTATGTTTCCCCTCTCCATGCCCATGTAAAGGGTGAGTCCCGTGCGCCAATTTGTGGATCACAGTCTCACGCACTAATCCGTAGTAGCTGACCGCCCTACCTAAACCAATCATTATATCGGTCCCTAGGCCCCATTGCTTGAAAGGCTTGGCTTCAAAACTGTATGTGGAGCTTCTGCCTCGTATGGCTCCTCCAGAGATGGAGGTAGGCCCTGCCCAGGCTTGTGCGGTTAAGGTTGTTGCACAACCTCAGTCATACGAAAAAAAAAAAAACAATATTTCCAGAAATGGCTCATGGACCATCCCTATAGCTTTCTGCCTTTCCCTAATCTGGGAAGTGATCCTTGATCAATAGGCTCATTTTTCATTGAAAGCAATGAAGTTAAAATTTTCAAGGTCAGAGAAGAGCTGTCATAAACCTAGGGTTTTTTTTTTTTTTTTTTTTTTTTTTATCGGAGTCATAAACCTAGGTTTATTACACATATTACTATAATGAATATAGGTTTCAAAGGTATTAATAATGGATTGTTAGTTATGGTAATAAGCTAGTGTAAGAACCTTCTATTGGTCTCTTGATTATTATGCTATTTTTGTTGTCCGTTAGTTGATTATTATGAATAATCATATAGCTGCAAAGTTTTATTAAATTTAAGTGGTTCCACGCTTTCCATATTTGCGAGTTTTTAGAAAGTATTTTTGTTCAAACAATTTATTAAGCAGAAACACAACGAGTCAATATAATTCCTGATGCAGAGATCTGAAATGTATGATCTAAATAAATCATCTGGTTCTTTGACACGTGGGTTTTATGTTCCCATGCATGAAGGTTTACAGCTAGTCTTCATGATATGACGGGTGCAGTTATCTTTGTCTTATATGTAACTTTACGTGAATAGGTGGATGGAGGGATTCATTTCGGGGTGCTCATGATGCATCTCGCGGAGGTGCTGTTCCAGCTAGACCTAACCTTGAGAGGGGTAGACACAATCCACCTGATAGAGGTCATGGGATGCCCATCTCAAACAGGAGGCAACCGTTTCCCAATGGAGAAGGATTCAGCAGAACATTCGGTGGACGGCATTTTGATGACCCTTACTTCGATGATGGCCGTCCACATGGGACGAAAAGACCATTCTTTATGGCAGTAAGCTGGAACTTTTTGTAGTTTCATGTTTGTTAAAAGAAAGTTTCTGATTTGTTCCAGTGTCACATCAAGTGTTGCTTAATGCTTGTATGGTTTCTTTTGGCCTTAAGGACCAGGATCCTGATTACATGGAGCCTAGCAGACATCGCCCTCGATTGGATTACTCTGATCCAGCGATTCCATTCCGTACGCCTCGCTATCGAGGTGTGGATTCTGTGTGCAATTTGTCTTTGCCCTGCTTGTGCGTATGGCTTTACTATTATTTTTTCCTAGATAGCTGATGGCCCTTTTTCCTTTTTGTTTTAGATTCTTTTGAAGCTGGCAGCAGCCTCTACTCCCATGATTATTATGGCACTGATGTGAGCACTCATGGCTAAATTTAGACTCTTGCATTTCTTACTCTTCAACAATGTCATGATTTCCTGCCTTCTGTGATGTTACAGTATGGTGAAGGTCCATATTCATCTTTTTATCAGAATGATCGCCCATATGGAGGTGGCTTTTACCACTAGAATTTAGAAAGCCTTGGTAATTCTAATGTCCTACCTTCCAACTTTATTTCTGGTTGCAGTATGGCTCTATTAACGTTTTGTGGGCTCTTGCAGATGGACCTGGGATGGGATGGACATTGTGCAATGCTGGTTTCTGGACTTTCTGCTTGGAAGGAAATCTGAGTTTAGTTTATACTTTTCTTTCCTTAGTTCCTTCTTTTTCCAGCCTATTATCATGTCCTTTTGTCTGTCTTCCTCCACATCTCTGGTCTTTCTCTGCTCTCTCTGTCAAATTGGTCAGACATAATGAGTATTAAGTGTCTTGTTTAGGTGATCCCTCCAGGAAGGATAGTTATGTGGATATCAATAATATTTTGAACTATGGGATCTTTTAGTGTTAAGGTATCAGCGAGTTTTGCCCTTGATAGGACAGCTTGAGGACAGCATAAATGGGCTATAGACATAAGCTGTAGAGATTGCGTCAGGATCTTTGTGTGAGATCGATTACAAATGTCGATCCTTTTGTCATGAAGCTTAAAGGAAACTAGGGGGGATCAGCTTCTGTTTCTAGAAGGCTGAGTTTCAGTTCAAGGTTTTCATTTCATTGATATAGATTCGGAGTTTCAGTTCAATGTGCTAGAGGCAACTTTTGGACATTCTATTTATAATTTTGCCTGGAGAATAATATTTTGTGGCAACTTGCATTCAAGCTATTGAGTTCCTAAATTGAAAATTCTAGTCAAAAGACTTGCCATGTATTGGAGACTTGACTTTCGTTGCTAACATTTCATGGTCCATTTATGTGATTTGAGGTTTATTAGTGGAGTATGACCTCATTTGTTGCCAAAGAAAATTAACTTTAACTCGGGCAATTACGTTCTATCATGGAAAAAGTGGCCCTGCTTTGGAGTGGTTCCTCGTCACCCAAAAGAAAATATTCTCCTTTGACTGGATCCTATGTGCCTGTCATTCATCTATTCAACTATGGAGTAGGGATGTGGTTTTGACTTTTGTGAGATCAAGTATCAGGATCACTTTTGTTATATTTGAGGGTTAACGTTGACATCATTCACATTAGAGGTTGTAGCTTTGGAGCTGTTTGACTTGGGATAATATCTAGGATGGAACATGTCTTCAAGTTGGACAAGTCTGCTGCTGAACCTGATATTCTTCTCTGGAAGTTAGAATCTGATATATTTGATGTATTGTTTCGCTATGAGGAAATCAAGGTTGGACCAAATTGTTTATGTGTGTCTGGTTCTGGGGCCAAAGGTGTAGTTTCTTGCTAGTCACAATCAAAGTTTGGAATTCTAGGAAGATATTTAGGATCTGATAAACAGAGAGCTTAGTGTGAGTATGTTTCTCTGGGCTATGTATGGTTTTCTTTGCCTATTTGACTGCAGTATTTGGTCTTGGTTGTTTTAGAGTCTATTTTTTCAATAGTTGAGAGTGGGGACCAATTTGTTCGAGGTAATTTTACATTCTAGTTGTCACTAGTCTATTGGTAGCCATTGATGCGACTCTGCTTAGTAATTTTGGACAGCTTACTCTTATGGTAATCAAAATTTTATTACATGTGATGTCTTAATACAACACGATATCTTTCGTTGTTATGTCTGCAGTGGTTTATCCTATGTCCCAAGTGTTATCTTGTATTTTGTGAGCTTGACGTTGTATGTCCATTTTGAGGCAAAATTAACAAGATTGGTAGCAATAGAATCAAACGTTTCGAAGGGCAGTCGAAACATGAGGAGTTCTTCTGTGAAGTTCTGTTAGTGTATGTATGGGAGATGAAAACTCGGGATGGTACATATATGACATCATAATAGTTGTTTTGACTGTGGGTGTAGTCCTTAAGTAGAACTTTCCGAAGGGACAAAAGTTTCCAGGAACTACTGGACGGATGTTGAAAATTGCAACATTGGTTATGCCTTGCTTTTTGAGGACACTGGTCATTCGGGTGCTTCCTTTTTTTTTTAATTTGTGATTGTAGGAAGGAGAACGAATAGCATTTACAGTGTAGGATACTGTGTTTGTGGCATTCAAATCCTTGGGGTTTCTATTTAACCTATTGAAGTTGCCTTTGCCTTAAGTACAGGGTTGTTTGAGAGAGTTTATAAGATGAATTATGAAAATGGAAACTGGATGCTGCATTCTCACTCTATTAGGTGATGATGGTTTGATTGGATAGATGTAGCTGCAAACGATTGAGGTTGATTCTATGAGAAAATTCCTTGTAGGGAATGCTGCTATCAGTTATATATCCTGATAGTGTAAAGCATATATGGCATATTCTATGTGCGATTGTTGATTGTAGTGAGGTCACATAAAAGGTACTCGTTTTCACCCGTGTCCTCAATACAGCTTGACATACACATCCCATTTGCTTCTGTACTTTTCGTTCTTTGATCACCTATTTCCCTCTCTTCTACTCCTTTCCGGAGTCCTGAATTCCAATCGAAGATGTGAGAGTTTATGGATGAATGCAGAAAAAACTCAGATTTTCACGTCATTTGATGTAATTTCAAGAATGATACTCTGTTGATTTTGTGGTATAAAGGTTCCATGTTTGTGTACTTTCCGTGGTTGGCATGTTAGATCTGCTGAGATGGATGCTAAAGCTGATGATATGGTGTATGGTTCCTTTTACTGTTACCATGACCTTGTCGCATCATATTTCTCTGGTTTTGGGGTATCAGGTATGACGTAGATAGATTTATCCCAAAAGAGGGGAATGATTTAAGCTTTAAAGGCCAAGGCTGTTTCCACTGTCGAATTATAAACGATTTTGTTTGCTGATATATCCAATTATCCATGTTGGTTTACGTGATTTTTAAAACTACTGTGTTTTTCCTATTATGGATATCAGAGTAGACAGGGAAATGATTTATGCGCTTGTATGAGCAGGATTTCTGGGTCAAAACAGGAAAAGCATTTGAGTCAAATAGGCTCATGGACCAGTGTTTGTGCTTTTGCTAGGCTTCTCGTGAAGGCATGGTGGCTTTGGACCTGTGTTATTTGTGTGCCTATTTCATTCAACTTCCCTTTTTCGATTCACAGAATATCACATAAATATGGATCAGGCTCCTGTCGTGATGCCAGGATCCAAATCATGAACTGCTTTGTGATTTAGCAGGTTCAAAGCCACCATGCCTGAAATTGAATTACAAAATTGTTTGGATAATTACTGCTTGCCTATTTCAACAATTACGGAAGAGATCGCATGTTCTTTGAACATTAAGCTTTATAAAACATCGAATATACTATATCCCTCCATTGGAGAGTGTAGTGTTATCATAATCCCTCTGACCAACCAAATGGGCTTTGAGCATCTGAAAATGGCCATTGCAAAAAATAGCAAAATTTACGCAACTTCAAGTGCCCTAGTGGCGTACAATTCTTGTTCATTTATCTTGCCACTTTCTCCCAAAGAAATGGCATCAAGTAGGGTTTTGCATTTTGAGCTGCATCATCAAACTTTAACACCCAATTCCAAATGGCATTGTACTCTTCCAATGACCGTAAAATACAGATCTAGGTCCACAGTGGGAGGAAGTGTGGCTATTGCTCGAGGGATCCGATAATTGTTTTTTGGGAGAATTTTCCACAGGTCCACTATAGCACTTTCTAAACCCCATAAGTCCACTTCTAAATTCTTTAACCCACTAAGTCCACTAACATATTATTAGGGATTAATAGAACCTGGCAAGACCAATATACCCCTGTTCTTGAAAATCTTTTTGCCCCGCTTTTTAAAAAATATCGCGTTCAAAAATTTCCTATCCCGAAAAAAACTCCAGTTTCCCTA
>JAOTQK010000002.1:23002364-23024703 GCA_025642025.1 Rhododendron ferrugineum
AACACCAACAACGATAACAAATTGAAGAATAGAAACGAAAACAAAATCAAAAACTGTATCAAAACTCACCTTCATCAATGTAGAGCGAAGAGAGAGAGAGAGAGAGAGAGAGAGAGAGAGAAAGATACCGAAAGGGAGGGAGAAGACGTCTGTGAACCTTCATCAATGTATAGAGAAGAGAGAGAGAGAGAGAAAGATACCCGAAAGGGAGGGAGAAGACGTCTGGGATGGGGACACTGCTTGGAATCTTGGAATTAATCGTCTGGGCAGGACTCGCTGCGTTGGATCTTCTCACGGCAGGGAGGGAGACGAGGTCTGGCCGGATTTTGTCGCCGGATTTTGAGGGAACAAACGGTTTTGCCAGCCTGCTCTTTCTCTCTGTCGCTGTTTTCAAACGTAACTGCTATTCCCCGAGATATTTGCGTGATTTCAAACGTAATAGGGAAAGTGAGGGGATAATGGGCTAAACATATGGGATTTGAATGGAAGGGTAAATCTGTCAGGCATTATTTCTCTTTTTAAATGCAGTGGACTTTAGGCTTTATCAAATACATATTAATGGACTTAGTGGGTTACAAATTTGATTAGTGGACCTAGTGGGTTAGAAACATCCTATAGTGGACCCTATACCAATTTTTTATTGTTTTTTTTGATCCGCAGGGATCCGATAATCGTTAAAAATGATATTCGAACCACAAATGCACAAATATTCTGATGGGAAATGGTAGCAAGTTGTAATGTGTGGTATCTTTAACTATTGATATGTTTAATGCGCATGAATCTGTTCAAATGAAAGCCATTAAATAGTGTCTGAGGAGATACAGATGAAAAATCATTAATTAAGGCTAACATGTGTGAGTAAATAATGGAGGCTAATTTGGGCCTAAAATTGGGGCCCAACGCCCAACCCACTCTTCAAAACGTAATCAGCTTCCCGCCTAAGAGCAAGTACACCAGTGGTTAGCAAAAAATTCTAATGAACATTACAAATTTTACATTTTACCTATTCACATCTCTTTTAATATTATGCCAATATTCTCTATTTTATCTACCCCTGAATATAATATTATTAGTTCATTATGTGGCACATAAGTGTTCATGCTAATGATTAATTTATGCAACACAATTTTTTAGTTTTGTCCTTAATCAAAAAAAATTTGTGTTTGTTAGTTTTACGCCAAATTTTTGGGAAATATGGGTGAGTAAGGTCGAGAAGAATCGGAAAAGTTAAAAATTATGACTTTTACCTAAGTATTTTGGAAAATATCTAAGAAAAAGTCCAAAAACTGACTTTTTGAGCTTTTCTTTGGATATTTTCCAAAATATTTGTGTAAAAGTCATAATTTTTTACTTTTACGATTCTTTTCATCCTTACTCACCCATATCACATAAAAGTTTGGCATAAAATTAACAAATGCCAAAAAAAATTGAACAAGTTGGAACCAAAAAATTATTCTGCATAAGTTAATCACTAACGTAAACAAGAGTGATTAGAGAAGAGAGAGAAAGTGCAAAGGACCACAAAAAGAATAAAATAATCAAAACCTAGTGAATAGTTCTTATGTATTTATGCCTAAGCAGTGTACACAACGTTGATAATCGACGAGGCAAAAAGAGGACGTTGCTATTTCTGGACATTACAATCCCCGTAACACACGGACGAGCCGAGAAGCAGCCACTCAAATCAAATTGCTATTCAAAAACCAAACGTGGCCAAAGCATCACAACAACAACCTGGCGGCAAGGAGAATTGTCTAGCCGTCGCATCCACGACGGGTACTGGAAGCAGTCCGTTAACCGAATCCCAAAGCCATCAATGAGACCCCATCAGACCACGCAAAAACAAACCAACAAAACTTTTTTTGCCACCAGATCTGGGGAGACCAGAACTTGGGGTAAAGACACCGGACTAAGGGAAACCCAGCTGGGAGCTGTATAAAATCGGAGAAAATAGAAAAACTTAACCTCTCTGCCCGACCTCAGTCCTTATTAGCCTCACTGCCACCCCTACCTCGCCGGATTTAAAAAGATAGGGGTGAGTCGAACCGGGCCACCACAAACATCGGACACCTCGCCAGAAAACAACACCACTTGCTGACCCAAAACCTGGAGAAGGAAAAGGAGCCGGACAAGAGGAGAGATGGATGAGGAGGGGAGAGGTGAGAGAAACAGAAACCTAATTGGTTGAAAAGTTTAGAGAGAGATTGTGTCGTTTTAGAAATGAATAAATGATGCAATCCGTTCGATAATTTTTTTTTAAATTTTTTGTACAATTTTGCTTCATCCAATCTTCCATTTTTTCATTTAAATTTTGAATTCGTGAAAAAATAGAAGATAAGATCGAGCACCTACACATATCGAATTGAACTGATTTTTCACAGGCCCACTCATTTTTTTAAAATTATTAAACGACTGAGATCATCTGTGCGGGGCCCAATCTGGGCCCCATGTGCCATCGGTACGCACGGTCGATCTCCCTTGTCGATTTCCTTAGAATTTTCATATATTCTCAAACCCAAAGAAACAAATTTTTGCACGCAACAATCACACTGGGCACGGAACCTTCGTAGGAACGTAGGGGCCTCCTAACCATTGCCTCCTAACCATTGTGAGGAACTGGGGGGGGGGGGGGGGGGGGTTCTAGTGCACAATTGGAGTCTTGCATCTCGACTATTAATGATTGATAAGCACCCAATAATGCATATTCTTGGTGCTTGAGTCCTTAGTTTTATTGCATTTATGTTTATAAAGTTTAATTCCTTTGATATTGCATGTAAGTATGTTTATTTTGTTTTGTAGGTAAATTGACGAATAAAGTGCGGTTTTAAAGCTCGAAGCAAACGTGGAGGTTTTCAAGAGCTGGAGTGTTCAAGAACGAAGCCGCCACGAGCCGTCAGGTGGCCCAAACCATTGGAAGCCAAGACGGAAGCCAAAAGCTGAAGAACTAGAGCTAATGAAGCGGTATCGATACAACCATTTGCTGTATCGATACCAATTTGCAAGCAGATTCCAGTGGGCTTGTAGACATTGGGTATTGATACAAGCATATTGAGTTGCTACGGCGGCTCAATAGAAAAGATCAAAGTTGCTCGGCATCGATACAACTGAGGGCCTTCAGAGCAATTTTTTTAGGGCGTTTGTGAGATATTTTGTGGACGAATGAGGGCTTGTATAATTACCACATTATGTCACAAATATCTGGAGGACACACTTTTCCAGATCTAGAATAGATTTACTGTACTTGTTGCTTATTCTTGCTTTGTTCTTCATTTTCTTAGCTTAATCCTGCATTTTCTACCTTAGATAATCTTAGTTTGTTATTTTTTCATTCATTAAAGTTGTAGCTGCACTCTTGATCTTTATAAATCTCAAGTTTATTTCGAATTTTGTTGGTTGAATATTTTTTCCATAATTAGCTTTGTTGATTCAATTTCTAACATGAGTGAGTAGTTAATTAGGCTTGGTCATGGGGTGATAAGCACTCCATGGCTTGAATTGATCATGCTTTTCTCTCAATAGATCTTCATGTTTAGTTGAAAAATCAAGGTAGTTCGTATTTGTATATCAAAACTTGGCGGTGTTAACCTCTTTGATTTTGTGTAGGCAAAAGCGCGCTACTTGCCACACATGATGCTTAGAGATATGTCATCCCTTGCATTTGCGAGATGAATACTATAACTCGCTTGATGTTTAGACTCCGTTTCTAGTTTAAAATGGTTTTAATGGCAAATCTTTCGGTTTGGGAGATCGTTGACGCGTATCTCAAACCGAATAATTTAAGAGAAAAGTTGATGGATTCGAGTTATGGGTGTTGTGATCCCCTAGACCTAGCCGCTTAGTTTAAATAGTTTAAAACTCTAGTTTATCGCGTTTCTTTTCTCCGTTTCAAATCACACCTAAAGTTGGCCGTCTTAACACCGCGATTCTTACATCTAAAAATCCACGTGAGCTATTTGGATATTCCCTTGGGTACGATACCCGGTCTTCCGGATTATTATGCTTCTTACGACGTATTAGCCCTCCGCTTGGGATGATCTTATTCTTATCGAGTAGATGATGAAGCATTTTTGATGCCGTTGCCGGGGATTATCTTATTATGGCTTTCTTAGAGGTTCAACAAGCCACTGTAAGTATCCCGTTCTACTTTAGGTTTAGTAGTTTATGTTTGGTAGCTTATATTTGATAAGCACCTATTAATGCATATTCTTCTTGGTGCTTAAATCCTTAGTTTTACCGCTTTATGTTTAGTTAATTTGGCTTTTTATTTGATATTGCATGTAGGGTATGTTATTTTCATTTTGTAGGAAAATCGCTTAATAAGAGGGTTTTAAAGCTTAAAGCGAGCCGGAGGCATCCAAGACTCAAGATGATCAAAAAATAGAGCCATCGGGGCCCAAGAACAAAGAGTCAAAGACCCGACGAGTGACCAAGACCTTTGGAAGCCAAGCCGGAGGCTGGAAGCTGAAGAGCCCAAGGATTCGAAGGCGGTATCGATACAGCGTTCTATTGTATCGATACCGGTTCGCTACGGCGGCCTAGTGGATTCTACTCAAAGCTATCCGATATCGATACAATAAACCCTTATATCGATACCGAGGGCCTTCGCAGCAGATTTTTAGGGTTTTGTCAAGTTATTTCGTGCGCGAATGTGGGCTTGTATAAATACCCCATTATGGCACAATATCTAGAGAGAGCACATTTTCAGATTTAGAATATGATTTCATTACTTGTTGCTTACTCTTGCTTTGTGGTGGTTGTGACTGAAAAGACTAAACCATAGGAGGTGAAACTACAGGCATAATAGCCTCTAAAGTACCAGAACTCCCAATATGCTTAGACAGAGATCCGTGCGAGGTACCACTTGCATCAAAAACATTGAGTTCTTGCAGTTTGTGTGTAACCACAAACACACTACTAGTTCCATTGGCTACCTTAGTCTTGTGTGACTGTTGTTCCTTTGCCTTTAGAATAGACACTAGTTCATGAAATTTTAGGTCTCTATGTGTTCTCAGAGTCTGTTTCAATGAACTAAATTCTTCCTCTGGTAAGCCATTAATCGTATGAAACACCAGGTCGTCATCATCAACCTCATAGCCAACAACACTGAGTTTTTGAGCACAGATCTTAATATCATCTATAAATTGTTCCATTGTACCAGTCTTGATGAAATTAAATAGTGTCCGTTTGAGTTCATGAAGATTGACCTTGACAAAGAGTTAAATCGATTTTCCAAACTATGCCACACATCCGATGCATGTTCTAACCCTAACACTAGGGGTAATGTTGAAGCAGACAAAGTAGCAGTTAAACACGATAGCAACTGATTATCAATAAGTGTCCAAGAAAGGAAAGCTGGATTCGTAATCAAATTGTTACTCGTATCTCGGATTTGTAAAGACGGTGGAGCGATTGTACCTTTGACGTATTCGAGAAAACCATTTGCCCGTAACGCATTGAGAACCTGAGTCTTCCAAAGGAGATAATTGTCAGAAGTCAGTTTGATCGTGATAAGCGAGTGAAAATTGGACACAAGGAAAGCCAAAGTTGTAGGCATGGTCACGCCATTATCACTAGAGCTTGAAGTCGAAGACATTTTAGTTAAAGAAGCTGTAAGCGAGAGAGAATAGCAGCGAAGAAATCGTCGGATCGAAGGACTTGCGTCACGAACGCTCTGATACCATGAAGAATTTATGAAATCTCTGTAGCTTTGACCTAATTACAGTAAGAAACTAAGAATTGTATCAAGAAGAGGAGAGAGGAAACGAGAGCAGAGAGAAACCCCTGGATCTCAAAGTTTCATTCATTCTTGTTCAATGATACAAAGCGAAGAACTTTATTGATTTATACATTCATTTTCACTAACCAACCATTAACCCCACTAACCACTTTAATCAACAACTTAACCACCAGACAAAGTAGCTGACGTGGACACCTTGTGGGCACACGTCCTTGAAAATTTTATTTTAGGTATAAAATCGGGTGCGCCCTTTTTGGAAAGCGCGGCGAAACGCTTACAATTTAGAGTCGCCACTCGGGTTTTGCAGAATGCACCCAAGGAACCGAACTTGAAACGTTTGCTACGTTGTTTGATTTTGAAAAAGGCTTATAGACTGGGCCGTCATCACCTTCGATATCTGAGATTCGGGAGCCAGGTTATGAGAGGGGAAGGGTTTTATGGCACCCCTCTCGCCCAATCCGGAGATCGGTCTCTACTCGGGTATTTTGTAAAACGTTTGCATTTTTCTCTCATTAATCATTTTTTAGCTAGTTAGGGCGAGAAACAGTTAAAGGGGATTTAAACAGTAATAAGTTGGCAGTTTGTAATAGATGGCAAAATGTGATGCTTGCTTTATTGAAATGAACATAATAGATTGAGAACAAGCACCTGTGAGTATTTTAAACAAACTGGAACACACAGATTGAGAATAATGCACGTGGGAACAAGCCTGTATGCACTGGCCATGCCACTGCATACAAAGATGACCTGTATGCGCCACACCTGTACTGGCATGCGCCGGTAGGCTTAAACTCACAGCTCTTGTTTTCAACCCTCTGGGCTCTGGAAAGGACCAGTGCACACCCAGGGCAAACCACACAGTTATATCATAAGAAAGATACAAATACAGGCAATACAAATGGATCTAAGGAAAGGAAATGGACAGAACACCCTATAAACAGTGTGGGGAGTGAATAAAGACCAAGGCTTAACAGCCATGCAAGGGCCAGCCATTGGAACGTAGACTAACTGTCGTACACCAGTTATATGAAGCCGTATGCCAGTTACATCATTTGTTCAATGTTTGGCTTTGCATCATCTGGGCTCTGGAACATGACCAGAAGGATCCCAGAGGCCTTCTAAAACAGAATAAATAAACAAATGACTACATAGTTCTAAAATACAGAAAGCAGTAAACTGGTTTTAACATGCAATAAGGTGTCAAATATGAAAGAAAAGCAGAGAATAATGATCAGTGATCCCCACGCCAGTGGTGCACGTATTACCATAACTGGCGTACGGCTTTGGGTCACTGACGTGTGCCACTCATCACCACACACGATCCTTGAATCTTTGCCAGCTTTAGGGCCAGGATTGGTATTGATTACCAGTCTTTACCCTACCAGCCCCCCTCAGGGGTCAGAACAGATTACAGAAATAAAGGTGGTATACCTTTTTTGAATGGAGTTTGGTGATGGGTTTGAGCTTTGGACTAGGGGTTTAGTGGATGAATGAAGAGTATGAGAGTGTTGTGGCATGTGGGAGAGTGTCCCTTGCTTACTCTTTCAAATGGCAAGAGAAGAGAGCAAGGAAGACAAAGAAAAGAAAGAGGGAGAGCTCTAGAGACTTTATGAGTGTAACCCCTTGCACATGAATGCAAGGGGGGTATTTATAAGCCAATAAATGCAGGTGAGAGGGCTGTAACCAGGTTGTTTTAGGGCTGGTTGGGTTAGAGAGGAGAGTCTCCATGCATTAAATGCATGGGACTTGCTTGATGAAGGTTGTAGGAGAGAAGGGGGAACATCCCCTGCAGGAGTACACCAACCAGACGGATATACAGGATTCTGAGGGGCCCAAAAGTCTTGTGCACGTGGTTGAATAAACTTGATTTGACCAGCGTACGCCACTAGTTGACTGGTGTGCACCAGTGGAAACTGGGTCAACGGTCGATGACAGACACATGACAGTTTACCAGCGCACGCCAGTACAATACCAGCGCATGCAAGTAGGGTTTGGCTGCGACCATTCGGTTTTGGCTTGAAGGGTTTGAAAAGGAGTTCGAAAGGGTTTGAATGAGGTTCGGAACGCCCAAAACTCAAACACACTAACAATCTCGAGATGTTCTTGACCTTAATCATCATTGGGGAATCAAAGACCGAGAGTAAACTAATCTGGACATTCCAGAATAGGGTGTCTACACACCTCTTCATAGCTAGGATCAGCTGTGGTGTTCTCCTTTACATGTTTGGTGGGGAGGGGCTCCCCTCCTTCTTCACCGATTCTTCTTTCCCTCCTTTAATCTATTCATTCCTCCTCCCTTTCAGTCCCCCTCTTCTTCAACCTCTCCTTCCCTCTCGGCTCATCTCCTACTGCCATGGATGAGAGATGGTTGAGGAAGATCTCTCTTTCCTTCATTTTTGGGCTACGAAGACCAGATCTGGAGAACTAGATTTGGGTTTGTGACTTGGCGACGGTTTTTCAAGCTCTCCGACAGCGACGGTAAGGTGTGTGCAGTTGATCTGACTCCAATCTTCCGGTCCTGATCTGGTCTATTGCAGCGGGAACAAGCTTACCACTTTGGATTCCATGGACTCTCCACTTGGGTTCCGACAACTGCCCTTGTATTTTTTGTTTTGTTGTATTTTGTTTGTTGTTTTAGTTGTAATTTTTTTTCCCTGATTAATATAACTATGATGATCTTTTCACGCAAAAACTTCACATTGTTTAGTTCGAATTATACAGTACACATGCAAAATATGTTGATCCTTTGGTGATTTGAGTATTTAATAGGATCTAAATCTTAAATTTTTTTTAATGTTCCTTAAACAATGTCCAAATACATCTTTCAAAAGATGTTTAGGGCTAAAATAAAGTTAGTCTAGTATGATACGAGTCCACTCATATGGACTCGATGTTTGATAAAGACTGTCTTACTTCTCTTGAACAATAGTTATACAATACGTTATGGATCTTTTTCAGTATAACGATAACAGAAAAGGAAAGAGGCTCGGGAAATCTCTGTATAAGCTCTTTGGCAGCATCCATCTATTATATTTGGGGGAGAGTAACCTGAGAATTTTTCAAGGCAGGTCTAGAGATATGGCTGAGGTTTCTCAAATTCGAGCTATGCCTAGCTCTTGGGCAACGGTGAACTTCTCGGCCCATAACCGAGGTCTTTGTAATGCTTGGCTACTGGACTCTAGAATTTTTGCTGTTAACAATTGTTGATAGGATGTTTTTTCCTACTTTTTGAGTGTGATTATTTGCCTACTATTAGGGCTTTTGATGTATAGGTTTCTAGGGGATGCCCTGTGTAGCTTTTGTTCCTTTTGGTGGTATAAAATTTTCACTAACCCAAAAAAAAAATTTCACACAAATGCACGCCTTTTATTTTTCTCTTCTAAATACTTGTTTCCCCCAATTAATAAATCGTTGCAGTATCATAGTAATATGGAGGACCATAAGTAATAGCGTGGCTCAAAGCATTGGACCCATATATTTTGTGTATAAGCAAGTTTCTTATCTATTAAACTAGCTGTTCAAAACAAATCTTTTTTGCTTTGAGCATAAACTTCTCATATACATTATCATTGCACCAATGATGCCAGCAAAATGTCACTATTCATTGCCAAAAAATGGCAATAGCTGAAGTCATTTTGCAATAACCGACTTGCTCTCAGCACCATGGCCGATAGTCAGAACAATAAAATTCAGCCTCAGCGCCATGGCCAAAAGGCAGAAATAATCAGCCACCACCTACTAGTTTAATTTTTGACGACGAGGTTGGTGAAGTCTAGAAAATAAATAAGCAATGAACGCAAAATGGCATGCCATACTTCTGCCCCCCCAAAACTGAGTCACTGTGCTCTATCTCCTTAAATGAAAAAACCGTAACATTCCTTTGAGCAAGACACAGACACGCAAGCGCACGACCACCCAGAGAGAGAGAGAGAGAGAGATTGATTTGCAACAAAGTCTTAAACGGGAATGACTATTAAAGGAAATTTTTTAACAAAAGCACAATGTATGGCTTATAAATCACAGTGTAAAGCTATATAAGCCTGTAATGTTTTCCTGCTGGTCATTCATAATTGTACCCAGACAATTCAGATACCTCTTCTCCCAGCGAAACTCAGTCCCACTTTTCATGGCATCCATGCTACTGGCCGGGAAAGCTATTTTAGGGCACTATACCGATTAGATCCATGCTTTGACCAGTGATCCTTGAGATCAAGCGGAATGGACAGATCTTGACCCTCAGCTGCAAGTCGATTAAGCAGTTTGGTAAAAACACTCCCACTCATCTTTCTTCCCCCAACTCTTGCATGGCGTTTGTTTGAAATCTGAGGCAAAGGATACACCGACATGGTGGTCGTGCAGCAAGCCGACTGCCACCCACCATTCCCCCACTTATAGCAAGGCTGGGGTAACCCAGTGCACGAGCAAACTGGCGCCGGCATTGTGTTCTCATCAAAGTTGATCTGGTTCAACCCCAAACTCTCTTTCCACGCCTCAAGCTCGTCATCTAGTTCCTCACCACCATCATCCTCACTAGCAAAATCAGGCTCAAGTTTCCAACAGTTTACTTCTGGGCTTGAATCTTCAACCTGTCTTTTACCTTTTCTTTGAGACTTGGAGGGAGTCTTCGTTGAAGTTCCTTTGGTGGTGGTCTCCTTTGATTGCTTCACCTTCCTAGGCTTTGTGGTCTCACTAGAAACACCTGCACTATGGTAGGGATTGTTTAGTGGGATTTCCCTCTGATTATTATATTCAGTTTCAACCATATGAGGTATGGGATGCATTTGCTGGTGGTGGTAAAGGTGATGCTTGGACCCATGCATTAGTCCATTGCTAGGCGAATCAGGGGATATGTCGTTTTCATTCATGGAAGTCTCTTGGAATTGAAGGGCGGCAAGGGCCTTGTCTCTTTCCTCTATGGCACTGTTTCGCTCGGCTACTGCCGCGTCTCTCTGCAGCATTGCCATGTCTCGCTCAGCAAAGGCTCTTCTCCTCTCGTCTAGCGCCATGTGCTTTTCTCGAATAGCAGCATCCCTCTCGGCCATGATGGCCATGTATGTCTTTATTGTCAAATTGTGTTCCTTTCAGTGAAAGCAGATATCAGTTAAGTTCATCATTTTGAAGTTTAGACAAAGCCTTTCTCATTAGCTAGCAATTAATGTTCTAGGCTCAAGTTCCAATAGATTTAGCAAGACAGCTTCAGATTTTGCAACCTACTTTTCTATTCAGAAAAATTAATTAGTCAATTGGTTGCTAAAGCATAATGTCATGAAAGCCAGAATTTGGTTTTCAGTTTAACCATAAAATGTGCAGGGACGTACCATCAGCAGTGAAAGAGCAACACTAGAAATCCATCGTCTGATACGGCTGTTCCAGCCACTTCCAGTAAATCTGAAACCAAGACAAGTCTTGAAAACCCCCAAAGTACAAAATAATACCACAGTATAACACTTGGAACTCCACAGAAGAAAGAAAGAATAACTATTGTATTCCTGAGATGCACCACTTCTTCGAAAAAGCAATCACAATTCCGTGGAACTAAGTTTTCAAGTTACAGAATAAGAAGTTCAGGATCGAACCATCAACAGGTACACAGTCACTCTAGAAAGGCATCCTTAGATGTGCTGTTTGTGAACAATGGAAGACTATGTCAATTGAATCTGAAAGCAAGAAAAAGAATTACTAGGAACCCCCAAAATACAAAGAAAAAGTCCTTAAAACGTGAGCCTTAAAGAAACAAATTATTAAAAGGAACGCCAAAGTATCTGCTGAGATGCCCTGATTTTTGGAAGGCAATCAAGTACATTTTAACATTACTTATGCGGCTTTAACCTCTAGCAGACCATTTTGATAGCCAGACGAGACAAAGAGAAGGGTCTTGAACAATATAACATGTTTAGCAAGTGTGTGGTTAACTAATTAATCAACTTCAATAACAACTGATGTGAAATTTTAAGAAATATACAAATCAGAAGCTTTTTAGGGCATGCCACCAAATCCCATGCGGCTAGTAGCAAGCTTTCAAATACCTGCCTCCGAGTCCCAGAGGAAACTAAGATGTTTAGTACACCACCTCACGTTTCTCATTCGTAGACAAAAGGGAATAGACAACAGGAGAAATCCCGAGACTATAACAATTTATTTTCAACAAAATGTAAGTTATAGCTTAAAGATTTAGAGAAGAGATTAAAAGTAAATAACACGGACTAAGAGTGGCAAGGAGCTGCAAAAATGGCATAACAAACAGAATGTGCATATGCTAGGGACATTTGACAAATACTCCAAACTAAATATCATGGTGAAGAAACAACAAAAGCCCATAGTACTATTCCCGATCTCTTCCCATTGAGTAAAATGTGGGGAGAAAAAAAAATGCTAGACAGGATATCACACGTAATTGTCGGTGGTTTCCTTTTTTCCTACATTTGTTTAGCATCTTTGTTGGTGGTGTTGCCGAATGTACAGGTGAAGAAGGAATCTTCTAGAAGGTATGAGTCGTATGACAACCTCAGGGATGGCAATAGGTCTCCAAAGCTAAGTTGATTGGAAGCAACGCTGGCCTTTGAGCAGGAGAGAAAGAGAGAGTAACTAGTAATCGAGATATGGAGAATAAGGTTTCCAGGACAAAAATGTAGGAGATGATCAATGTTGGTGCATGCATACTGGACATCTCCTATTTCTTTAAGGCAAGAGCCATGGAGGTCAACTCACCAGGTCACGTGTCCAAATGAGGACAAAGGGACAAATGGGTCCCTTTATTTTGCTTGATAACCTAAAGGTAGAACCACCACAACCAGTGGCACCAAACTCTTAGAAGAAACAAGTGGGGCTGCTAAGGTGGTCGAGCGAAGTACACAAGCACGGAGAGGCAGGGAAAATATGCTTTCTAGCAACCTTTGTTCAACTATTCCATGACGAAATCTGTCAAATTCAATATGCTTGTTTTTCCTTGCTGAACTGGAGGATGAGCAACGTTGATGGCAACCTTCATGTCCTAATACAACTTCATAGGTCAACCTCTTAAAATCTTTATGTCACAACATTTCCAAATTCTATCCTTATTGACTATGAGGTCACAGGCCCGGCCCGGGTCATAGGCCCACCAGGCCACCGCCTAGGGCCTCCAATTTTGGCCCAATAATAGGGCCCCAAAATATGTGGAACTAATAAATATTATATAAAGGTAACATAAACATATGTATTTTTGTGTTCCAGTGGTTTACAGCGGGGCCTCCAACCACACGGTCAGGAGTTTGAGTCTTGGCAGTTTCCTTTTTTTCATCTCGCAACTGCTCACTGCTGCTCGTACAGTTGGATCCAAAACCAAAGGGTTATTCCCAAACCACTGAATCTCCATATACACTAACCAATTATATATTATAATTTATATCTTCTTTTTCAAAAACTTGATCCAATCAAACGAGAATTAGAAAGTGATGAAAACAATGTCTAACTTGGATGCACTTTTCACTTAAGTCCTAGGCCTTTTCTCTTTCCACCTTATCTTTTAAGTTTTTACTATTTAACAAATTTTTGAAGTTTTTCTTCTTTCAATCATGTTTTGCTAAACCTAAGCCGATAATAAAATTTCATGTTATAGTTGTGACTTTGCCAATTAATGATATATATATATATATATGTGTGTTCCCCATAATGGAGATGCTATTTTTATGATATCTCAACTACTTTAATAAAGTTTACAAAATTACTTAGCTCAAACTGTGCAACAAAAAATATGTTTCATGTCTTGTAGTCTGTAGGATAATTTTATTTTGAAGTTAACTTTGTTTTTCCCAATTCGTGAAAAAAATATATAGGGCCCCAATTTTTAAGCTCGACTTGAGCCCCGGAAATCTCAGGGCCGGGCCAGTGAGGTCTTCTTCCAATATATGTATTCTATATTTTGAGAAACATAATTGGGCAAAAAAAGCACTTTCCTGAATCTTAGATTGGCCTACTTTTTGATAACATACTTGCTCAATTCTGACCCCCAACCCCCTTCCGGAGGTGAAAACCTCATTAGCCAAGTTGGCAAGTACGACAATCTACGCTAGAAAAAGACAGGCACCATGATTGTTTTCAATGCATTTAATTCCAAGATTCTTGCAGTAATATGATTTATGAAACTAATTGGGAAGTAACACTACATTTGCTTTGGCCTCACAAAGAAAAGCTGATTCCTTTGTGCTACAGCCCAAATGAGGTCAACTTTGGTAAATGTTGATCTGAAGCATTCTTATGTTCCAACGCAATTCATCATTTCCTAATCCATGTAAACCAGACTTTTGTAACCAATTTTTAAGGACTATATGCGTACACGTGAAATTAAGTGATCGCAAGGCTCCTTATGGGTGTTTGTTATTGAGGATCTACGAAGGCCGGCCCTGGGTAGAAGCCTAAACAGCAGCAGCTAAGAGAAATGCTAAGAAGAAGGCCCCACTAAAAGAATGGCTCTACTGAATCTGGGTTAAATTGATTCACTCTCCAGGTGAGTGGATCGGACATCCAAATACTCTTTCAAGGAGTGATTACTTACTAGGCCAACAAAAATATCATGTTTAAGCAGCTAAATTAAGCATAAAAAACAGCAAACAAAGATACATACGACGACGAAGAGAGAGAGAGAGAGAGAGAGAGAGAGAGAGAAGGGTACCTGGCTCGATTTTGGCTGGGTTTCTGATCGCGTAGAAATTGGGTATGTTTGGAGACGACTGCATAGAAAACCCTACAATTTGATCCTTGTCACAAATTAGTCCAATTAATTGGTATTTTTTCAATTCAAAGTCACATGACTTCTACTTTAACAACCCCAAATGTTCTTTTGATAACTTAACATCCGGATCATCTCTCGTGCATCCTAATTAATCTCTAGGGACCATTTTTACCATCCACTAGAGGGGATTTTAGTTAAAATTGGAGAAAAATGCTGTATGAACTGACTCTATAAAATAAAACTCAACTCAATCCATATTTACTATGCTCTTAATTTGGATTACACATTATAATTTCTTCATGTAATATATGTAACTAAATCCAACCAACCTTGAACCTTCCTCAATTGGACATCATTAGCAAACTTCACTTATAATCACTGCTAGTATTCATCTTTTCTTATCTTTCAAACATAACACTCTAGTAATTAAAATATTTAGTTGCGTGTGATAAAATTGTTAGACTTGATCAAAATATTCAGGGTTTGAGTGCTCATAATTAGGTAGTTGCTAGTGTTTAGATTCAAGCTAGTGTTGGTTGGGCATTGTGTCTATTTGTATCGTAGGGAGTAGTGTTTTTTTTTTTTTTGGTCAAAAATTGAGAAGATTATATTAGTAGTAGCCCAATGACACTTACATAATAGAGTTCATTACAAAAAACTTGGACAAAATCAAACTAATCATCTAACTATTATAAACGAGAAAAACACAAGGCAGTCGATGTCTTCCACCCCGACTCAGATGTTGAGCCTGATGCAAAAAACGGCACTCACAATTTGCTGTATATTTGATCAGCAATCTCAAAAGAGATAAAGTGCTAGCTAAAGATAAAAGACAACAAACACCCAGGTGATCAGATGGACTTCAACCAAGTCCATAATAATAATAGAACAATGGAAGCCAATAATAATAGAAACACAAGGAAATAAATAGGTGCTGAAAAGATTATCCGATATGTGCATATATAATAAGACTCTAACAAGAGTACATGATTATTTGTGAGGGTTGCCCTAGAAAAATGTGGAAAAAAGGCATATCGTGGTTTTAATAATGCAAATTAGTGTTTTATTTTGTTTTAATGGAATGTAAAGTGCTAGTAAACTCTATATTTTCAAGGTGTTACGTGTCAAATTAATTTCAAATACTATTAGGATGGACAAATATGAACTGTATAGCTTTAGTTTTCCATCGTAGGGTTTAACTTTGGTACTTTGAAAAGGGGGCATCATCAGAATCTATTTGGAAGTGGCTTTTATGGCGGATTAGTTGGAAGAGAATCTGTATTACAAAGTATAAAACTTTTAAGGGGGAAGAATCTAATTCTTGGAATGTGAAGGGGAAATATGTTTTTAAAAAATTCCTCAGGGAGGTGTTTGCAATTGATCCGTATTAGCAGCAAACGCATATAGAAGAAGGGGGAGGTGTCCTGTGTATTCCTAGTTCTTTGATTTCCATTTCTGATTTTGGGAAGAAACATGAATATGATGGAACCGTTGGCCAAACTTGGAGGCCCACCATGGAGCCAAGTGGGCATAAAAAAGTAAATAAGTGATAATCTTCTGTGATATTGTATGTTCGAATTTTACGGAAGCTAAATATTCCAAGCCTCGGGGGCACTAGAGGGTTTGTTTGGTCGTTGATTCTTGGATCTCAAAATTAGATAAGGTACGCACAAATTGATCCGAATATCCTATTATTAAAAAGAGAAAAACTTCCTCGTTTGCTTCTTCACTACTAGTATTACTATTCTAAGAACTTTCCATTATCTGTGTATGAGTTCTTTTTTTTTTTTTTCTTCCTTTTTTTTAGAAATCAGTTAGAATTTCATTGATGATTGAATAATACAACCTATTGGGTGCGTCTAATACAGTTGTTATAAAGACCTATTACACACTGGAAGACAAATTACACATCCCAATCAAATGAAGAATTCGAGTCTAGCGATAAATTGATTAGACGGTCAGGTGTTAGAGCCGCGCATGCTACTTGTCGATGGCCAATTTTCTTCTTCTCATGTTGTGTGTCTGCGTCTCTGAGATTTTTGAGTTAATAATGACCACAAAACTCAATTGACCCGTGTACTACTTGAGGAGTGATTGGTTGGAGTACTAATAATGGAAATAAAAGAAGGTAACGGGTGTAAAACAAGCCCAGTAAGGCCCGACCCATTTTATCTCTCTGTCTTGGGCTAATATGGCCAGACCCATCGGGCTGCTGCCGCTCGATCTGGGCTGGCTTACAAATTAGGCCTAGCCCAAGGCCCTAAGAATTCGGGCTATGAGGTTTGTTCTCTCCTTTAAAAAAATTGTACGGGCAAAGGTTTTGGACTACGGGTCATGCACCGGAGGACTATGCGTTGGGTTGGCCTATGACAAACGGACTTTGGACTTGGGCTCAACGGGCCTAGGGTGGGCCATTCTACACCATAGAAAGTGTTTTTTTTTTCATTTTTTTTTTGGTTTTCAACCTTATCTCTTGCATGAAAAAGCACATCAAATTAAAAGCTGGGGGAGATTGAATTGTTGCGTGCCACTGCCATCAATAGGAATCATTGTTCTTTTGTACAGACAGAAAAGGAAGCTTTGGTTTGGTCAACCATTACACTAATTGCTATCCCCGGCCCATGTTGTTCATCTTTTAATTCTCTCACTCGATCTGTTCTGTCGATCGATCGATCTATTCCAACACAAATATTTACTCATCACCACACAGCACTCTAAAGCTAAGAGCACTACTTTTTGCTAGCTAGCTAGGCCCATAAAACTCATGCCCCTGTCGACCAAGCCTCAAGTACCATCTGTAACATTTTTTTTTTTGAGTGAAACCAATCACAAAAGCATGTATATAGCTTGTAATTGGTTCACTATAGTTTATAGATAGAAATCATTGGCCAAAACGTGATTGGTCCGATTTGATTCGTAAGCCGGTTAATACCATGTCACTTTGTGGTTTGGTGGTTGGCACTTTGGCAGGACCACCCGAACAATCCTAGAGTTACAAGTTCGACTTGAGTTAAACACAAGACTCATGAATTTAAATGGGTCTTGAGAACTACATACTATAACACATGCGTAAAAACTCTAAGGCCTTGTTCGTTTGTAAGGTTTCGAAAAGTTTTTGTTTTGTTTTGTAATTATTGTTCTATTTTTCTCTCCAATTATTACTCCTCTTTTTAATTATTATTCTCATTTCTCTCTCTATCTCTCTCTCCTCATTACTCATCTCTCTAATTATTATCTTATTTCTCTCTCCACTAATTACCAAAATTAAAATAGCCAAAACTCTTAAACGAACAAAGCCTTAGGAAAGAGCGAGAATCCTATATATATGGAGAATTGTATGATATTCAAGGGAGCAATGGTTGATTTTCTCGCATGCATGAAATGTAAGCTTCTTGCCTATATATTTCACTAGGGTAAAGTGGTATTGTTACTTCTCAAAACTCTCTCTTCTCTCTCTTAGGTTTCCAACCGCAGCCACAGCCGCCTGGGGGGAGGCGCCCGGTCTCCTCCTCCCCCCGGGCTCTCTCCTCCCTCACCCCTTTCTTCCTCCCTCACCCCTTTCTTCCTCATCCTTGCTGGTCTGAGTTCGTCTGCCTTCTCTGCTCCTTCGGTCCTGCTCCTCCGTCCGTGACCCTTTCTCTCATCCTCCTCCGGCGTCTCTCCCGTCGATCTCCATTGCTGGATGGAGTCGATCTCTTGGGGCCTAACGGCGTTTTTTTTTTTAAAACCTTATTAACAACAAGAGTTGTTCCTTTTTTACTAATGGAATTCATTGGCAGTGGTCCATGGGTTAGTTAATATTGGACCTTTTGACAGCCCTCTTGTTTGGCATGCTTGAAAAGATCAAATGTATCGACAAATTAATACTCCACTAAAATAGATGATAAATAAATTATAGTCAATTAAATAACCCTTTGGGCATTTGGGAAAGTCAACCAAGAAATTACACTACAGAATTTCCTGTATGAGTTTCCTAGATACTACTGTAGTAAATATATGAGCAAAAAGCATTGGGAGGACTCCAATTCAAGAAAGATCGAGGAGGGATAGCAGGGGCCCTTGGTCAAAGCTAATTAATTAAGTACTTTACATAGTATTTAGTAGTAGTACTCTATTATCTTTTGGTCGGACTCTTTATTTCCGTTATCAATTTTGTTCTCAATCTTCGCTCTCATAAATTTCAGATACTTTCGAAAGACACTAATTTTACTCTCGCGTTCGCGTATTCGTATTATGTTACTACGGGTCAAAGTACAATATCGATCAATGGAGACAAGCATGGCAACAGATAGCCACGGTGCACAGCGCATGCTAGACAAGCCCATGGGCCCCCCCTAACCCAAAGCACACCAACGACAGATCTGTACATATGCTACACATATATACACACACTATAATCAATTAATACTAGCTAGCTTTCTGAATTCTTATTGTGCTTGCTTTTATTTCTTAATCTCGTTTTCCTTTATCGTATATTGGGACTGATCATATGTTAATTAGGTATCGTTTGGGCTATCAAAATTAAATAGCTCATCTGTTTTACTAAGAGAAGAGAAAAGACAACTTTGTCTTTCCCTTGTTTGGGTTCTCCAAAAAATACTCAAAATATAGACGACCCTGTCAAGAGAAAAGCTAGCTAGCTCAGTACTCTGAGACATCCTGAAAACAATTTATACATAGTTCTTTTAGCCTGTTTTGTTGGCCAAAATAAAATATGAAAAGGCCGACTCCTTTCGACATACCACACGAAGTCTAACTAATAGTAATAGAAGAAATATTTTGAATTATATTGTGACACGAGGAACACAATTCAACTTTGTAAAGAAAAATCACGTACTACCAACTTAGGTTTTTCCTCCTCCTTCATATCTATGACTCAATTAAATCCGCTCTTAATTGCGGCTTGTTTTATTGCACTATGTTGCAATTTACCCTCGACCCATTGTAGTATATATTCATGTTTGTTATAAATGTCAACAATCCATGCGGTTCTACATGTTCAATATATGCCTTGCCCATAGCGTGCGCATGCACTAATGTTGTCAACTTCATCACCATACGTCATTGTACCTCTATTTGAGCGTATATTTCATACATGTACTACATATGTTGAATTGCTTTGCATTTTTCATAACGCTTTGTCTAGAAATTCATAACATTTTGCATAGAAAATTAAATCATGTTATGAGGCGATTCAAATTTCAGAGAGAGAGAGAGAGAGCAGTTTTTTTCTTCACTCAATCAAACCATCATATTTTTACAAAACACGTGTCCATCCAACAACAAGCACATCATATAAGTAATAGCCTCTTCATCTCTAATAAAGGCTAGCTAACTAAAACCTCTTCGGTTTTCAAATATGCATATTCCAATATTGTCACAGTCGTCCGAATTACTTGATGAACTAAAAAACCCATTAATCTTGCTCCCTTCTTCTGCATAATCACTCTGCATGTACAACGGCAAAGGCGCCATATCCGAATTATCGATCATCTTCTGATGTCCAAAGCTCGACATCCCATGAAGAATATGATTACTACTCTCATCATATCTATGCTCTTGACTCAACTGAGATGCAACAAACTTGTCAAGAGACCTCCAATCAGTCACTTTCAGCTGATTGTGATTATTATTATTGTTGTCGTTGTTGTTGTAGTATCCTCTTATTTGTTGATCATCTTCTTCGTTATTTTCCGAAATGAGAGAAATTGATGAGGTTGGCCTCTTTATTAGTGGGAGAGAAGGGCTCTCTAGCTGAGGAAGCTGGACAAATGGATCATGGTCAGAGTTGATGAAACTCAAGTTATCTGCTTCTAGTTCTTGCTTGCATAGGAAATTCTGGGATAAGAAGTTGGATGAATTAGGATGCCTCGAAACATAGTCGATTGAATCCACGACTGAGCTCATTGAGCTTGGTTGATCATCGTAGAAGTACGCAGAGTCCCATCCTTCAATGCTCTTGTTCTGCGTTGTTATTCGCTTCTTGAATGCTCGGCAAACCACCCATCCTTCTTCCTGCATGTATGAGCCTTGAACTAATCAATAAGACGGAGTAATACATGTATGCAAGAAGGTGTGTAGAGTCTATAGATCTAATTAATGGGTGTGATGAAAATCTAAGTCGTCAACACCGATTTAATTTTTTTTTGAAAGGCAAAAAATATTTTATTAATCTTTGAAATTGTTACAAAGATTACAAGAATTAGTTAGCAAATCGCGATTTTAATTCACACTCTCTTTTATCTTCTTGCACTCATTTTCTTGTTCTAATCCACGTATAGCTATCAGAATATATTCCCTTACTTTTGAATTCACTTTTCACATACGAAGCACAATCTTGTAGTTTCACATAAATAGAAGGGAGTCCAACAATCATTTTCTAAAGAATTAAAACAAAAGCAGTTAAACAAAATTTGATTAGGAGTTAAGATCAGAGGTCAAGAAATCAAAGATCGAAAAGGTAGAATCCAAAATGTGTTTCTCTCTTTATATACTGGACACCGATAAGTATGCTGGAAAATTTTCGAAAATTTCAAACTCTTAATGATGGACCACAATTGAAATAGCAACAGTTAAGTGGAGTTGAAGGAGGAAAAAATAAAAATTTAGAAAAGAATTAATCACTTTTTTGGGTAATTAAACTGAAGCATTTATGAATTTGACATAAAAATTAAAAAAAACTCAGATCGAACTCTATATCGATGTAGTGGCATAGAACTATGGATAGGCATTAGGCACATACTTGGTCATTATTAGTACCTATTTTGACTTTGCTTTTTTGGGTTGTATAATTTCTTTGATCTGTTTGGTAAATACGAGCAGAAGAGAAGAGTAGTCAAAGGACCGAAAGTAGCTGAGTTGAGGGGAGAATTGGGATTTGTCTTTTGACTAGCTAGTTGAATTTAGGAAAGCGCATATACTAAATAATTGACATGGAAGAATAAACCCAGCAACTCGTTTTCTTTAAAAGTAGTACTAACTAACTTTTGACTTAGAGATGGTTAAAGTGTTCATCTTTCTGTTCACACAGTGAAGCTAGCTTTGTTTTTCACATATGTAATTATAGAATGTGCATGAAAATCACAAGTGATTCCGTACTGCACAAGTCGCAAAAATGGGTCGTCCTAGAAAAGTAGACGAGAAATCGGAAGAGAAAACCAAAAGTTGTTAAACATGCAAGATCATGGGCCAAGATTATATGGGGATGATGAGGAAGTTTTTCGCAATATAATGGTTATGAAAGCAGAAGATGGAGAAAGGGCAAAGCTTTAGACTCCTCAGCACGATGTTTGATTTTTGGGTGTCCTTTTGGATGTTGTTTTGCCTTGTTGGGCTTTTGGAGTGGTATTTCCTTTCGAGTTTTGGTCTTGGTTGACTTCTTACCAGCCTCGGATTGTCAAAGTAAAGTGATGTATTTTGTGGGTTTGCTATTGCTCCCCGCTTGATATGCCTCGTGCTTAGGGTTATCTTAATTTTTTTAATT
Source organism: Rhododendron ferrugineum (assembly GCA_025642025.1). Taxonomy (NCBI): domain Eukaryota; kingdom Viridiplantae; phylum Streptophyta; class Magnoliopsida; order Ericales; family Ericaceae; genus Rhododendron; species Rhododendron ferrugineum. Next base: position 23,024,295 of record JAOTQK010000002.1, read on the forward strand.
TATTTTTAAAGATTAATAAAATTCTTGTTTGCCATTCAAAAAAATTGTAAACATATGGTATAATTTGAATGCACTTTCTAAATTTGGTTTGGCAAAGGAAAATTTGTAATAATTGACAAATTCTTCATAAAGTACCCCCTTCACCTCCAAATGATTCTCCATATTTATTAATTGAACCTCTTAAAAAAACTCCGATTTTCTAGTTTAAAATATTTTTTACACGCATTAATATTGATCTTGTCGATAGATTTCACTTTAGTTTTATTAGACACGGATATTGAAATTATATAAAATACTATTTAAATTACAAAATGTAAACTTTTTGGAAAGTCTCTTGTTCGGTTGTGGGTTTTGAGTAGTGTTTTTGAATAAAGGTAGAGAGAGAAATGAGAGTAATGATTGTGGAGAG
>JAOTQK010000002.1:23038866-23058338 GCA_025642025.1 Rhododendron ferrugineum
CTCTCTCTCTCTCTCTCTCTCTCTCTCTCTCTCTCTCTCTCTCTCTCTCTCTCTCTCTCTCTCTCTCTCTGTTGTGTAGGTTGTGTGGGCATTGAGTGTACACTTTATTTCTGATAATTGGATGTCCGGATTAACTTGCGCGAATCTCGATTAATTCCAAAGTTGATCAGATAACGACTGAGCGAATTCTCCAATGACCCTAATATATTTAGAATAGAATGTTTGAAATCCGCAAAATTCGATCATGCAATCTCATAAAGGACAATCGATACTTGCTTTCTTATGCTTATTGGCCAAAGCTTTTCGTTGAGCATAGAGTACATGTAAGTGACAATACAGTCGGAAGGTAGACATAGCGTAACCAGCAAAAGGAGATCATTGCGGGTCCTATCACGATCTTAACCCTTTTGACATCGACACCCCTCCAAACTCTCTCTCTCTCTCTCTCTCTCTCTCTCTCTCTCTCTCATATATTAAAGAACATCATCTGAACCTTTATAATGCAAGTTTGTTGGGTAGTATAATTCTAGTTTATGGTTGAATGGAGGTTGGTAGAGAGAAATCACTCTATTTAAAATCAAATCAACGTTTAGAACCAAACTCTTAAACTTCACTCCTGATCAATATGCCGCTACAAATTAATTAGACTTGAAGGTGTGAAACACAAGCTTTCTTCTAAGGGGCATTCAGTATCATTGCAGCCCTTGCAGATACTGATATTCTTTTCAGACCAATTGGCTAAATCCAAACATGCGTAATACTACACAACAAGTGAAGAACAAATAGATAGAAGGGATTTTTTTCACTGTTAATTACACTAATAATTAACTTTATCTAGCTAACGACGTGACAATTTAAAGTCAAATCAGGAATCACAAATCCAACAATTTTAACGAGTATCTTTGGAAATACTACAAAAACAAAGCTACATGTGCGATATAATATTAGAGGAATTCTATAATTCCATAAATGAGACCAAGAAAAGTTTCTTCAAGCACATACATCTAGGTGAATCTGGACCGCACGTACAATATGAATTTGGGGAATATTTTTGGGGCTAGCTAGCTAGAATATTTGTTGTAAAGTATATTCCATATATATTGTCTTGTACTCCATCCTAGCTAACAGCTCACTGAGAAAACCAATGATATTAACTACACTTTGAGGCCCAATTTGCAGCTTCAGAAAGAAAGAAAGAAATTAATATATGTAATCACAGTAATTTGTCATCCTATGAGATGATGATGATGATTGACAATAATGTAAAACTGGAGTGGGTGTCCTGTGGCTAATTAATGCTGCATGTCCCGGATTTAAAAAGTTAGCGATTGATTCCTAAACTGTACATGCAGTTTTTCCTTTTCCAAAAATGGTTTTGCATATGTTGGTAATTAATAGTTCACTAGCTAGCCAGGGTATTGATATGAAAATCATTACGAGGACAAGAAAAAAAAACAACAACTTTGGTACTAGATGTTATTTAGTACTATTGAGACTTTAGAAATATTGAACACCAGTCCACACCTGGAGCGGTAATAGGTACGTTACTAATTTCCTTTCTAAGGGAGAACTAGTACTCCTGAGTTTGATTACTCATGGAAGAGGCGTTTGACTTTCGTTATATCTACTAACAACCAACCTCTAAAATTCTCTTGTTTGGCAAAAGAAAAAAGAAGAAGAATACTTTAGACCCCCTAAATGGGAAAATTAGCCATAAGGACGGTAAAACAGTTTTCATTTAGGGGGGAAGGACGCCAGCAAAATATTTTTCAGTGTAGGTCCTTCAACTTTTTGAGTTTTTTAGCCATAAGGCCAAAACATGTTTAGGCACTTTCATAGGGTTTTAGGGTGCACTTTCCTGTTATAGGGTTTTAGTGGTTTAGACACTTTCATAGGGTACCCTAGGATTTTAGGCACTTTCATAGGGTACCATATGGTTTTAAACACTTTCATAGACACATTTGTCATTATGTTTGATTGCAAAAGGTGTTTGTCCTTGAGCTCAAAAAAATATAAATATAACGATTTTTTTGCTAAGTCTCCTAATTTTAATGCATGTGTCAATTAAAGAGAAGTTTGGACAAAAAAACCAAGAATATACCAGAATCAGTAGAAGTACTACTGATTCAAATGATTTTTGAAGTTTTTAGTAAAGAAATCTCACTTCACTACCATCTAGTAGAAAATTTGGAGGGAATAAAACACATCTCATTCAATGGACCTGGAAGAAATTATATAATATCAATCTCCATATATATGAACAATTGAGTTAGGGAATATCATTGTATCATGATATGTAAAGATCCGCGTCAGCTAATCTGCTAACTCTTAGCTTAATTACGTGGCTCAAAAGGTTTAACCTCAAGTTATAAAATTGTTGGTCGGAATTACTTAGAAACTACTTTTACTCTTGGCTGCAACGTTCCCATTGCATTGGCCGAACAACCTTCTCCCTGGTGGTCATAGTGTGACACTTAGACTTAGTTCTGTACAGCACAATCAATGTGCTCTTACCAGATTCTAGAGGTGGCCCCCACCATGTAGACCAGGGTTATACTCTGATACCAACTATAACGACCCGCGCCAGCTGACCTGCTAACTCTTAGTCTAACCACGTGACTCAAAAGGTTAATCTCAAATTATACAGTAGCTAGTCAAAATCACTTATAAACCACTTTTACTTTTCAATTCCCACCAATGTGGGACTTAGGTGGGCTCTCACATGATATCATTTTGAAAGATATGTGTCCAACTTCAACAGGAACTCTCTTGGCGTCAATGTGGGCAAAATTTGGGCCGGTGATTGAGATGGATTGCGAAATAGCTTGAGAGGCCATTACGGTCACAGGATACCAGCAAAGACAAATTTCATTCACTCAAACTTGAAAAAAAAAGTTATGGAATCGTTAAAATAGGAAAAGAAATCTAATTCAAAAAGCTTCGAAGAGTAAATAAGGCTCTTCTACAATTGTTACCCGCGAAAACTTAACCTTTCGCTCAACGTCTCAATTTTCTAAGAAGGAAAAACAGCTAAAAAAATACAAGAAGAAACAAAAGAAGAAAAATACGTTTGTTCTTCTTCCGATCCATTGGCAGACGTATCATAACATATATATGGTCATAATTAATCTTTATATCGATAAAACTCAATATCTAATCAAGAATATTTTGAGGACAGAGAATATATCCCGTGCGGAAAAAGATGATGGGGTTGTTTATCAATGGCTCTGCTCCGACACGGCTACTGTATTAGTAATCAAGTAGGGCTTTTCTCTTGGGTTTCAGTGGAATTTGGGGCCGGGGGCCAATTTTAATCAATGATAACGCGTTAGAATTGACTGGTTAGATCTGTTCCTTGTGTTGCAAAGACATGAACCTCTCTCTCTCTCTCTCTCTCTTTTTTGTTTCTAGAAATATGCAGGGCACTGGCGGGGTGGCCTGAAGTGAACATTAACAATATTATTCCCTTGAGCTGGTTTGTCAAAAGCTTAAAATCCCTTACCTTTGACTATTCCTTTTTCTCTTTTAGTAGTTTGATTTCTTGGCATTCTTGCTACTTATTGACCTTTCTGACCTTTCTTTTCAAAAACTTCTGTTACACTTGTCTCCCCTAAAATCAGTCATAGTGCTGGTTTTTCTATCTCATTTGCCGCTCTTCAAATTCGGAGCCATTGCCAGCTTCTACCTAGCTGAAGGTTTTACACATTTTATTTTTTGCTAGGGTGACCATATTTGGTGATCATGTTTTGGGTTACATGTGATATGTCACCGTTGCATTCGTAAAATGCATGCAACATGAACAATGGAGCACATTTGATCTACTACTACATTAGTGAAAAATTATGGTACCCAAAAAAAGATCACCAAATGTGGTCATTAGAGTATTGGTGTTGCAAAAAAAACCTAGAGCAAGCCCACCCGATAGCCATTTGTCTTGCTATTGGCAGACCTATTTTTGGCAAAATCTAAGTTCATCCATTGCCATTTGGTGATGCCAAAGAATAGCAATCTCATCTTTCAAGATTTCTCCCACTTCGTCCAAGTCATTTGATTTGCATTGAAAAATAAGATGAGTTTAATCCAACAGTTTGGATTTGAGATTGTACCAAAATGACAATGAGCCGTTGCAATAAAATTGCTATTTTTTTTTGTTTTTGACTTTTTGATACTGTAGGAAGCAGAAAGATGACTTTGACAATGTCATTTTGGCACCAAGGGATGTACTACTTGATTCCTACTTGATTAATTATCTATCTTTCTGTATTCTTTTGTGAGGATTAGGATATAAACTTAGTGAGCAAGGGCCTCTGGAAGCTTTTGGTATAGAGTTCGACATCTATCCACATGCTATCAATTTTTGTGTAGGTCAGTTCATATGAGACTATGCTCCAGTTATAGTTGAACTCCAACTAGCTAGTGGATGGTGAAGTTGGTCTTCTAAATTCACCTATCTATGGAGTAAAAATAGGAAAATCTAGAAACCGACCGACCACAGAAAGCATAAAATTAAAAAAAAATACATAGCTAGCTAGACAGTAGACACATGCTCTCTGTTGACAAAAACCCAATGCTTTTAAATGCTAATCGTCGTCGTATTCCAAACATTTTCACGCGTTTTAATTTGCAGAATCAATGGTGCTATATATTGGTTTAAGAACGTACAGTGAGAAACCATAGGAACCAGACCTCAGATATTGTGGAAATTAAAACAATTTCAATTTATATTATTTATTACTCTCTTGATTTTAGATGTGATGGGCAGCCTATAATTACTTGTTAGTGATGGTTTTTTATCAGCCCCGGCCCCACGTCTAATTGCCTGGAGAGTAACACATGATATCTGAACCAAACGTGGGGCTCCATGTTTGCTAGCTTGTTCGATCTCTAGGTACAATGTCAACAAAGGGTTTTTTTTTTTTTTTACCCCCTTTTTTTCTTTTTTGCAAGATGGATGAGATTGATCACCTTCACACATAGGAGTATTTATCATGACACTGCTTAGTAAGCATTACCAACAACAAATTGTTGACTTTTGTCATGAAGAAACCCACAACTTTTTTATATGCACTTTAAGTTTGATGAATTCAATGATAACAGCGCAAAAATCAATGTATGTGGATGCTTTGTAATGATGTTTACAATATTACGTTTGTCGTTTCTCTTAAGTTCATTAGGTTGGTTGCCGGTAAACCTCCAAAAAAAAGAAAAAAAAAGGAGTGAAATGAGCTAAATTTGTTTTCCATATGGTTGGAACTTAATTAATTGGATTGGAAAAATAAGAAGCAAAATTAAATAGTTCCAATTTTTTTTATTTTTTTATTTTTTTGGGTTGGGGTTCTCTCTCAAATTTTCTGTGTACTAGACTTGTTGCAACATTTTGAAGTGACAACTACATCACAGCTTTAGAAGCCCATTTCTTTTCTAGCATTGGCCTGCTTTTGGATGGGTCTGATTTTAAATATAAAAGCCCAATATGAATGATATGATCTTTTGAACAAGGCTCGACCGACCATGTTTGTGGCCCTCTAGCTCCACCTGGAAGCCCCGTTTACGTATCAGGACCAGTTCTACCCATGCATGTTGGGCCTAATCAGTGTAAAGACTTTGCTAAAAGCATTTTTGGGTATATATGTTGGCTTTAAAATGAGACTGCTGATATATATAGCCATTCGTAAAACAGTAAATTTTGCATAAACCAAATTGTGTTTTAAATAACTATTACGTATTTGATTTGCGTCGGCGTGTGCCAAATTTGCGTCGCCGGTTGAAATTGCGTCGGCGTGTGTGAACATGTGTGCATGTGCATAATGGATGCCACATAAGACAAAGGTGTCACGTAAGACAAAGGTGCCACATAGGACAAACACCCTTCTGTTTTATTAGATAGATTACGTATTTGATTTTGACACTCCGTTTGTTGGTGATTGCACTTTATTTTTTGTCCATCTCGTAATGTGCTTTACAATGTTACCCTTTCTAGTGTAATAAAATTTCCTCATGAAAAGCTAATCGTCTAAATTTACATATAAGAAGACCAAAAATGAGTGTGATTATCAAAACCCTTAATTATTACTACTAAAACATATTTAAACTTAAATCAATTTGATCTTGGTTTCGGGGTTAATGGAGTAGGAACGAAGGATGCCATTGCGGGTTATTTGGGTATTTGAAGTTTCCATTGCCCACTTTTAGTATTTAGCTGGGAAAAACCATATTGGTGAAGGTCTTCAGGTGCGTTTAATAATCGATGTTGGCAAAAATTGCAATATAAACGGCAAATTTCAGAGAACGGATTCCATTATACGATAATCGCAACTGAAATTATAGATTACAACATGAATAGAAACGAAATGATCGACAATAGTTGATAAAAAACGCGAACCGAATCCTGTAGAGTATGAAGTCTGAAAAAGTAGTATGAGCCAAAACTGGGGTATGCTCCTTGGACCTTGAATGTCTGAAATGAATTACGGAAAACTCCTGCCATGGATAGAAACTCGGGAAAGCCTAAGGCTTTGGAAGCCTAAAGGCCTCCCAACTTTATTTTTATTTTTTTTACAAGAGGGAGAATTTTTATTACTCTAAAAGGCGGGAAAACGCCTAAACACCAGAGCGAGGAACTTCATGGGGGCAAGGTAGTTGTCCACAAATCGGACAAACCACAAGAAAGGGTTTTCTTTGCATGTACATGTGTAATCCTATTACAATCACGTTTGACGAAAACAAAATCACATGACTAAAACGAATCCTTAAGCGTTAAGCAATCCCGAACTAAAACTGCAATATCAGAGGGTGGATCACGGAGCATGGTGTAGCTCTTGACGATCGACTCCGTGTCCGACTCAATAATCACATTTGCAAGATTCAAAGCAATACCCAAACGCAAACCATCTCGAAGTGCTAGAGCTTCTGCAAGCCGAGGAGAATTAAGGCCTTCATATAACTAAACAAAGATACCAACAATTAGGCCACGTTCCAGAATACCTTCTTAAAAAATAAGTATTTATTTCACATTTTCAAACTCAAAAATAATGTAAATGAAAAATAATTTTTCAATTTTTTTTGCACCGTATAAAAGATCTCAATGAGATCAATCAAACAAGATCCATATTGATAGGAAAATTATTTGCATAAGCACATGATTTTTGAGCTTCAAATTGCCTTCTTAAAAAATAAGTACTTATTTCCCTTTCGGGAACGGGAAATAGAGTCCTGTGCAATTACTCCAGTCCTGACAGTGTTCGTTACCTTTGATACCGCCGCATCAACATTAATCTTTACCACACTTTGCTTTGGTCGCCTCCAAACCAAAATGACAGGGTTTGAAATATGCATCCAAGCTGAGGAGGGGTTTTTATTAGCCTCTAGAAACTCGAAGAAATCCGCTTGTGCCTTCCCCCTAATCGTCTCTGTCGGTCAATTTTTCCCATTGAAAATAGAATCATTTCGGGATCTCCAAATCCACCAGCAATATGTGAGACCCAAACCCAAGGACGAAGAAGGGAGGTGAGCAAGGTTAATACGATTGTGAATACATTGCGCGCCGCCACATATGCCTACAATCTTGAAGCTCCTCCGGTCTTAGATGAAAAGGCGAATGAATCCATACTTTTGAGCCAGAATCGCACCGAAATCCAACAATCAATACCTAACAAAATCATTAGATGTTGAAATTGCACTTTGTCAAGGAATAATAAATTTCAAAAGAAAGATGAGCTATGGATAATTTGTTTTGGTCTATCAGAAAAACGAAAGAATAAACAAGAGAGCTAACGGTCTCTTATTCTGACATATAAGTTATTTTCAAGCCTCAGATGCGTAGTTTGTCCAATACTTTATGTATTTATTTTATTCTTTTGGTACTTCAGAATTTTCAATACTTTTATGTATGTGCATCATTTCTCAAGAACTTTAGGCCCCGTAATGCTAACCACTGAGGTACTTATTTTTTTAAGTATTTATTTTTTGCTTTAAAAGGCAGGTCATTCTCTCATAATACATCACATTTAATTCAAAAAAATAAGTACTTATTTAGTTAGCAGAACGGAATGTTAAATTCTTTTTCTTTTTTTTTCTTTTTTTGTATCCTTGGCATATTGGAAGAATCATTTGTTTTCTCTCCCCCACTTATGTATCCTTATCAAGTTTATTAATACTCCAATATTTTGCCGTTTCAAAAAAAATCCTTTGTTTTCAAGCTTTTGCGTGGAAGCAAAAAAAAAAAAGTTGAAAAATGATTTCATGACCCCAGCAGCGTACTAGGTCCGGTTAACTTACAAGATGAGACAACAAATCGAATTGAGATGATGTCTTGCGTATCTTTATACGAATTTAGGTGACATAAACACAAAGGACTGCAATTCACAGGATGCTGCTTTCCCAAAAAATAGAAAAGCTTAAAGTTAATTGAGAGATTGGTGGGTCCACCCTATTCAACAAAATTATCTGGGGCACGGCCACAAAGTGCTCCAATGGTCTTTTCCACCACATATTCATGTAGAGCTCAGAATTTAGTGCATGAGTCCGCATAAATCTGTGATGGAGAAAAGTATTGGGACATCAACGTAACCGTGACCAATAGTTAGAACTGTACCCACCTTGTTCACAGACTCACGAGCCTTTGTCTTACTAATTTGGCTTCTTTTCTTTTGCAGTCCCCAACATATCAACGGCTATTTTTACCGGCCCACAAGCAGTATAGAGAGGGACAGACAGTGACCAAAAAAAAAAAAAAATTCTTCTCCTGCCTGCAGTCCTGCTCTCAATCTTTCTGCACTTTTGTTTTTAATTTTTTCGTCCCCACGAATTTTAATAATTTGTAATGTTTACAAACCACGTCTCCCATTTTTTCTCGCGCTCGTGCTCACAACAGAGTACTACGGCTCTCGCGCAAATCAATTTATCGGTCCCTCCCTACTCCCCCTTAAGTACGTAGATGTCAATGTCATTGACTGAAAAGTGTAGGAGATATCAATACTCACTCTCACTATTGCAGTCCCCACCACTCCACACAGATCCTGGCCGGCATGGTATTGATTTCAATGATCAAAACAATAGCGCAAAAGGCCACAAAATGAAAATGAACAGAATAATAGAACAAAAGAGTGAACACTAACCAACTACTGTTGCAATTAATTGCTTTCACAAAAATAAGAAAATGATACTACTAATCATTCTAAGGAAAATCATAGGGTCACAGCCGGCGAATGATGGGAGGTGGGATTGGCCGGTGAAGGAATATCAGGTGCGACACGGCATCCTTCTAGCATGAACACGACATCAGACATGGTTGGACGGTCTAGTGGTTCTGGGGCTGTGCATAGTAACCCAACTTTTACTCCAAGCAAAAACTCTTCCCACTCTGATGATTCAGGATCTAGCTCCAGTAATCCTGGCTCTAGCAATTCTGCTATTTGGCCTCTCTGTAATTGCTTCTTCACCCACTGCACTATATCCTCCTCCTCTTGTGTGAACATTACCGGACGCTTCCCTGTCAACAGCTCAAGCAATAAAATTCCGAAACTGTAAACATCCGATTCTTTTGTGGCTACCCCTGTTAGTTTTGCTTCTGGTGCTACGTATCCCAATGTTCCAATTGAAGCTGCTGAAGTTGAAGGCCCTGCTATTGGAGATGCCACCATTAGCTTGTCTAGCCCAAAATCAGACAAATGGGCTTCAAAATCGGCATCGAATAGCACACTTTGAGGCTTGATGTCACCGTGAATGATCGCTGCCGAGTGCAAGAAGGCTAACCCGTTGGCCATTCCAAGCGCTATGAGGTGACGCATTGGCCAATTCAGGACATGACCGTCTTGGTGCGATGCTTCTTGGAGTAATGTGGCTAAGTTTCCATTCGGCATGTAGTCATAGACTAGAAGTCTAAGATCAGGTGGCCCTACACAGTATCCGCGGAGAACCGTCAGGTTTCGGTGCTTCACTTTGCCCAGCGATTCGGCTTCTTTTCTGAACAAGTTTTCGTCAAGTGACCCATTAGGGAGTCTCCTAATTGATAACACCATTCCGTCGTTGTAACAAGCCTTGAAAACTAACCCATACCGAGTCCTACTTAGGACATTCTCCTCATCGAATTGCCTCGTTGCTTCTTGCGTTTCAGCGAGCGTGATCTTATTATTGAACATAACGAGCTTCAAGCCTCCACCATTTTCGCTGCTTCCGCGACCCCCACTCGCTGCTGCTGAACTTCCTCTAGTTGGACTTGGTTTCTTCTCCCCATTTGCCTGTTGTTTCAGCTTCTTGCGCCACCTCAATAGAGCGAAAATGCAGAAGCAACAGCACAATAGCCCGAGGAAAGCCGCACCAGCAGCGACAGTTGTTAAGATAATCAACCTCTTCCTCCTTTTACCGGCACCACATTTCCTGTGTAATGGCCTTCCGCACAAATTCTGGTTTCCTAAGTATGCCGAAGGATTGTTAAATCTAGAACCCAACGACGGTGGAATCTCACCTTGAAGGTTGTTATAGGACACATTGAAGTAGATCAAGCCTGGGATGAGTGAAAGATTTGCTGGGATCATTCCACTCAATCTGTTTTCAGATAGATTTAAGACTTTGAGGTTTGACAAAGTGGACAATGAGTACGGAATGTTGCCCAAAAGATCGTTCGAATTGAGTAAAAGTGAGGTTAGCGACAAGCAATTGGAAATTTCATTCGGGATTTCACCTGTCAAATCATTGCTACCTAAATCGAGGTCAGTTAAAAGGGATAGACGAGATAGGTCATTCGGAATGATACCACTCAAAGAATTTGAATGAAGGTCCAAAACTTGAAGGTCAGAGCAATTCCCTAGCTCGGTTGGAATCGAACCAGAGATGTTATTGCTAGACAATGAGAGAACGACTAGCGACTTCATGAATCCAAAAGTCGACGGAATTTGACCAGAAAAGGCATTGGAAGAGAGGTTCAAGTAGTTCAAACCCAACAAGCTACTAAACCCTTCAGGAACATCACCATAAAAACTGTTCTCCTGCAAAGCAATGACTAGCAAATTCGGCAAACCGGATATATCAAAAGGCAACTCGCCCGAAAGACTCTGCTTGCTCAAATCCAATGTCCTTAACATATAAAGACGTCCCACACTAGCTGGAATGGGCCCTGAAAAACCATTTCCACTCAAATTCAGCACTGATAGCTGCCTTAAATCCCCAATATTCGCCACTATATCTCCCAAAAGTTCGTTCCCGGCGAGGCTTAACATGCTTAGATTGCTCATTGCCAAAATTTCTGCCGGAAATCCTCCTGTCAAGCTATTATCACCTAAACCAAGGGTTTCCAGGGCAGTGAGATTCCCATAACTCGACGGAATCGAACCCGAAAACCCATTTCCACCGAGTAGCAATGTTGTCAATCCTCTAAGCTCGCTGATAAATGCAGGAATTTCACCTGTCAATCGATTCCCTTGGAGATCAAGAACACGGAGTAGGCTACAGTTTGTGATCCCAACCGGAACGACACCGTCCAACATATTATTCGACATTTTCAGCTCCTCTAATCTCGATAAGCTACTAATCGAATCCGGAATTGAACCCGAAAAAGAATTGCCCGAAACGTCAAACCCAGTCAAAGTGATACTACCATTCATTAGCCATGAAGGGAAAACGCCTTGTATCTGATTCTGCTGAAGGTCCAGAACCTGTAACACACTGTTACACGTGGCTGTTTCGGGGACAATAATCCCCGTGAACGCATTGAACCCCATTTTCACTATCCGGATGGACGGAGGTAAAACGGTGACGTTGCAGAAAACAGAAGACGGGAGGGAGTCAGAGAGATTGTTGTGGGAGAGAGAAATCAGTTGGAGCTGAGGGAGCGCTCCGATGGACGACGGAACCACGCCGCTCAGGGAGTTCCCTTCGGCGCTCAAGTGAACGAGGGACGAGCAGTTTGATAGCGCCGAGGGCAGGGTCCCAATCAGGAAATTGTAATCGAGCAAGAGGAAGTGGAGGCGCTGGAGGTGACCGAGACTGGCCGGGATGACGCCGGAGAGTTGGTTAGCGGCGAGGTTGAGGATGAGGAGGCGGGTGAGGTTGGAGATGGCGGGGGAGAGGGGGCCGGAGAAGGAGTTGTGTTGGAGGGAGAGGGAGAGTAAGGGAGTGCATTGGTAGAGGGAAGGAGGGATGGAGCCGTTGAAGGAGTTGTAGGGGAGGGTTAGCTTGCGCAAGGAGCGGAGGTTGGGGAGTTGATCGGTTAGGGGGCCGGCGAGTTGGAGGCTGGGGAGGGTGAGCGATTTGACTTGGTTATTGAAGCAGGAGACGCCGCGCCAGTCGCACGGGGCGGAAGGCGTGGTGGGGTCCCAGTTTTGGAGGGCTCCGAGTGGGTCGTGGAGGGAGAGTTTGAAGGAGGTTAGGGCTTCGATTTCGGTTTGGGTTTGGTCGGTGGAGGAGGAGGAAAATGGGGCGGCGACGGCCAGTAGGAATAGGAGAATTAGTAGTTGAACAGGAGGCGTTGCCATTGATGAAGGTGTTGGAGGCATTTGCATTATCAGGTGCTAGTAACGGTTTGGTTTGGTTTTGTTTTGTTTTGTTATGGGAGTGCGCAAAGGGAGCGTATGTCAACAACAGTCATCTCCTGTCCTGGTGGAAGTGCTTCTGTGCTTGAGAGGAGAGAGGAGTGGCCATCACACACTCTCTCTCTCTCTCTCTCTCTCTCTCTCTGCGGAGTCGGAGTGTATGTGTATTTTCTCTTCCCAAAACACAAACAAACGGTGTGAAGGAGCAGGTTCCTTTTCAAACAGCTGCTGCTACTACTACAACTACTACTATAATAATACGTGGGCTAACAATGGATAGGCAGTATTTTAACCTTATCGTATGTGTCAAATGACTCAAATCATTGAATTTTGGTGAGGGAGACAAGAGTCATCTTTCTTATCCTCTTTTGTGCTTTAAACTTTTTTATGACAAAACAATTGGGGGCAGTTTATAATTTTTTGTCGCCATAAACATACCTGAATCCTGGTTTTAGGGTCCGATCCCTAATTGTGTAAACATTCATCTTTAATTGAGAACAGAGAGCATCAAATCAAATTTGAAAAAATAAAATGGGCACCTTTTCCTGTCCCTTAGAGGGAATATTGGAATGCATAGTCTGTCTCTCTGTTTTGAATCAATTTTGGGTTCGCTTCAATAAACAAAGATCGTTTATTTTTTAGATTGCATTGAGTACATTATATTAGTCAAGTCAAAAACTATTTTCACTAGATTTTTTTTTGAAATATATTTATGTTGCAAAAAATAGAAAACTGAAGTGAGGCCTACAAGTTGAACTCAGGATCTTCATAAAAACTACTCCATGAGAGTAAATATTTAAAGTGATATGGTACTACACAAATAAGACAAACAAATAGTAGTGATGTATAATTATTAACAAGATGCATCTACACCACGCATTGAAAATACTCCATTTAATACGAATAAGAGTAGAGAAATGTCACATTGACTAATCACGGGAACCAATCCTACTGTCCACCAGCGGGGTTCTAATTAAGAATTGATCGATATAACCTTTTTTTCTTCAAGTTTTAACATATATACCACACAGAAAACTGATGTGTGTATGCATTTTTTTTTTTATGAATTAAGTATGTAAGTTGGTCAGGTGGTCAAGACTTTCAACTTAGGGATTTGCTCCCACGCAAGGTTTTAGATTCAAAATCTCTTAGATGATATCTATCAACTCATTTGCGGTCAGTCCATACAGAATTTTGCTCTGACTTTAAATAGGATCCCTACAAGTGGACGGTGGGATAAGTCATTTAGGATTAATTGAAGTGTGCGTAAGCTAACCCGACACGTGATTATCAAAAGAGAGTAAAGTTTGTAAGCTGTGACATATTATATACTAGTATGCATGCATGTGGCGTGTCCTTTATTTATTTTTTTGAGAGGTGAGGCTTTTAATTAGTAGTACAGTACTACATAATCATTCTACTTTTCCTGTTGTCAATTGTTTTACACTAATGTCTTTATGCTTTTAATTTCTTATTACTTGTGCAACTCAGTACTGGACGGGAAATTCTTACACTTTCTCCTTTGTGATAAAGTAGAATTAATTAGACAGTCAAATGGGGAGGTGGAAAAGTAGACACATTGTTAGTGTTAGTGTTAGCATAGCTAGCTAGCTAGCTAGCATGTTAACTCAGTTACTATTATAGTACATGTCTATTACAGTACCACGCTGGTTTCTGTTGGGGTGTGTGTTTGAGTGTGTGTGTGTGTGTGTGAGAGAGAGAGAGAGAGAGAGAGAGAGAGAGGGGTCTTGATTCCTTTTTGGCCAAAACACCAACCATGCATTAATGCATATACGGTCCATACCAATACCAATTCCAATTTACTACTGTAGATGAACCGTTTCGTGTCTAAAATTAAAATGATGATTTCTTTACCTCGATCGAATCGGCCGGGAGAATTCTAAATTTATGAAAACAGATTTTGTGATTGGATTTTTTGTTGCAAACTGGTGCGACATTGAAGTTCTCTGTACCAACACTTTATTCCGCACACGATCCAGAAAGGACTCATTTAGCAAAGTCGACAATTTCCATGAAACCCTATATACTTGTTTGACATAGTATTTCCGTCTTTTGCTACTCCACATATATAATAGTATGTGGTAGCAAGAACAAGTGCAACTTACATGGAGCGTTTTATTTGTAATTCTCTCCTTTGCTTTTAGCCTAGTGAGACACGGGGGAGTAAAGAGAGACAAACTTGACCAACGAACTTACAAGAACCCTAGTGACAACAAGTGGAAGATTAATACTCCATAGGGGGATATGATGCAATATCTGTGACCATATCAAACTTTCTTTACGTACATAAGTCAAATGATTGATTTCTTTAATTTGCCCGGCAGCACAAGATCGATGCTTTCTCAATACTCATACATGAAAGCAAAATGAGCCGACTAGGGAAGCTTGGTCGGCGACCCGTATAGGTTTGATGGATATCCTCAACAATTTTGTCACACCCTATTGTTGATATATATATATATATATTCCCCAAATGCTCCAATAGCCCAAGCATCGAGTATATAATTGTCTAACTACTCGATCAAGAGAAGCCTGGATTTTGTAATTTTATTTGTCGGAGAAGCGTCTTGACAGATTTGACTAATTGATTTTGTGATTCTGAAGAAAATCGAATAAGTTTTTTCATGAAGCATGAAAATATACAGTAATCTTTTTAGAGGTTCAAACAAGAAAAAGCATTGGAACCCCAACATGTTGAACATGCAAGAA
Source organism: Rhododendron ferrugineum (assembly GCA_025642025.1). NCBI lineage: Eukaryota > Viridiplantae > Streptophyta > Magnoliopsida > Ericales > Ericaceae > Rhododendron > Rhododendron ferrugineum. The sequence goes on from JAOTQK010000002.1 coordinate 23,054,124, forward strand.
ACTAACATGTCTTCATGAGATTGTCTTCTAATTTGTAAGTGATTCGTGAATGAGATACAATTTTTTCCCCCCTTAAATTAATACAATCAACATGACATGCAATGCCCATATGGCATGTTGTGTGCATAACCATGGTTGGAGGTGTTAAGGGGCTGGCGGGACCTGGCCCCACCCAGAAAATATTTTCATAGGATTCTTGTTACAATTTTGTAAAATATACACTCAAAAAAATGCATATACTTTCTCTTAATACTTTGTATTTGAATTAGAGTTAGCTTCTCACACTTAATCTTTTGTATTTGAACCTCTCACATGGATAGATGTTTCAAATGCTAAAAGTAAAATGCCAAAACCTAAGAAGAAAACTCTTGCAGTTAAATATGATTGTAAAATATTTAACGTATCCCTCAACGCCGTGTTTTGTGTTAATTTATTTCCATCTCTTGTTCCTCATTCTTGTTTTGTAGGTATCTGTTGGCGTTGAGGGCATTCCTGGGGTTTTCCTTTGGTGATTTTGTGGGAGTGTTTTGTTTAGCCTTGTTGGTTTAGTTATGTTGGGCCTTCGTTGTTTTTTTGTTTGCTGGGATGTATCGCACTGGTTGTTGTCCGAGGGTTGTTTGTCTGAATTTGTGGTCTGGTTTGGATATGTACTTGTATTTGATATTTTATGATATGCTATTATGTTTTTGTTTCATCAAAACAAAACAAAAATATGATTGTAACATGTCATGCTGTTTACGAGTTTAGCAAACTAAGCTTTGAGTCTTACTAATATTGAATATGTCTCGCAGCTCTTCTGCTGGTAAGGTAAAATTAGCCTACATAATTGATATAGGGAAAGCATCACTTTCTCTGCATGCACCCATCATTTGTCGTTTGGGAGCTGAATTATGAGAATGAATTCAATTCTCTCACAATGCGTTTTAAAAACTACACTTTAGATGCACAATCTGATAATCAGCGTTAGAGGAGCTTTTCCAGTCTCATTTTTTATTATCTTCCCAAAGTCATAATTTTTTTTGTGCATTATCCTCAAAATAGGAATTTATAATCTATTTTGAGCACTATTCACTACTCTGTTTTTTTTGAAGGGTCCAGATTCATAATTTATTATGATCACAATCCAAAATCAATAAATTACAATCTAAAGCCAAAAATGCAAAATAATTGAACTCCCAAACGGGATGTTTTCCCTCTTCATTGTCTAATTAGCCAAAGCTTGCTTTAAGTGGTATAGATGAAAACTGGAAACTGAGTAACTCCCAACAAGGCACTTAACTAGAAGGATATATTTATATATATATTGTTATTCGTTAAACCTAATCTACTATATCCTAAGGGACTTGGGAAGGGGATAAGTACTTACGGGAATCGAACCCTGTCTATATGCACGATAGTATAAATGAGACACCAACTACACTCAGGGCAGGCCCAAGGGATTTGAATGCCCAAGGCTAAATTGTGAGGTGGTGCCCTACGTATTTTTAAAATTAAACAACAATGATAGAAAATGTTTCTTTATATTACTACTTTAGACTTTATAATGCATGTTAACTGCTTTGTAACCAGCGGCCAAAGTGGTTGGCTAAAAGTCTACTTGACAGTTACATGCAATAGCTATTTTTGGGGGAAAAACATTTCAAAATAAAAAGTTGCCTAAAAGAATCAAACTCGGACACTTCATATAGACTAAAATTAACTTACCGCTGAACTAGCAAAGACATTTGAGTTATAAAATGAACAAATAATATATATACTAATTTACAAATAATATTGGAGTGCCCCTAAAATTTAAAAAAATTTAAATGTCCAAGGTCCAGACCTCTTGGATCTTGGGGGAAAAACATTTCGAAATAAAAAGCTACCTAAAAGAATCGAACTCGAACACTTCATATGGACTAAAATTAACTTACCGCTGAACTAGCAAAGACATTTGAGTTATAAAATGAACAAATAATAGATATACTAATTTATAAATAATATTAAAGTGCCCCTAAAATTTAAAAATTTTAAATGTCTAAGGTCCAGACCTCTTGAATCTTGAGCCTTGGTCAGCCCTAACTCCACTCCACTCCACTCCACTAGAAGGATAGGATATATTAATACGGGAAACAGAGAGTGGATACAATTGATTTGGCTTAGACAGTGAAAGGTACTAGAGTAAATTACTCCGAACAGAAAAGTAGGGTCGGAGCAGGGAAATTTGCATGAAGTCATGGCTATAAAGTACTCTACCAAATTGAGGAATCCTAACCTATCAGAAAAGTAGGGCCGGAGAGAAATAACTGCGAGAAAAACTTCTTTATGGAGCAATCCATAAGTAAAGTTTACGGTACTCAATCGCAAGCGTTCAAAAGTATTTTAGACGGTCTAAATTTTTATAAAAATTATTTGCGAGAATAGTTCTATTTTCACAAATAATTTTATAAAAATCCGGACCGTTAATTGTCGAAACAAACGATCACGGAGCCTTGAATAAGTCGGAATAAGTTTCTCTCCATAACTGCATACAACAACTCAACCTTTGTCTTCTTTTCTTTTTTGGCATCATTCTCGTCACGAATGACTAAAGTTCTACTCCATAACAGTATAAATTACCATCAGTTGATAGCGTATATAAAAAAACTCAAGATCAAGAATATGCATGTCATGAAAATCACAAGATGCAATCTCCAAACACAAGAAGCCCCAGATGTTTACTTATTCAAAGAGGTTAAAATATGCATATTTCCGATTAATCCTCCTAAGTAATAAGTCTAAAACTCGAACCATACTTTCTACGACGGATCCTGAATTGTATATGTCTATAATAGAATAAGAAATTAAAGGAAGTACTAACTTAACAAAGTTCAAAAATCATGGACAATAATGAAGAAGTTAAACTTGCTCCAAGACTGCGTTTGGATGGTGTTCCGCTACTGAAGTTGCTGCTGCAGGTTTAAGCACCATCCGACCTCTCACAGATTCGTACATATCTGTGGGGGTCGTGGCTCGGTGGAGGGACCGAGAGGATGGTCAAGTGGCTTGAGATGGGTCATTGGGTACACGATCCTCACGGGCCGGCTACTACCGTTCGGCAGGGAAGGGCACGCAGGCCGGTGCCTACTGTGTTCGGCGGGTTTAGTTCGGATCTAGTCCGCCGAGACCGTCTCGTTCACTGGTAGAATAGCCGCCCCGGTTGCAGGACGTTGCGTTATGGATCGGTGGAACTTCACCGAACCAGTTTGCAACCACGGCGGCCTAAGCTCGCCGTACGATACGGTCGGTGGAGCTGACAACCACCGAACCACCCACGCCCCCCGACTTTAAGAGGAAGTCAGATAAGGGTTGGGCTAGGGTGATTATCCTATTTCCAACTCCCCTCATCTATAGGAGCGGGACGCGGGAGATAGGGTCTATCCACATTGGGAAAGCTTATCCGAAGCCGAGTCTAGCGGGCCAGCACCGAGCGCGTGTCAAGTACGCGGGGGTTGCTCACCACGTCCCCTCTGGCTATAAAAGGAGGAATCCTCCTTCAAGGAAAAGGGAACTGATTCTAAACCCTAAACTATTCTTCGAGATCTCTTCCCCTTTGACTGGCTAGAGCGTCGGAGTGCCTACCCCGGACCACCACGCTCCGGGCTTAGGCACTCTAACGCGGGTATTTCGTGTGCAGGGCTAACCCATCCTCGTGCAAACCCCAACAATCCTAGCCACAAGGTCCGATCGGAGAAAGCTTGCCACCACAATATCCATGCATGCAATCTAAAACAGCTAGGTACATCAAAACAATGGCAACTACAGCGAAAACGATGGTGAAGATAATACTCAATGCCATGTATATTGGTTTGAGATGGTGGCTTGGGTGTGCCAATCCCCTCCATATAACCGTCTCTATCAAGAAGAGTAGCACGGCAGCGCCAAGAAGTTTCCATGTGGCCCCTTTCGCATAGTGAAACCACGTATTCTTAGTGTTTTCTCTCTCCATCTACTCAACCAAAATCTTGCTAAACCACAGTACTATTTAGCAAGGAACTTAACAATAAGCTCGAATTTAACCGAACCTGCAGTGTTCGATATATATTCCACATTGTGTTGAACATGATTCCACATTGTGTTGAACATGTGAAAAACATTACCGGGGGATAGTGCTTAATTATATAGCCACAAGACAAGGTATAAAAAAGCATTGATCTTCCATTGTTGGGGGGGGGGGGGGGGGGGGGGGGGGGGGGG
>JAOTQK010000002.1:23072027-23108947 GCA_025642025.1 Rhododendron ferrugineum
GAATCTGCAGCCGACAACTGAAGCAGAGGGGAGGTAAGTGCAATTTTTAAAACGTGAGGGGAGGTGTCTGTCATTGTTAGAAACCTCAGGGGAGGTAAGTGAAATTTACCCTTTTTATTATTAGTAGTATATTGTTTTTGTTTGTGTGTGGCGGAAGTGACTGTGAATATGTTGAATCCTGCAGGCAACAAAAAGCTGCTAAAAGACGAAATAGGAAGTACTCCGTAGTAGTACTTAAAGCTTGGCCTCCCTGACCGAAAAAACATAACCCAAGTAATGTGCCAAACCATGTGACGTTAGGAGCCAGCCAGCTTAATTAATTAAAAAAGCAACACTTTATCATTCCTCCTTGATTGGAGAACCATACATGCATGTGATGTGTGTTGTGATCAAAGATACTTTTCAGAGGCCATTCTTTAAGTAGAGCAAGAAATTAAAATGGCACCTCCTAGCTACCAGTACCGGTCTATCCGGCCGGCCTAGCTCCTTCAATCCATTTGTACTGTAGTACAATTTTGAGTCAAATATCCAAACATAAGTGAAATACTGTAGTAGATCTTTCTTTCATAACCAACGGTTCGAGTCAGTTTGCGCGCTCCTAGCTAGACTAATCACTGATTCTTACATTAATTAACGACCAGACAAACCTTCAAGGACCCCAAAAGAATTGATAACACACCTGAAAAATATCATACGTATATGACCTTAGAATGCAGCAAACATGCAAACCTATGTTGCGATTCGGTGATGTGCCTGCGTCAATGAGAAAGGAAATTAGAACAATAAATTCTTTGGATCTAGATAGATAGATTGTTGGTATATATAGAGTATATGCTACCATCGAAAAAGTTAACGCTGAATTAGTGGAAATTGTGTAAGCAAGAACTCCACAACTTAGAACACCTTATTCTTGTCCACTCCGTTTACATTACCACGACGATCGAAACTAAAAGTTGCTAACATTATCAGAATCAAAGACCAAATAAGGTGTTCTTGTGGTTATATACATAATTACTGTGTGACAATATCTTTTACAATCTTCACTAATGAATACGTTAAAATTTTGAGCTTGTTTTTAAACATTAATTATTGCGAAAGTTATGTATTATAAACTTTTGTGTCCAGTAATTAAAGTCTATTAGTATTATCTTGTTGCCATTTATATAGAAAAACAAGTTTTTATTATCAAAATGCAGTGCCCCCGCCCTGTTACATTTATGGGTACACCACTCGGCTAGTCGGCTTGGCCCCCACATTGGCATATTGCAGGTTTGTTTGCGTCGCTGCTTAGCAACACCCCTTTGCCGTCCCCGGAGTAGGACTGACATTTGTCTTGCACCCCAAAAAGATTGAATTCGGATCCTCTACGAGGATTCTCCCCTATGAGAGGATCCTCTCTGTGAACAAAAGGGTGGTGCGAGTAGGATTTCCTCAGACAATAAGGAAAACAATCAGTTCCCTTTCTTTTCCATTTTGGAAGATTCTAATTAACTTAACATAGCTTAAGAGGTTTTTTTTTCCCCTGACAGCGAAAAATAATTCATTAATTAATTGTAAGAGATTACGAATACAACAATTAATGGGAGCTAGAGAAAGATGGAATCACAACAAGATGATAATATCTCAACTATATTGACACCCTATCCCTCTACCATTGTTGATAGCTGTTTACCGAGTAAAAAGTACCATTATCATTTTGCCTAGTCCCTTTTGATAATGAAATGTAAAGAAAGAGGTAATTCAGATGATTCAACTCGTTGTTCTCCTAATTCTTTGTGTTTTCACATGTAGTTCAAAACACTTAAATATACTGGCAAAACTGGCTTTTAGAATGGTAACTATAGATCTCACGGTTAAAGCATTCAATTACTCAAGGAACCACTGTTTAACCGTTCTTTCTAATATTCATGTGATGTTGAAGTCGCAAATTCTTGGGGGCAGATACTTAATGGGAAAGTGATTAACTAAAATGTTTATAGGTATTTCTCATGGATTGCATTTAGTTTTGTCTCACTATAGAGAATGAGAAGTTTTAGGTCCAAATAACCCTACATGATTAATACTGCTTGGATTTGTGGAACCAAGTTCTGTTATGCATTTTAGGCTGCTGCAATGGATGTTTTATGGTGCCTCGTGTCATGTCCTGCCATCCAAGGCAATGCGGATAAAGCTGAAACTTGTTTATAAAAGTTGAGTGATGGAAAAACCATTATGAAATTGTTGTAGTTAAAATTTACCCTTTTCTTGGGGTAATCCAAAAGCTTAAGGAAGAACAAACATTACAAGGAGATAAAGAAGGCATAGCTCCCAACTACTAGAAGTTTCTAACTACTACAAGTAGCAACATGAACTGCATTACTGCAAATTCCAGGGTTGCATGATGTGAGATTATGAGACTGAATGGTTATGTTCACATATTGGAATTTTACATCTACTCTCTGAATGATTATGATCCAAACACATATTGGAATTTGATCTTGGCCATGGCGCTTTAATTAAGGGAAAACCTATTGATAACTATATAAGCATTTGGAAACCTTCTCATTTTCAAGGCTATTAGCAAAAACAATATGTTATTCAAAAGAAACCCCGACCCCCAGTAATGACTACTGTAATGCAGTTGTTTCTTTTGTGGATGGGGCTTGGGAAGCAAGTAAATTGGAGCTGGGTGGGTTTGGTTGCCTGTTGTCCTATGGATCCCTCGCTGGCTGTAGCAACAGTTCTATCCAAACTGAAGTTTTGTGTTGTGTACTGGCTTTTAAATGGATACCTTTATTATGTTGCTTATATCTATCCTGACCATCTTAATGTTGTATTGCAGATAGGAAGGAGGTCTAAAGCTCACATCGCTGATTAAGTTTCGTAGGGAAATCTTCGCAGGAGATTTTTCATGGTTTTTTTTTCTCAGGATTCGGTAGGTTTCTCGTAATGTACTGCAGCCAGCTGTTATGTTCATAGCTAAGTGAGTCGTGGCTTCTTATGTTCCGTGCGCAATTTTAGTCAGACAGACTTGTGATGGTAGCCTTCGGTGTGAGGGAGCAGTTATTGCACACACGGCACATAGTCCTTTTGTCCGAGGCTAACTTCAACTTTTATGTTAAGTTCTTACTACCTCTCCTGTAGACTTTTCCTTGTGATTATCTATGGAGATCTCGACTTTTCCTATAAAGAAAAAATGGAGAAGTGAAACTATGAAATCTCTAGTTCACTCCCGTTTGTCCTGCTGGCATCTGATCTGACTATGTTGAGTTTGTTATGCAGTTTGTATGTTTTACCATATGTTCAGGGTTGTGGTTCCTTGATCACTCCCAATCTAAATAGTAAACTATCTTGATCAAAACTTGATATATATATATTTTGGTTCATTGGTACCTGTTCCATCATATTTCTGTGCTGTTCTTTGGTTACTGACATGCTCCATGCACACATGATGTTATATTTCAAAAATGCATTCCAAATTTGTTTTTACGGTTATAACTCTGCTTAATCCTTCCATTGGATCTGGTAGGATCTGCAAGAGCATGATTGAACACAGCATGTACTCTCTTTTAACTGTTTTTGTGTGTATGGAAGAAATCTACTCTACTCTTGCCTAATCTCACGGCCTGTTTGAAGGTGAGAGAAGAGAGTGGGATAAGGGTGGGTGGAATAACTGAATAACCTAATTCAGGTAAGCTCTTATCTGGTGTTTGGTTTGTCTCTTAGCACTCGCCCCATCGATTGCTTGCACCTGAGACCCCAGGTATAGCGCACCTTGATTAGTTCAGGGCCTTCTATTTGTCCTATTCTTTCTTCAATTTTTTTTTCCCTCACTTTTCATAGGTGCTTTTGATTACAAATCTTATGGGCATCATTATCATGAGTTTTGATGCCATGTGCTCCTCATTCAGATTGTATGTCCTTAAATCAAACAATGAAAGAGTCGGACCATGGAGGAGCTGGGTCCAGCAAAATAAAGAGAAAAAAAATGATTTTGCTCGATAGGTAGAACTACTGGAGATGATCTTTGGAGAAGGTGATAATACTACAATACGATTTTATTGTTTCTAATATACTATTGTTAAAAGAACGATGTTATGATTAATTGCATTCTGGGTGAACACCTGCTATCTTTCCCATATGCGTTTTTATTTGTGGTTCATGTAATGCCTGTCACGAAAAAGATTCTTCACATTTCCCATCTAAAATTCTGCCCAAATGGTCTCTTGAACACAACGCCGCCATGGCCTTTCCTTCCTTGGTATTCACAGTAGCATCGCAGTTGGCTTTAACAAATCCCTTTACAGGAGTAGACCAGTGATGCTCCCCTCTTGCTCTGAAGAATTCAATGTCTGACTTTGAGAATTCGGAGGAAAAGCCCCCCCAGATTCGACTCTTGAAAACATAATATTAGACACTGTGGCGAGGGGATTCAAAGCATGGTTGTTGAAGATGAAATCATTTGTAGCCTTCCAAATATGCCAACAAATGGTTGCCACTCTATTGATTAAAGCAATGGCCTCCTTGCGAGACTGTGTTCAAACTGAGTTTGTCGTCCACTTCATAGCACTGGTTGGAGGAATAACCTGGAGAGATGGCAAATCATCCAAACCAGACAGCTCTAGTCTAGTCACAACCAATCAGCAGGTGCTCAGTCGTTTCAACACAGTTAGAACAGATCGGACAAAGAAGGTTCTGAGCACAATTTCGGGAAAAAAGGATTCTCCTTGGTTGCAAGTCCGTTTCTACATACTCTCCACTAGAAATTTCTGATTTTTTTGGGAAGTCTCCAATCTCCAAATAGCCTTCCACACAGAACTTGGGGAGGTTTGGAAGATGATTATGGCTTCTCTTTTTAGCTCCTTTTTCACAAGATCATAGGCTATTTGATAATCAGATTTTACACCGTAGAATACCATGCGAGAGCAATGCCATATGATCAACTGGTCACGTCTCTTGTGCACAGGAACTAGAATTGCTGTGATAGCTTTAATACTGTCCCTGGTTACAAGAGATTTTAAGAGAGATCGTCGTTCCTGCAGATCCCTCTCCCAGGTAGCATTCACTTCTACAGTAGTATAATCCACACTTGGTTATTCACTTCTACTACTCTAAAAAGGATCTTGATTAGACCATCTGAATATATATAGTACTGTATCTCTGTAACTTGGCTTGGTTGGTCCCAGTTATTCTCAAAATCTATTTGCAGGTCAATCAATAACAGAGAAATTGACAAGAAATATACTGGTAGTACAGTATTAGAACAAATCCACAGTCACCACCACCATAAAAAACTACTCGTAGCTATCAGCTAGCTGTTACATATACGAAGAAAGCTTTGATTGATTGAGTTGAGGCTTCTCTCTCGTTACCATTATACTAGCTTTCCAAGGGAATTAATGAGAAACTAATGTCAACATCATACGTAGTTGGAAATTAGGAAACCTTATCACATCAAAGCCACCACGATTGACCCTGCCTGCCAAATGTGAACGAACCAGAATCATCAAACAGGAATTACATCGATTTGTTTTTTTTTTTTTTTTTCCACAAGAACAAAAAGAGGTTACAAAAGGAAAACATCAAAATGTATGCAACTTTTGTTATCGCATAACTCCACACCAAAAAAAAGAAGATCGACGTATGTCAGTATCTAATTCCGAAATTACAATTCATATGAGTCTCTAATTCTAAACTTCGATTGCTAATGAATACACTCAACATCCTTTTTACTGTTTCTTCCGCAATCCAGTTGGAACTGACACTTAGTTTTTACTCTAATCTTGGATTCTATATGTTCACTTTGTAAAGGGTTTTAATAATAGAACCAAAATTGCTAGAAAATTACATAAATAATTCTATAAAAAAAAAAATGATGTTTACTTCACCGGATGCTTTTCACTATATTTTTTCACTTATGTCATATGTATGAGATCTACCATCTCTAGAAATAATGGAATTCAATGGTATTCGGCTTAATAATCCTTTGTGGAATTTTTTGTATTGATTAAATAAAATTCGCATTTGTTAATTTGCGTTAATTTTTTTTTTTTTTTTTGTAGATTATTAGTTCATCTCGATGAGTAATTAAAAAATTATAATCAAAATTTTTAAAAAGTTCACTTAACACGAATTTTTTTCAAAACAGACGGAATTCGTGGATTATTTATGATATTCTAAATTAGTTTTGTAACAAACAAAATTTTCTGTTTGGTTCTTTTTTTTTATTCAACCAATAATTCCCAAAAACATTTGCTTAAACTAACACATTCAAAGTAAGTTGCAATAAAGATAAAAAGCAAAATTCAAAAGAGTTGGTATTAAACCAAAACACCTTTTTAGTGGGTAACAGGGGGTAATTAACTACACCTTTTTTTTTTACCCAAAAAGAAAAAAGAAAAGAAAAAAACAAACTGCACCTTGTCGTGAAAAGTCCTCCTCCTCCGGCTGAAGGAACCATAAAAGCTGGTGCAGCGAAAAGAGACAACCCGACAGAGAGAGAGAGAGAGAGAGAGAGAGAGAGAGAGAGAGAGAGAGAGAGGGATGAGGCTGGGGCTGGGGCTGGCGGCTTACGTAGCTTCGTTGCTGTTGATGTCAATAACAACGCTCTCCGATGCCGCCTTGACATCTCGGATCCTGAATCGCCTGACCGACGGTAGCAATTACTTGACCACTCAGGAACTATGGCTCAATCAGACTCTCGATCACTTCTCTCCCTATGTACTCTCTCTCTCTCTCTCTCTAATGATTATATCCCCCATCTCTTCAAATTGGAGATGCCAAAATTTTTGAAGACTTTACGTGGTTGTATTTTGACATCTCCAATTTGACATTTAAACCTCCCTCTCCAACCCTTATAACCCTTATGTCAAAATTCTATTATTCTTTTGTAACATCCAGTGGTCACTTTCTTTAACAACTTCAAATTTTGGCATGAGGTGAGCTTGCCTTCAAATTTGGCATGAGGGAGATGGCCTTGTATCCAATTTACTAGTATTGAAAAAATTCATTCGCCTGTGTATTTGCTTCACCAACAATCGAACACGCTTACAAGGATAAAGAAGAAAAAAAATACAAGTATCGGTAGAATCAGGGGGAAAGAAGGAAGTGCCTAGACCTAGATTATGTAAGTTGACTGGAAAAGGACCAACTTTGGCATTAATTGGCCGTCATTGGCTCGGTGGTTTATGCAAAGTCCATCTGATACATTTTTACAGCCAAATGCGACTAGTCTTGTTTCCAAAACCTATCTTTTTCTATCCTTCTATTGTAGATGTTACATTGACTTTGTATTTTTTCCCATCGATAGGAGATGTAATGTCATGTACGAATTGCAAAGTACAAATCACGGGACACTGCATCTATACATCAATTGTGTGAGAGTCCACGAGACCACACCTCAACCAACAAGATAAATAAGCCCATCAGAGGGATAAGCCCAACCCATTACAAGCGCCATCAGGGGGAGAAATAATCCCAACAATACAAAGGGAAGAACACCCACACCCACGTGGCAAGACTCGAACTCTTGACCTCCTAGTGAGATGAAAGAGTGCTAGCCAACTGAGTTAGCTAGCTAGCCCCAGTTGATTTGTTATGTTGATTACTCATATCTTGGATTATTCGTGAAAATTGCAATACTGAGCTACCCTGTTTGGAACAGTTACATTTTCTGCCAAGTTTGTTTATTTGCTCCCTCTGTCCTAAAAAGGTTATTATTGGGATTTGTCCCACATCGGTTAAATATCTCCTCCAAAACTAGTATATGAGCTTGGGTGGCCTCTCCACTCTTTGCCAATTGGTTTGGAGGTTATTCGCTATGCAAACAGAGGACTTAAAAGCCTTCATATTTGTCCCAGAAAAATCTCAATTTTTTTCATAACTTGAAAGAACTCATTGACATCTAGGAACTTGCTGCAAAAATTCGAATTTGTTTTGATAAAAATACATTCTTTTTTAAGTTTGTTTTTTCTTACCGGACATTTTTTTGGGACGGAGGTAGCATTTTCATAAGCTTTTAAACAAAGAGGGTTATCAAACTTTTGATGGCTATCGGACGCGCTAAATTAATAGTATGTGCGGTTTGTCTTTTAGACAAGCTACATAAATAACTTCGTTTCGGTTTGGTAGAGTACAAGCAGATGCAGTTTAGTATATCTACCAGCTTGTTTCTTAATTTAAATTAATTCTGCTAAAAATTTTAGTCTTGGCCCATTGATTCCACAACTATGTAATCACTTAGACAGGAACATAGGGCTTGTTTTCTGAAAAATCCATTTAGCACGTGAATAAATTTTGTCTTCCAACTTGCAAGAACAAGACTAAAATGGAAGGCCTCTAAAGGCACCATTGGAGTTTCTATCAAGGGGACAATTTGGTATCATTGGGTAAAAATGGTTTCCAGTTGTTGACATTGGGGACTGAACAAGGACAACTGGTCAGGAAAGCCATTATGCCATTCTAGTAGTGAAGGTCAACTCATGTTTGTTATGGCTAAGACTCCATGTAATGAGGCTTATCGCATAAATTGTTTGAGAAGTGATGGATTTTCCTGGATATTAAAATGGAAGAATTGATTGCATGCTTAATGGTCACGTCGTACGAGGTTGGTGGACAGCCCAGGGCATACCTTGTTGTACTCATCCCCTCCTGCTGTCGCAGCGGGTTAACATTCTACTGTAGATGTTGATTTGTGTTCTTAGTAAAGATCTGCTTCTCCATTTTGCATACAAAGGGTGAGAACTGCTCATGAGTCATGAGTGCAATGGTATATATTCCAGGAAAGAGGAAAATCTCTTGAGATAGTCACAGACTCACAGTTATTTATTTGAATCAGATGTATACCTTCTCCTCCTAAGCAATACGACATGTATATGTTTGATATTTTGAGCATTATGGTTTATTTAACTGAATTTCCTTTGAATTCATAAATGAATGATATAAGGGTACTTTATTTATACTGGCTTTTGCAGGATCACCGTCAATTTGCACAGCGATATTATGAATTCCTCGACCACTTTCTGCTTCCTGATGGACCGATCTTTTTGAAAATATGTGGTGAATCTGCATGCAACGGCATATCGAACGACTATATCAGCGTATGTTCTAGTTAGTTTACTGCAGAATGATGTACTCTGAAAACCTTAAGGGGTTACCGGCCAAATAAGTCTTTACTTGCTTGTTATTTACTTGACAGTTATCAGTCTATAGTTAGCAGTGATTAAATTTTTGTTAGTTTCCGATTTTGTTTGTCGATTGTGTTTTCCACCTACTCCTTGAACAGTTGTGATGCAGCACCAAAATGATTCTTGCTTAGTGTCTCAGTTTTTCAAGGAATAATTTCACGTTTTAAGATACTGGATTGTCGCTCAAGTAGCTGAATGCTTTTGGTGGAAACTTGAATCATTCCAGTACAGATAGCGCATCGTAGTGGTTTTTATATCGGTAAATGGTGATGTTATTGTTGGTAAGTTGCTGAATGACAAGTGGCAAGTCGATAGTCACGTCTCAGCCTTATTGCTTTTTGCCTTGATTGCAAGATGCTTTGGCTAGTTTTATCAGCTTGCATGCAAAGCCAGCCAAGTTTGGCTTTGTTTCTTGACACTTTGATTTTTGTGTCAGAAGTAGGTAAATTTAAGCTGCAGTTGATGATCCTTTATTACTAAGTTCCTATGAGTCTTTTATGTAAATATTACTCAACTATATGGACATTTTGGTTGAGAGAATAAGAAAGTAATTAATACTTGGGAGGCAGGGTTGTGGTGGACATTATTTCCTTGGGGTAAGGCTTGGCCAACAGGTTTTCTGGTTGCCTGGACTGAGACCTGTCACACCCCTAGACCTATTTGCGTTTTTTAGTCAGTATGATTTCATTTCTAAATTCACGAAGGATTCTTGTAATGATATATTAAATACCTAGGAATAAATTTGAACATTGTAACGTCAAACAGGTTTTGGCGAAGAAGTTTGGAGCGGCAGTGGTTTCTCTTGAGCATCGTTACTATGGGAAGAGTTCCCCCTTTAAGTCCTTGGCAACAGAAAATCTTAAATATTTATCATCCAAGCAGGCTCTTTTTGATTTGGCTGTCTTCCGCCAATATTACCAGGCAAGTTTCTAGATTTTCCCTTTTTATTTCAGAACTCGAGCACCTAAGCTCCTCCAAATGTGACTGGCATGCTTTTTTTGTTTTGGGAATATGCATATCTTTGGTAAAATGAGGCTAGCTCTGTTGCTCCAGTTGTCTCCAAATAGCAAGCAGAATGTGGAGGCACTTTTTAGCACATTGTTGTGTCGCATCTCATCGAAGGAAGAGATTGCATACTTCTTAACCTTTGCTGTTCTGAACCTAAATGGGAGAAGATAAATCGATGCATAATAATTAATATCCACAAGATCAAGGAATAGTGGTGGTAAAAGTTTACAGTCTATTAGATGTAGAGCATGAACCGAGCCTGTTCACAAGCTCAAGTTCAACGAGATAGAATAAACAAACTTGAGATGCATATTGGGCTTGTTTTTGGCTCTCAAGCTCAGCCAAATTAATAACCCACCTGGCTCATGTGCAGCTCTGCGTTCTGTCAATTAGCCGTGAAGTTTTCTTTGTCTTCTTTATTTCATTTCCCTCTCTAGACAGCAGTATTCTTTTCCATGTTGACTATTAGTTCTTGTAATGACTTAAAGAAGGTCGGATGCACCCCTTTTGATCATGCACTTACGGTCTGATACCATTGAATACAAGGGTATAGCAGGCAATCTCTAGGCTGAGTTATGCATTCTCTGCATTGTATATGTGATATTCTAAGATATGCCGTAGCCGTATGTATTTCAATACCAGGCAGTCAGATTCATTCTATCTTCATGTAACGACAACTTTGTGGTCGTGGTCTGCATGTTGGTTTATGTTTGTGATTAAGACTATATGCATGTACCACATCACACTCATGCATATACATCATAAATAACTTGAAAAAGGTTTACCTTTTTTTTTTTGTTATTAATAGGAACCTAGTTTTTATCGGAGGTTTATGATATATAACTTGAAGATTAATAATGGGACAATACTGACGTTCTCACTTTGGAGCATAAATTTATCATTTGGTGGTCATAATCCTGAATCTTCCTCAGCTTACTATAAATTATTTGCACATTGCAGGACTCCATAAATGCAAAGCTCAATAGATCCAATGGTGAAAATCCGTGGTTCGTATTTGGTGTTTCATACCCAGGAGCTCTTAGTGCATGGTTCCGCTTGAAATTCCCTCACTTGACATGCGGAAGTCTTGCGAGTTCGGCTGTTGTCCTTGCTGTTTACAACTTCACTGAATTTGACCAGCAGGTAGTTATTAGGCGCCAGGTCTATGGCTTTGAGCTTGTTGATTTGAACTGCTAAGTCAGGGCTTTCAGTTTGATCTTCCCAGTGCAGATTGGTGAGTCAGCTGGTCCAGAATGTAAAGCTGCATTACAAGAAGTTAATTCACTTGTGGAACAGAGGCTTTCAACAAATGGCAAAGCACTAAAGACCTTGTTTGGGGCAGCTGAGGTGTGTATTTTATTTTACGTGCAACATGCAATAATAGATCTACGAACATTAGTTGAAGTACACTCTGTGGCTAAAAAGTTATGCTTGGCATCGATTTTCTGCCCTTGTAGATAATCAATATTAAAGTTCTAAAGATCTTGAAATTTCTATTGACATGTTATGGTTTGAGAAAATCAATAAATATACTTCTAAGATTTGGGAAATGTCAGCAGCGGGATGGTCGTTGGTTGGCGGTATTTAAACAGCCTTGGTGGCTGGATATAGAGTTATAGCCCCTCCACTCATATAGGTTGGACCCAAAATGTTAGTTTAGGGGCTACAATGGCAGCCACCATGGCTTTACAAGCGTTATTTACCTTCTCTATTTCCTCGTTAGTCAATATGGTTATTATCGATGAGCGATAAGCTCTATACTGTTTGGCAACATCTCTTATGATCATGTTTATAATATAGGGAAGATCTATGTAAGTTTTTCATCCTGTCAATTCTTGTTATGTTGAGGTTGAGCATGAAGTTGTACTGTTGATGATGTCCAAAAAAGTGGACAAGTTGGTAGCATGTGCCAATATCCTTTCCAGTGACCACCATAAAACACTTCTTCCAAATGCCACAACCCGGTCTCATCGTGGAAGCCTTGTTTAACTGTCTAGACCCAGTTCTACTATTTGGTCATAAGTTGTAAAGGATAAGTTGGGTTTCTTTTTTTTCATGTAAGTAATTTGTTTACCCTCTTTAACTTGCATGTGGCCTTTTGGGAATTTGCAGCTTAAGATTGATGCTGATTTCTTGTACTTTTTGGCGGATGCTGCCGTTATTGCGGTTGGTGCTTCAGTTATTCTCATTGTCTCGGGTACTATCTATGAATTCAATAAGTGACTGTTGCATTTACCAATTTGCAGTTTCAATATGGAAATCCAGATACGCTGTGCTCCCCTCTTGTTCAGGCAAGGAATACCGGCGAGGATTTGGTGGTATGCCCATGCTCTTCCATCCATTTATCCACTCTTTAAATGTTATTATGAAATCTCCTTGTTCGAAGTAATAAAAGTTCAAGTGCCTCCTGGGGTCTAGCTGGTATTTAATCTATAAGAATAACAATGGGCTGCGAGTTGCTCTTATGTTATTTGTTATGTTGTGTGGGGTTTTTTGGGTGTTATTTTCCCTTGGGGAGGGGGATTTTGCCCCGACTTAGGTGAACATCAATATTTTAACGGTCTCGAAAAACGATGAGTGTTCATTATCATTGTGAATGTTTTGCTGTGCCTTGATGAGTGAAATGAGAATTAGATGAAACTGGGAGACACCACACCTGACACCCTTTCTTAAGTCCGTGTAACATAGTTTACAATTTTCTTGGTTATTGCGTCATCGATGAAACAAGCAAGATGTCTTGTCATTTCCTTCTTTCCATATGGTATACCTCGTTTAACTTTGTCTGATAATATTTTGCAGGATGCATATGCCACCTATGTAAAAGACTATTACCTTGGGAGCTTTGGTGTTAGCGTTCAAACATATAATCAACAACATCTGAAAAACACTGTTCTCAATGGTGACAGTTCTGACCGGTTGTGGTGGTTTCAAGTATGTACTGAAGTTGCTTATTTCCAGGTGGCACCCTCAAATGATAGCGTTCGCTCTTCAAAAGTTGACACAAGGCATGTTGTATCTTTTTGCTCTAAATTGATCTCTGTTTCCTTATCTTGCTTCTACTTTCTGCTCTTTCACTCATATTCACTTCTGTAGATCATTAAAATGTCTAGGTTGAACCACTTGTCCCTACTCCCTATTATTTGGTACTGCCTAGTGGGTTCCATGTATCTTCTTACATAAATCTGTTGATTTGTATGTGGCAGATACCATTTGGACCTTTGCAAAAATGTCTTTGGAGAAGGCATTTATCCTGATGTCGATGGAACAAATATATACTATGGTGGCAAAAGAATTGCAGGTTTAAACGTCTATCCTTATGAGTAGTTTGTAATCTCTGTATATGTCTTGGTTTTAGGTTGGCAACTAGCCAAAATAGACTTCATATCTCCTTGACCTAGTCAAGTTGTCTTGTGAGTCTTGTCTTTCATTATCTTTTTCTTTGTTGTTATGAAAATGGTTTCAAGGGTTTGCTTTATCTACGGCAAGAATGCTAGTCACTATCACCATTTGTTTATCAAAATTCTTACCTGTATGTTTGGTGATCAAATTGGAACAGTCGTTTTAAGTATAACATAATACTCGAAGTCTTGCATATCATTTTGTGGACTTTGCCACTGCATGCTTCCTCTTGTTGTGAAGTGCTTGTTTCGGGGTTTCCCTTGAGTGGTTTGCTGAATCTACCATCAGATAAGGGAAAAGTTGGTAACGACCTCCGTTGCAATGCTTGGGTGGGGTGAGAAATGGGTCACAGTTATACTATGTATGAGCACAAAGAAAGCTGATTTGTGATAGTACACTTAAATTAGCACCTTGAGATGTAGAAGCACTTGTGGGAAGACAATAATATTGGTAAAAATGAACATTGTAATACCATAGATATAATGCACAAAAGAAAATTCTTTTAAAGAGAGTTGAAAATGAGATTGCACAATCACAATAGGAAAACCATAGATACTACTACCTCCGTCCGTTTTTTTTAAGTTTCCATGGAGAAGCTAACTATTAAGGGTATAACATCATTGCACGTTAGAAAGGTTAACTTTTCAAAAATACCTTTGAGCATTTAATGTGATTCTTTGGAATCTTTGTGGAGTACTTCAATTCTGAGAAGAAGGGGTAATTGGAAATTGTATGTAGTTTTGTTCATTGACACTTATTTGGGACAACCCAAAATGTAATGGTGGAAAATTAAAAAGGGACAGAGGGAGTTTGTTTTGTATTTATGGACCTCGGGAAGGATTAGATGAACAGTTTGAAGACAATCTAGGACTAAATAAAGTGATCTAGAATCGAGAACTAACCTTAGGTGTCTCTGTACTTATGGTTGAATTAGAATCTCTATGCCAACTCAATGACATATTTATTCATTCAATCAATAGTCTTAATAAAAGATGAGAGTCCTTAAAAGTAGGCTCCAACAAAGTGATTATAACCAACTAAGATAAAGATAAGCTAACAATTCTGATAAAGCAAGACAAACTCTTGAGCAAAAATCTAGATAAATACTAAGTAAATAAATCTCATGAGATCTCTGGGCCCATAGATGTCATCATCCAATGATAAGGACACCGATTGGGTTTGTCTGCCAATGCCAACGCTGGTAGACTCGCGAGAATTGGGCCTAAGCCCTGGTGTCCCCACCATGAAAGGATTGATGCAATGAATGCATTTATAAGAAAAAGTGTTCTCAAGAGTCGGACTGGAATTTTCATGGTAGAGCTATTAGGGAAGAAGAAAGAGCATAAGGCTATGAGACGACGTGTTGGACATTGATTTTGTACCAGGAATGACACGGGATGCAATTATGGGTTTATAGTTGTGTCCAACGTT
The DNA here is from genome assembly GCA_025642025.1 of Rhododendron ferrugineum. Taxonomy (NCBI): domain Eukaryota; kingdom Viridiplantae; phylum Streptophyta; class Magnoliopsida; order Ericales; family Ericaceae; genus Rhododendron; species Rhododendron ferrugineum. Next base: position 23,087,030 of record JAOTQK010000002.1, read on the forward strand.
ATGATCACAAATATTTTCCAAGAAGATCTGAAGATGAAAACATTTATCATTGGAATGTGGATATGTGGTTGATTTATGAGTCAAATAGTTTTTTTATTAGGTAAAGAATTGCTAACTACCATTTTAGGTGTGCATGTTAAAAGACAACTGTAGAAGAGAAAAAAGAGATTAAAAGCTCGGTTGCAGAGTTTGAAGCAATGAAGGGACCCGTTTAAAATTGTTGAAAGTTATTACGTTAAACGGTGCTACAGGGGATCAGAAGAAGACATTAGTGGGATATGCAAACAACTAGTAGTAATATTTTTGTGCGTGCTAAGAGTTTAGCAACATAGGTTCTTGGTTGGTTGAAAGTGAAGAGGGCCATTAATCAAGGATAAGTAGTGGTGAAGGAAGATGTCCCAAGTTTAGTGAACAAACAAAAGGGAAAATGTCGTGACAAACAAATGGAGGCTTGTTAAAGCATATAATCACCTTTACAGTAATTGAGTAAAATCATGTATGAATTTGCCTACACGGGTGGACGAAGTAAAGATTGTTCGAGCAAGGTTGAAGACCTTCGATATGGTGGATGGTGGTGGAGAAGAGAAGGGTGGTGTATTGGTGGTGGAAGGTGGGAGAGGTGTCCAGAGATGTCTCTTGTTTTTTGGTATGCGATTGAACGGGGTGTAAGAAATTCAGTGAGTCATTATAGGCCAAAAGTGTTGCTGTTGGGCAGGTTGAAGGATCATCTTTAACAGTTGGAGAATTGGAGTCTTCCGAATAGGGGGCTGGTTTTTTGGAATTAGGTGTTTCTTCTGTGAAATGGCGATAAGGGTGGGTTCTGATTCTGTCGAAGTAAAGATTGTTCAAGCAAGGTTGAAGACCTTCGATATGGTGGATCATGGTGGAGAAGAGAAGGGTGGTGTATTGGTGGTGGAAGGTGGGAGAGGTGTCCGGAGATGTCTCTTGTTTTTTGGTATGCAATTGAACGGGGTGTAAGAAATTCAGTGAGTTGTTATAGGCCAAAAGTGTTGCTGTTGGGCAGCTTGAAGGATCATCTTTAACAGTTGGAGAATTGGAGTCTTCCAAATAGGGGGATGGTTTTTTGGAATTAGGTGTTTCTTCTGTGAAATGGTGATAAGGGTGGGTTCTGATTCTGAGATCGGTGATAGCTGGGATGGTGGATGGGTTTTGTTTTAGATTGAGTAAGATGCAGTGGTAATTGTACCTTCATGTTGTGGCTTTATAAGTGATTCGGAGAAAGTGTGATGTAGAAAGAGATGCTTCAACCTGCAAGGATATGGAGGTGACGACCTCCTTTCGTTAAACTACAAGTCTATGGCTTGTCTGCATTCTAGCAGTAAATTCATTTTACAGTTTTGTTGTATCCCATCTCCCTGTGTTATAGCTTCATCCTCACAAAAGTATCTGAAAGACTATTTTGGGTGTCCAAGTAGTTTGAGAGTTAGGATGGACATATGTTGGTTAAAATGCATTTGTGTTAATGCATATTAGCACTATATGGAAATATCAAACATATTCAACCACAACTAATGTCTTCTGATGAAATTGTGAATTGGCAGGTTCAAAAATAGTTTTCACAAATGGCTCACAGGATCCCTGGCGACATGCTTCCAAACAGACTTCATCCACAGACAGTGAGTCCATCTTGTGATTTGAATTTTTAATACCTATTGTATTAGGGAAGAACATTAATTTTTGATATTTGGTGGTGAAGAGCGGCTCGGGAATTGATTGTGCCTTAATCCCACCCTAGGCAATAGATGTTGCCGCCTGTGTATTGATTTTGACTGGAATTTCAACTTTCCAGTTGATGACCAGCTCTTTGTACATCATCGCCTAGATTTTTCTAGTTGTGATCGCTCGAACCTCAAGCATATTTTTCCTTCTTTCCTTTGTGTTTTGATAATGTGTGGTATGTTAGATTATATTTCTGCCCACTTAAGAATCCTGTGGTGGTACAATGAACGGAATCATGCATCAATGTCTCAGTGACACCTGCGTATTTATGTTCTTTATCAGAATAGTAATTGGGATTATGACTTCCTGTTGGGAATTGATTGTGCCTTAATCCCACCATAGGCAATAGATGTTGCCCGCCTGTGTATTGATTTTGACTGGAATTTCAACATGACCAGCTCTTTGTACATCATCACCTAGATTTTTCTAGTTGTGATCGCTCAAACCTCAAGCATATTTTTCGTTCTTTCCTTTGTGTTTTTATGATGCGTGGTATGTTAGATTATATTTCTGCCCACTTAAGAATCCTTTGGTGGTATAATGAATGGAATCATGCATCAATGACTCAGTGGCACCTGCGTATTCATGTTCTTTATCAGAATAGTAATTGGGATTATGACTTCCTGTTTGATTTATTTTTGGAGTCATGGTTTCACACTTCTGAACCTTTCTTGGCAATCTGACAGTGCCTTCCTATACTGTTACTTGTCATAACTGTGGCCATGGAACTGATCTCCGCGGATGTCCTCAAGCTCCTTTAGTTCCTGAAGGTAATGATGCCTAGTTTGTGCCAAATTTTATGCTGCTGCATAGCATACCGTCAAACCATCCATGGAGTTGTTGATGTTTAAGTAAATGAATTTTTTATTTTCCTTCCAGGTGATGCCAAGAATTGCAGCTCCCCTGATGCTGTTCACAAAGTAAGGCAACAGTTAATTGAACAAATAGACTTGTGGTTGTCTCAGTGCCAATCCTTAGGTAGGAGTTCTATGTGATAACTGACAAGAGTTGTGGCTGGGGAACGTATATAACAGTAATCATTATCTGATCTTAGTTTAATGCGATTACATTCCGAACGTGTAACGGCTCATCCGTTGAAGATATGCCATGTATGAGTGGCTTTTATTTATATACATTACTTATTTGAACAGCACGGAAAACATCATATGTATTGCCACGGTTTTGTAAATATTACTTCGGATTTATATGTTGTGTCCTTATTCTTCCATTTTGCTGCACACTTATGGAATACTGGAAAAAAAAAATGAGTTAGTGAATAGTTGCCTTTCCAATTCCAACATTACTATAAGGAGTGGAGAAAACGGCACCGTTTGATAATGATGAAAAAGCAATAGTAATTAGATTGTGCTTTTACTTCTCCCTTTTCACCTCTCCTCTTTACACTGTGTACTCGAAGATTGTACCAGTACATATATAGTGGAAGTCAATGCAGTTTCCAAAAACCAAGCTTGAAAAGGTTCAGTGTGTCACTATGCATGTCCAAAGCCCCTGCACTATAGAGTTGAGTGGTGAAAAGCAGAAACAAATTATTTTGAGGAGGGTGTCAAGTGCGACTAGGGTCAACACAAGACAATGTTCTTACAAACAAGGGAGAGAAATACTTGCTCTCATTAGCAGGATTTTTAACAAACAAAACTCTCAAAAAAAACCGTCAGTAATACTGGAAGAAAGCTTCCATGCATGGCTCCTCACCGTTGTATTTTGGTCCGTACAAAGGAGCCATAGCCCCAAAAGATGTTGAAATTTTATTTGTATTTCTTTTTCAACAGAACAGGGGAAAAGGAGGGAAGGATGTACAATCCACACTTGCGAGTTTCTCCCAGTCAAATCAGCTGCAACTGCTAATATGCATATTTATCTAGGTAAGCACGTCAAGATCGAGAGAGAGAGAGAGGGAGGGAGAGGGAGAGGGAGAGAGTCATTCATTTGGCTGAACCATTGCCTACCTGAATCAAAAAATGAGGTTAAATGAATAATGACAAAGGAGCATTACACATCCATACATGAACTGTATCTATTCTGTCGAACCCCAAACCGCAAAAATCTTGTTCTACTCAAAACCAAGCCATCATAATCTCAAATCCCCGCTCTGAAAATATAGAAGACAACCATTACAAGCAGACTCTGCATTTCCAACCATAACTCTGTATCCCAGTCAAGATGATAAAGACGAAGTCCCATGGTCCTTATTGAAGGATCTAATTAACCTCACCAAATATAGAATATTATCGATACTATTTGACAAGAATATTTTGTACAATATGGTGAAGACAACCAACAATAGTAGTTGAGAACATCAACAATTTTCATATGCGGAGATGGTATGAACCAATGACAACGTTAATTTGCACACAATACAATACGGAGTAACACCAATAATGATGCCTAAAACATAGCCGTTGAGGTTTGTAGCAATTGGAAGTGATGTCGGAAGATATATAAAACAAGTATATATAGGTATTATTATCTTATCTTAATTATATAACAGTGGTTACAAGTGCTGATGGTGAAATTTTACTCGTTAAATTTTGATAGCATATATTATAACTAGTATCGATCACGTCACTGGTATAATAAAAACATACAGGTATATACTTATGTAAATCCGTTGTAGAGGAGGGTCTTCAATAGGGCGGAACTACATGCAACTTGAGGTGGGCTATAGCCCAGGTGAGTTTAGGAAAAGTAAAAAATATATATGTAAAATTTTAGCCCAATAAATTTTAGCTCATCTCATTTTCTTTTTCTAGCCCAACTCATTCCTATTGGGAAATGCTAGAGACATATCAATGTGTCACACCCCAAGCACACATCTCTCACGTGCATGTGTGAAAATTTCACAATATATGCTAGGAACCTACATATATATGAGAGGGGTGTGGTTGAGGTGTGACAAATTGATATGCCTCTACCATCTCCAATATAAATTATTTCTACTCTCTAAACTTACATAGGGCACAACTTCAATAGGGTAAGACTTCATTAGTACTATACGTTTTTTTGTATGTTTCTTTTGTTTATTTTTGTACAAGTTTGCTTGAAAATAATAAATATAAATTTCTTTTTTGTTCATGCATACATACATTATTAAACTGTGAGTTAGCCTAGGGCATGTTAGATCCCTAGTTCCACCATGGCCTGCATAAACTTGGCATGAGCTGCTTGAAAAGACAGAAGAGCACTTAAAAACCATCTCACGTAAATCTCAAAATGTTGCTTTCCTAGTGCAGATGTGTAGGGAGGTATTCCCGAACAAGCAAAAATAGGCCCGAGCACGTGGTACGTGGGACCATGGGATTAGTATGATAGGGACAATCGTCATGCAAGACGGTGGTCGGCGATATGGACAAGAGACATGAGAAGTCATTGGTCCAGGAAGTCAGTACGGGGCCAAGGGCTAGTAAACATGAGAAGTTGTTGGTCCATAAGATTGAACCCGTGACACGTGAAGTCATTGATCCAAGTAGTCTGTTCGGAATGAAAAAGCTGAACAAGAGGAGAACTCTGGGAAAAGCAGCCTCAGATGTAAGGAACACGTGACAGATGGGTCCACGCTAGACCCAACCTCCGATCAAGGTAATGATCGGCGGTAGAGATAACGACGGCACGAGAGGCCAGTAACGAGCATGGGCTATTCGGCGATGAGATAGCCGAACAGTAGTAGTGTCTTGTCTTGGAGTGACCTTAGGAGATAAGGCGGTAAAGATATTCTGAAAGATTCCAGTGCGGCTACACTCCGTGATGGAACAAGATCTCGCAAATGAGGGATGCTAGCTATGTTTCCTAATGAGGATAGGATACTTGGCTTGGGGAAAGAATCCTACAGAGATTAAAGGTGTGATCCAATAAGGGAACGAGAATCCATTGTATTCTGGGTTTCCTATACGGGATAGAAAACCTATGGCAATTAGGATGCTTGGGCAGCAAGTATACGAACATCTATAAATACGAGGTAAACCTAGAGGTAAAAGGTACGCAATTGGTAGCAATCGATAGCAATCGAGTTTGCCGACGAGAGTCAAAGGTGCGCTCACTCTTGTCTGTTTTGCAGTTAGGATTCCGGCAGAAAGCTAGGAATCCGGCGAAGAGGCACGTGAAGCTGTTCACCAAAAAGCTAGAATTAGCACTAAGCGGATTTTTTCCCCTTACAAGATGAACAAACCGGAAGGTAGCACTGTTACTTAACCAAAAGTGTCCAGGATTAGTATTTTACTGGAGTACTTACGAATGGAATATTCGGAAGGAAATCATGGGGTACGTGATGTAATTGGCCCCTCTTTTGGGGGGTAACAGTTGTAACACTTTCTGAGTTTGGAGGAAGCCATTGTTATTTATACGAAACAATCAACCGAAAGTAAACTGGACCTTAATAATTGAGGCATTATGGAATGAAACAACTTCTTATGCGTGGGCCACTAGGAGGGAGGACTATGCGGTAGGTAGGTACTACTAGTAAAATAGTATTTTACAAGTATAATACACTCCAAGACTTCATTCCAAGCATTGAAAAAACAAAAGAGCATCCAAATTTACGACGATGACTGTAAAAAAATCTAGCAGTGAAAAACAGAATACTAGAATATAGTAACTTGGCCACCAAACTGTCGTTTTTACGACAGTTGGTCCACCTCTTTTTTCATAGTTTGTCCACTACACATGGCAATACATTAGGGGAGGGGTGGGCAGTGGCAGCCCAAAAGTGGAACCCCATAATATAGAAGTCATAAATTGTGGCTATGGAGCCCACGGTTGAGTCCGGTCACTTGGTGGATTTGTTTTTTTTAATTTATCAGGTTCGATTATTGGGGTCAGGTCGTATAAAAATAATTCATTGTGAATTCTTTAGTCTCTACGTGAAAGACTTGCCTTTTATTGGACCGAAGAATCAATTAATTAAAATGCACGTAAATTAGTCCAGACGTTCTCACCGTTGGTACTAAAAAAAGTTTGTGTGATGGAGTCGAGTCTCTCTGTCTGACTATGACTCCGTGTTGAAGTATACTAAATGGCAATCACGTGTTGGTAAAAAAGAGAGAAAAAAAGACTACAGGGTAGACTATAGAGGAGAGGAGCGAAAGAAAAGAAGGAATCAATCCCATACTACTACTAGTAGAGAGAGAGAGAGAGAGAGAGAGAGAGAGAGAGAGATAAACTCATCCCCAAACCCAACCCAGGAGCCGTGTTTGACGCTTTCATCCTGTCACCTAAAGCTAATTAACAGCTCACAACACTCACCCCAATCGGAAACTCCCACACGCTCTCTCTCTCTCTCTAAAAGCGTAACAAGTGATTTCGTCTTGGTCCGAACTTCGTTGTATTTACCACTTGAAGACGGCGTCGGGCTGTCCACATCGATGTGGCCGCGATCAAAACCTAGAACCGCGTTCAGAGGAAATCTAGGGTTTTTGCGATAGTCCAGGCCTAGGAGGATTCTTCTATGGAAGGACTAGATAAGTCGTCTTCGTGTCTTGAGTCCGGTCCATGTACGGAGATCGAGAACCGAAACGGCGACGTAATTGAGTGCGACCCGATTGCAGAAATGGTCGACTCGCAGCAGCTCGCCGGGGTTTTGCCGGTGGTCACCGCTGCCGGCGGTGGGGAGGCTGCTGCTCTTGCTGCGGTGCTTGTGGAGGTCAAGACGGAGGTCAACGTCGATGAAGAGGGAGTTGGTAAGCGGAGGCGAGGGCGGCCGGCGAGAGGTCAGCCCAGGCCGCCACCGATGAAGAAGATAAAGGAGGAGGAAGAAGAAGAGGATGTTTGTTTTATATGTTTTGATGGCGGGAGCCTCGTGCTGTGCGATCGCCGGTGAGTTTTGTTTTGGTTACTATTTGGTTAGTACATTTCAGCATTACTTTCTAGCTCTGGATCTACTGTTGTTCCTACTAACTAAAGCAACGAAGTACGCTTCAAAAATGACGAACCTTTTTCATATTTGTTGATTGACTAGTAGTGATTTGTTTAATTTGTAGGGGCTGCCCAAAGGCATACCATCCAGCTTGTATTAAGCGGGATGAGGCATTTTTTCGATCAAAGGCTAAATGGAATTGCGGTATGTTGCTATGTACTTTGTTCATAAGACTACTACTTAGTGTTGCATGTGTTGTTGTTAGGTTATGCTGCCATATGTTTCTCTCATAAGTCATAAGTAAATATCTTTGTGTTGGTTTTTGGATTGAATGTGTTATATTTTCCTCCACGATTCTAATTTTAGCATCACGTACTCATCACATTGCCATATTACATGATGAGTTATTGACAACGGACAGCCTATAAAGCCTGAAAAGGTAATTAAGAAATTAATCGGGGATGCTCACGTTCTTTTGTTCCTATTCGCAGTATTTGTCGCCTTGTCGGTTAAGGTTCTAATTTCACACTCGCACGAAAATGAAATTATTGAGAATTACCTGACAAACTGGGAATGCAATTTAGCTCTCACACGTCACACAATAGCGGAAACCACAATATCGAATGAGCTTCAAGACAGTAAGTACTACCTGAAGGGCCTTACTGTTTTGGAGAATATGACAATAAAACCACAACATGCATTGACTGGGGTGGTTGGAGCTTAAGTTGGATGTGAACGACTTTTGACACGTCATATCCAAAATTGAGGTATATTGACGGTTTATTGGAAGGTTTTGAAACCTAACAATAACCGTGGGAGAAGACGCAAGAAGAAGCTGCAGAAGCAAGGTTACAACAATTCGCCATAATTGCTATGAAGTGCGATTGCGTCCAAACAATCCCAATAAGGGATCGATTGCGAACTGGAATGGGGATTCATTCTATTGGACGATAAAAATGGCACGCAGATGGTAAGTACACTCTCGTATAACAAAAAACCCTCATAAATTGATCACATTAATGATTAGATAAGTATGGCATCATATACAGATGCTACTTCTACTAAAACCATCCTAAAATGTTCCGCATTGGGAACGAACTTGTTCTGAATAAATGATCCGAAGAAGCCTACCCACACCTTGCCGCATTCTAAAGGATATGGCGTCCCGTTCCACTTACCGCAACGATCCACGATCTAGGAAACCCGGCTTTTCTAATTATCATTTAGTAGCGCCGGGGTCTTCTCTAATCATCATTTTGAATTCTATTATTTGCCTAGTGTACATCCCAACTGATTTATAGGGGTCCTACGTGGTGAAAACCAAATTCCTGTGGAAATGAAACAACGAATATGGTTCCTGTGTTAGGTGATTTATACTACAAATGCCAAAATATCATTGTATGATTTTTTGTTTTTGTTTTTCTTGTATTTGGCAATGCTCACACTTCGTTAAGTGATTGTTTATAGTGAATTAAAGGTACCAAAGCTTACTAGAACCAATGACAAACACCGTGTTGATACTCTCCCCGATTAAAAGTGTAATATATGCAAAGTATTTTTTTTCTGAATTTCTACGCAATCTTCTGACACTTCTTGCTAAGAGGCTCATTTCGGACCTACCTATGTATCTGGCCATGTTTATAAATTAATGTTCCAATTTTTGTTCAGTTAACCGTTGAATTAAACTCGAGTTCTGTTATTCTCCTCCAGTTTCTTGTTGTACGGTACTTTACACGTGTATTTATTGACGATGCTGAAACATGGTTTCAAGTAAATGGCAGTACATGGTAATTTTAATGTCAACATGGGAATTCTTAATTTTCTAGATGGATAAGAGGTAATAATAGGAGAGAATTAGATACAAAAGCATCTGTGAAAGGTAGAGTTGCACCAATTGAAATACGTTAATAGAGAATAGACTAGAGTGGTTTGGTCACATGCAACAAAGACCAGTTTATGCGAGGGAAGGAGGGACGAGACTACTGTTCCTGCAAATGCTATTGGGAGGAGAAGGCCTAAATTGATTCCAATTCCACTTGAACTTTCCCTTGCTACAGTTGAATGCCTACAAAGACCAATAATTTTATCCATCTTTATTTTTGTTGATGCATGCATATCATTATTCCTTGGCCATCAATGCACCTTTTTGGTGCCTACTTCAACAGTCAGGCAATCTACTGAATTTTGGTCTTCCTATCCCTGGTTATTGCTTGCATGTATCAAATATTTATCTTATTTGGATATCCATTATTAACATTAATGCTAATACTAAGGTTGCACGCTCCTTTTAAATTCGTGGTTGTGTTGTGAATTTCAGGATGGCATATATGTAGTATCTGTGAGAAGGCTGCGCATTACATGTGCTACACTTGTACATATTCGTTGTGCAAAGCATGCACCAAAAAAGCTGATTACTTGTGTGTACGAGAGAATAAAGGATTTTGTACAACATGTATGAGAACTATCATGCTGATTGAAAACAATGATCGAGGGAACAAGGAAATGGTAGGCATAATTCTCCATCTTTCCATGTTGTTGAACTTTTCTTGTAATCGCCTCTGATTTCGAGCTTGGCTCACGTCACTTGAATGAGCACAAGCTTAATGAAGGTCTTTCTCTATTCTCAAATTTGCTATCTTCACTCTATATATCTTTTAAACTTGGTCCAATCAGGTTTAGCTTTGAGGACTTCAGCCCCAAATTGAATCTTAGTGGATGGTTAAACTGCCTCACAAGTCAACTGTTTTTTTTTTTTTTTAATTTTTTTGTTTGAAGTCCTCTTAATGGGCTGCGTAAGGACTGGAAGATGAGAGCTGGAGGAGTGTCGAGGAGACATTTTTGTGTGGTCAGACAAAATTTGAGTTTTGGTGGCCCTGCTTCTCTCTCCCAACACACACACATACCTGCTATTTGCATCCGATGTAGAGGCAATGCGTGTAGTCTCTCATCTTCATGGCCGTGCTTCTTATTTCATTTACAAAAAATGGCAAAAGGAAAGATACAGCAAACAAGATATAAAAAAGTAGTGGTACTCTCTGAGAAAGATAAAGAGGTGGCTGGATGGTTCTTGATGTCCGAATTAGTAGTATCTGAATGAATTCCCTATCTGCGTCAAACATGTACCTTATGCTTTCTTATTAGTTCTTTCCTACGTTCTAATGCCACTTTAACTTATGCAAATACCTTGTGCAGCCTCAAGTAGATTTCGATGACAAGAGTAGCTGGGAGTACCTTTTCAAGGTCTACTGGATATACTTGAAGGAGAAACTCTCTCTGACTGTAGACGATCTTATTCAAGCTAAAAATCCCTGGAAAGAAGCTGGTGCTGTGGCTTGTAACAAATCTTTGAAAATGCGTTATGGTGGTAATAACAGCAAAGTTTCTTCTTGTTTCAACATTCCTGTTGGTCAGCAGGAGTCAAATGATACCGAAAGGAGGACAACAGAGCAGCCAAAGTTACCTAGCCATGGGGACTCTCCACCCACGAGTAAATCAAGTTGTGACCAAGGCAATGCTTCAAATGAATCCACTGAGTGGGCATCCAAGGACCTCTTGGAGTTTGTTGCACACATGAAGAATGGGGATACATCTGTGTTATCTCAGTTTGATGTACAGACTCTTTTGCTAGACTACATAAAGAGATATAATCTACGGGATCCCTCTAAGAAAAGCCAAATCATTTGTGATTTGAGGCTTAAAAAACTGTTCGGAAAACCTCGTGTTGGTCACTTTGAAATGTTAAAGCTTCTTGAATTTCAATTTCACATAAAAGAGGATTTCAAGAAAGACGTTATTCAAGGCATCATTGTTGATGCTGTTCTGAGCCAGGCGGAGGTTGGTGGGAACAATGAAAACCTGCTGATGACGGGTAAAGATAAGAAGCGGAAAACTCGTATGAAGATTGAGGAGAGAGGACCACAAGGAAATCTGGATGAATATGCTGCAATTGATGTTCACAACATTAACTTGATTTATTTGCGTCGTAATTTGATGGAAAGCTTAGTTGTGGATTCTGGGAAATTCCACGAAAAGGTGGTTGGCTCGATTGTGCGAATAAGAATTTCCAATAACGATCAGAAGCAAGATATGTATAGGCTTGTCCAAGTTGTAGGTATACCTTTATAGCATTTTAATATAATCTTAATCTCGATTGTAAATGGTATATAATCTCCTTGTTAGGAAAAAAAGGGTTAATGATACAGACATCTGATAATCTGCAATTTGGATATTTGTCTTTTAGGTACGAGTAAGGCGGCTTTACCTTATAAAATTGGGGAAAAGACAGCAGACTTCATGCTGGAAATATTAAACTTGGACAAGAAAGAGACCATATCCATTGATGTGATTTCAAACCAAGCCTTTTCTGAGGTGATTAAACATGATACTTGACTTCATACTCTGTTACTCCTTGATTCGCATCTTTTTGGCACCCACTGATGGTTAGATAAACCATTTCTTATATTTTGGGATCGTTTCTGGGAAAAAAAGTTTTGCTCTTTGTATGGATCTTATATAGATATGGTTTTATGAAATGTTTAGTTTTGATTTGTCCTTTTTTGGCTTAACACTAAATGAGTACTGTGTGTTTTGTTACTCTCATACTTGGATGAAGTTTTATAGGTATTGCTGGGCTTATTTTTGTGTTATAAAACCTATTATTGACATGATTCTATGACCAACAACAGTCCAAAAGCGCTCATCTGATTATAATTGTGTGGCAATTTCCGCCCCAGCAATCCTAACTGGCCAATAATTGAGCCCACCCGCAGATAACAGAAAGCGTCACTCGGCGGAAAGAAATGATGGTTACTTTTCGGGGTTGACAATGGATGCATGGGTGAAAAAGAAAAGGAGAAGAAAAGACAGTGATAGGGTGATATTGTTCGTTATTTTTAGACACTCATTTATTTATGCTAAATAGTGGTTTTGGGCTATTATGGACAACTTCGGATGCATATTGTCAAAGTATGTCACAAACGTGAAATTTAAACTTGGTCTTGAACAAAAGCTATACTAGACACGTATAATCCCCAAGTACCAGATTTGTCATGGTTGGCAACAAATCCTTTGTAATGTGTTCTTGTTCCAAGGTGGACTAACTATTGATTTGTGCTGCATATCACTGACTATGTTGTTCTTTTCTCTTTTGCTGTTCAAAAAAAAAACTGTCTAGGTTTTGTTGCAAATGAGTCCATATATGGATTCGATTAGGTTATCTGCATGAAGTCAGATATTTAAACCTAGACTCCATTCAAGTTTTTTATTTTGGGGATTCACTACACAACTCTCTGCTTTTGTGCATGAATACCTGGTATTGTTACGAGATATCATCTTGTTATCTGTTTTGATGTAATATACTTTTTCAGGATGAATGCAGACGTTTGCGTCAAAGTATTAAATGCGGGCTTGTTAAAAGATTAACCGTAGTAAGTTTATATCTATATATGCTACTTGTACTTATTCATCAAAACATATATGTAAGATTTCTTGCTAAGGATATCCATGCATGGTTCTAGGGCCAGGTACAGGAGAAAGCAGTCACACTTCAGGAAGTGAGACTGAATGATGTAAGTTGTTTAGCTTTCTATTATAATGCACAAGCACCAGATAATGGTGCAGATTTGTTATCTCCCCTCTCTCTCTCTCTCTCATTAATCGATCTATTGTCTTGTCATGGTTACCGCATGTTGGTAGACTTGATTTCAGAATTCGATCTGCTTCTTTGATGATCCTCTTATTGCTTTCTTTTTTCCTCTTTGCTTTATTTACTAGTGGCTGGAAACAGAGGTGTTACGGCTAAATCATCTTCGGGATCGAGCGAGTGAAAAGGGGCACAAAAAGGGATATCCTTTGTTTATCGAGTGTTTTTTGAATATTTCTTAGCTCATATCACAAGATCTAATATCTTATACCCGATAGAAAGATTTTCACATCAACTTGAACTATTTAGTTATCAGATTGAACTATTTGTATATATGTGATGATATGGCTGTTGGAAGAACCAGCTGAAGCAAAGAGAACGAAAGGAATAAAGAAAAGAAAGACAGGAAGGCTTTTGTCTCTGTTTGGAAATGGAATTGAGGGAGTGTAAAGATACGAGTCCACATTACCTCATAAACATGGCCACAAATGGGCCAAGCCTAGCTTGTGGTGTTTGGCCTTGGCTCAATTACTTGAAAGGTATGTGTGGGCTAGGTTAGCGTACATGACAAGCCCAGCAGCACAGCCATGCATATTCATGAGCTTACCAGCATATTTTGGCTTGGCTTAGTAAGTCTAAGAATTGCTTTGAAACTGTAATCAGGAGTTGTTAATACGAGCTAAGTGCCAGACAAAACCTTGAAACAGTAGTTTGTCTTCTCCTTTTGGAATGTTATTGTATGTACTTGTCAGAGTCAAATGGTTTAATGAACAGCCGAGAAGTTTAGAAAATCACAAACATACATCATATGCTAATTTTTGGAACACAACCAGCTGAGAATAGGACTGTTCCGGTTCAGTTCTTTTATTATACGAGCTATTAAATGAAGCTCGGGCTTAGCTCATCGAATAATGAATGACTCCGTGAGCCAAAACTTGGATCATCCAAATTTTGTTTACTGAACTTAGTAATAGATGACTTCACCATACATACATTTACCATTATGGGTCAAATGTCCAGATAGGCTAGACCAGGGCAGATGCTGATCCTGGAGACTTTAAGGTAGCTTTTCTGCATAGTTAAATTAGTATAGCAGGAGTATGTTCGGAGGGATGAGCCTAATGAACGTACAGGTAGCTACGAATATACAGGTAGCCACAATAGCATGTTAGATTATGTAGTTTCTTCATTCCCATTGAAGTTTGATGATTGCTGTGTTTGTGAGTTTCTTACACTGAGCTCTTCCAAGGTCGTGGGCAAAGCGAATAAAGATTTAAGAACACTTAGTGGTGAAAATAGTCAAGGTAGTGGGGAAAAAAGATTCATGCCAACTTGTTGCTGCAGTTCCAAAAAAAAGAAAAAAAAAAGAAACTTGTTGCAGCTCAAGTTTTGGGAAGCTTCTACCCATCATGCGTAAAATTAGTTTGAGAACCCAGTCTGAGACCAAATGCTGTTGCCCGTTCATAATCTGGCGGAGTCACTGACCTTTCATGCCATTTCTTAGTATCTCATGAAACTAAATACGAATTGGAAGGAGTGAATCTTTGTTTTCATGAAATAAATAAATAGGGTTGTATGGTTAATGGGTAATGCTAATCAAGTTGACTGGCAGTTTGTAGCTTCAGGCATCTACACTAAAAGAAACTGTTTTTAATGGATAGATGGAAGTCTTTGAAGTTATTTTTAGTCTGATTGTGAGTTATTCCAAACTTGCTTTTTCTGTTCTATCCCAGAGATTCCTGTGCATCATAGTTCATACTATCAAGCTGCAAATCCGATGATATATATATGTTCTGCTTAATGATCCCATACAAGATAAAATGGCAAGGAAATTGGTTCCTTTGTCCTCTCTCTTTCTCTATCTCTCTATTTGAGTACTAATAATGGGAATAAAACTTTCCTATTTCATTGAGGATTCCTTGACTCAAGTTCACGCTCAGAGAATGTATAGAGAAATTAGAGCTTCTGAAGACACCAGAGGAACGCCGGCGCAGGTTGCATGAGATTCCTGAGGTTCATGCCGATCCTAAGATGGATCCGAATTGTGACTCCGATCAAGATGTTGGAGAAGTTGACGATAAGAAACAAGGTCTCTTGCATTGCCTAGAAAATATAGAACTTGACCTTTATAAACGATCTATTTCACTTTTCTTCATTCATTCAGAGAAGTCTATCATATTGACTATTGCTGGTGATATATGCAGGTGATAATGTTAAACCAAGACATTCTGGGTTCGGTAGAAAAAGGAGGGAGTCAATCTCCGCACAGAATGGTGATAGTCAGAAGAGTTCGGGGACTAGGCCGTGGAAAAAGTTAAATACCTGTGGGCAAAATAGAAGCCTGCCCACTAAATTTTATTTGGAAAATGGAGCTCCTAGCAGGGTTGTACAGAAAGCCTATGACTCCTGTTATGAGGGCAAGGATTCATGTGCAACAAATAGTTCGGCAAAACCAGGGAACAGGGTTGACTCTTGTGGTTCTGTGGGTGGTGGTCGGAACAATCAAGCTGTGCTGAGATCTGAATCTTTTCGTGTGCGTGCACCAGAAACTTACATTTCATCTCTCTCTGCTGGGAGTGCACCATCTGCGAATGATAGTGAAACAGACAAATTGTGGCACTACCGGGACCCAAATGGAAAAATTCAAGGACCATTTTGTGTTGTGCAGCTGCGCAAGTGGAGTACAACTGGATACTTCCCGCCTGAAATGAGGATATGGTGCATAAATAATGAAGAAGTCGACTCTGTTCTCTTGACTGATGTATTGAACGGGAAGTTCTGTAAAGTCTTTCCGTTGCAGTCCAATATCTCTTTACCATCTCAGGGAGTTATTGCCCCTGGTAATAGATTAAATTACTTGGATGATAGGAGCAGTGGCATTGTGAATACAACTAGCATGGACGGTAATAAGGTACTAGCCCCATATACTTGTAACAGCGAATCCACGAATAGTGATGGTTGGGGCTCTCAATCCTCCAATTGGCAAGCGCCTGTTAATAAAACTGATGGTCCCACTGGAAGTTCTTCTCAGTTCTTGGACTCGCTCAAGTCTAACAACGTTTATTCTGACCATCCCCAGGTGAATTGTCCACTCGGACAGCAGGATGGAACTTCTTTACATCAAGGGAAGAGACAAGAGGAAAAAATATGTAGCTCTGCTTCAAATGATGGAAATTTGACTTCACATGAAAGCACAACATTTCAGACTAGTGGTGAAGAGAGTCATGTGAACCAATCTCAGGGCTCTCCAGGACAGTCATCTGGTGGAAATTCAAAGAATGGGGATTCTAACTCTGGTTTTGAATCTGTGGCTAGGTCATCTGATTCATCAGATCCAAAATTGGAAACCAATATCCCTAATCTACCCAGTCCAACGCCAATGACTAGCAATGGGGATTTGGAAGGTCAGGCTATTAAAGCGGAGCCTTCTGCACCTTTAAGTCTTCCTGTTCAAGATTCTGGTTTGTATAACCTGCCAAGTCCAAGTCCCACACCAGAGCTGAGTTATAGTGACGAGAAAGCTGACTCAAATATGCAAAATCTGCCAAGTCCCCCGCTGATGCTAGGGGATGGGAACAAGAAAACTGAGGCTGCTGAAAATAAACAACCAGTCTCCTCAAAATGTCCTGTTCAAGATTCTGGCTCCAGTGGGAGCAGTGCTTCTAGTCTGGTGGTGGGTGGCGAGAGACAATGTCGTGAAACAGCGGATGAATGGAGTGGATGTTCCCCTGCTCGCGCAAAACCCTCTGTTGAGGAAGGGGATTCAGGCCTTGGTTCTGTGACTTCGTTGAAACCGCCTGAATTGGCCAGTGATCACGCAGCTACTCCAACTTCTAAGTGTGACCAACTTACTCCTCCTTCCCCACCACAACCTGTATTCAATGAATCCACATGGCGGCTTGAGCCCATTGAGTTTAGCACTTTGGATGAAGAATCGGTCTCAGATCTGTTAGCTGAAGTTGATGCAATGGAGTCTCAATGCGGCTTGGCTTCCCCTACTTCAATAATGTACTCTGATGATGAATTGTTTCAGGATCCTAATAATGATTGTTTCACTAACATTGGTGTATTGAGCCATCCGCTTAATTTAGGCAGAAGTGACGCTTTGAGCTCCATGAGGGATATAACTCTACCTCGTCAATCCATGATGACAGATGAACCACTTGGTGCGGCTCAGGCTCATGTTATCGATCATGTAAAAAGGTATAGTGTGAAATCCTCTACAAACTTTGAAGTGGATGTAGAAACGCAGCCCACTTATTTTTCAGTTAACAAAACTGAAGCTGGTCCTAACAGGCAACCAAACACTTCTCAGAGAGCAGAGCAGAAACCCATGAATGCTAGCTGGGGAACAATGCAGGGAAATATGAACTTGGGTTTGGGAGGAATAAATAACGTGGGATGGGGATCTGGTTTGGAGACAATACAGGGAAACATAAACATGAACTGGAGCACTTCAGCTGGATTTATGGGGTCTGAGAGCTTTCCAGTATATGGTGGGGAGAAATTTGTAGGTCTAAGTGACTGGGAGTCATCATGGAGGAGGCAGTCAATACATGGCAATGGTGGCGGTGGTGCAGAAAGTTACTCTAGGGCTCCTCCCAAAGGGCAAGGAGTTTGTAAATTTTACGCGAATGGAAATTGCACGAAGGGAGCATTTTGTGACTACTTCCACCCATGATGAGGAGGTTCCTGTCTATCCAGTGCATTAAAATTACTGTAAAATCATTTTTTTGGTAGAACAAGTGTCATCTACATATTGCTGATTGTGAAGTGTAGCTGAGAAATAGTACTCGGTTACAATGGCCTAATACAATTTTTTGCTTCAGGTAGCCTGGCTGTTTTGCAGAACGATTGTTGGTAGATATCGACCTGGAATAGCTTGGCAGATAGAGTGACATTGATGCCTAAGAGAGTGTAGATAATTTGTTGTTACTTGTCAAAAAAGACCTATTCAGCTGGTTTCTATTATATATCTTGCAACCAAATTACTGGCTATGCAGTTTCACATATATACTAATCGACATGTTTTATTGGCTAATGCATTCGTTGATGAAGAGGCTGTAGTTAGATAATGGGGTTGACATGACATTTCTTGGCTTGCTTCGGCTCGTATGTGTGTCTTCAACGCTAAACTTCTTGTGGGATTTTTGAACGGGAATAAGAAGGAAAGGATAGATAAGTCATTGCAAACAGAGAAACCAAACTCCATTCTTTTAATGGGTGAGTTGGAAATATTTATTTATTCTAATAATGTAAGGTAGAGCAGAATTTGGTGTCTCGATTTTCAAAACTGTTCGACTAGGAAATCTTTGTGTAGGGGGCCGAACAATGGAGTAGCCCTGTGGGTTTTACGGCATTACCCACGGAGGCCCAGCGTTCCTCTACACCTAGGAAGCGAATCTATTGGGCTCATCCAAACAATTGGGCCGGACTAGTTCAGTTGTTCTGAATCAGCTAGGGCTGCAAACGAGTCGAGCCGAGTTTTACCGTGTTCAAGCTTGTTTATTAAGTTTTTAATGAACCCGAGTTCGAGCTCGAGCTTAGTGAAAACTTAACGAGTCGAGCTCGAGTTTGAGCTTGTTTACGAGCCTCAACGGACCAATGAAAAATGTATATTTATTCTCGCATAGGTCTAATACAACTAAAAATATTTTGATTGTGAAGGTATATATCTTTCATTTTCCTGTGGAGCGGGAGTGTATTGGTGTACGTGTGCTCTCGCCTCCCTTGGTTGACTGAAAAGTGAAAACGGAAAGAACAAATTATGAAATAATAATAAAAACCCTAAATTTAAGTATATATACCCCGGCTAGCGAGCCGACTCAAGCCGAGCTTATCCTAGCTCGAGCTCGGCTTGTTTACAAAACGAGCTGAAAAAATCAGCTTGAACTCGTTCGTTTAACTTTCGAGCCGAGCTTGAACGAGTCACTGACGAGCTGAGCTGCGAGTCGCTCACGAGCGGCTCGATTCGTTTGCAGCCCTAGTTCTGATCCTATTATCTCCGGCTCAGGCAGACTAGACAGGTTCCCCAAACGGTTCGGCCGTACCCTATTGGTACGCCTACACGGAAGGCAGCTCATCAATGAACACTTAATTGTCTAGCTCCATACGTCATGACTGAGACCAGCTGGAGCGTTTTACCGGCTTTGTCGAGTACGTGCACACTCAGAAGGAGTTCGTACATGTGAGCAATAACCGTTACGTCATATGACTCATATGTGACGTCAACCCAAACGGTTACCTCGCGTGTCGGACATGTATATACTTGGAAGTTAAGGACTCTATATACTTTTAAGTACAGTGACAAACTCCAAAGAAGTACGCTGTTTAATCTACCCTAAAACTCTTCCATCCTTACCTCCTCTCCTCCATTCACTTACTTAAACCATTGGAGTACTTCCCGGTCACCTCCGACCAGTTAAGTACTAACGATGGGTATTCACTGTGCAGGTGAGACGCAGAAGCTTGACCTGATCCAAATCCGAACTAGAACCCTTCCTGAGCATACTCGGGCTAAATCGACTCACTTCTGTTCTTGGTCATCTAACAAATGTGAAAAGTTGAAGAAAAACATATACAGTTTATTTTCCGCTTTTGACTACTGTAATGGAATATGCAATGGTTAGCTGCCGTAAATAATATATAGTATCAATTTCGCTCAAAAATCAACTGACAAAACAGAAGATTGGAATTCCTAAAACATATAAGGGGGTACTTGTTTGCTGGTAATTTGTCATCAAAAGCACCTGGGACAAAAAAGTACATTTTTTCCTTCTCATTTACAAAAATGTTACTACTGTAGTACAGTAAAAAAAATCAGAGGAAAGAATGAGAGAAGAGTCTTTTTTAAAAATTTGTTCCCTGCTAGAGCGGCACGGCAGAGGGTAGAGGTAAGATTAGCAAATGTGGAGTGGAGGGTGTTTTCATTTCATTAGCTTGATTCCAAATTCTGGAATCTGGAAATCAATCTGTTTAGTTTAGGCCAACCTCAACTCAACGCCATAAAAAGTGGAGTACTCTACTAGCAAGATTTTGCAGAGCGAGCTACGTTGGACTTTTTCTTGGAATCTCCCAGTCCCAGATTAGTAGGTATACGTACGTTATTTACGTAGTACTCCTTATTTGGTAGGAGTATGTCGAGTCCGATGAGTCACTTATGGTAAAAGTCATTTTTGCAAAATTATATATAAGGCCCAGTAGTACCATCTAGAGAGAGAGAGAGATAGAGAGAGGCAGCGCGATGGAGGAAGAGACGGGCAAAGAGGAGGGAGGAGATAAAGAAAGCCCTAACAACAACAACAACAACAGCAGCAGCAGCAGCAATCAAATACACAAGGAAAGTCTAGCGAAGAAGGCCAAGTCATGCAAGGGATGTGTATATTACTCATCCACCCTCAAATCCAATTCTCGCAATCCTCTCTGCGTAGGCATCCCTCGCTCCCTCCCTCAAGGTACTCCCTCATCTCCTATATACATACATACATACATACATACATACGTACGTACATTCCTCCATCGTCGTTCCTGTATCCGCATAGACACATGAATATAAACCCCTTGCTCGCCCATTTCTTTGCACTTTTCAATTCTCGTGCTTTTGTGCTGCTTTGCCTTATTCATCTTAGCTGCTTTTTTTCTTTTGATCTCGGTTTGGGGTTTTTGTAAATTACAAGCACTTATTTCAAAAAGATCCCACTTTTTGCACAAACGGGTGAATCATCTCTTCAATCGTGAATCTTATTACAACCAAGGCTAATTGTCAGCATAACGAGTCATTTAAATTACGCATTCATTCCACAAAAGATCCCTTTTCACGTGCAAACTGGTTTATCTGTATGACTTTGAATCTTTTTGGTTAATCAAACAACGGATTTTACTGATTGTATTCTTAACGGTGTTGTTCGTGAGCTAATGTCTCATCGTATATCTTTCTTTCCTTACTGATAAGACTTTAGTGCGCCTGACAACCAGTTGGATCCTGCACTTCATCTCTCAGTTAGTCTTCTTGGCATGTTGTTTTATTCCCTCCTCGTGGCCTGGTTTTGGTCTCACTTGATTGTTTATGCCATTAGTTGACTTCAATTTTGTGGAATAGTGTGTTGGGTCCAATTGAAATAGGGCTTCATTTTCATTACTTAAGCTGGTTATGGGGATGGAGAGGCTCTATTGCAGAAACAGAGATCCATCACCACAGTTGATGGTATATAATCCTTCGAGGTTTCGTCAAAATGAGAACCTCTCTAGAGTTTCTCACTAGTTGAGTAATAATTGGGATATTATCTTGCTGGATTCCCTCAGCCATGCCATGCTACTTTTGTTTGGATACCATGTAGATGTAGTACACAAAGACGTTGTGCCGATGTTTGTTCTGGGGGATAGAATTGGGGACGAGGGGACAAGTGATACTGCCGGACCTGAATGCATCGGTATATGAATTAGTATGATGTGCTATTGGATGAGTTTATAAATACCAGGAAGAGGGATTTTGTCCATATTTGGTAACGGAATTTAAAAAGGAAGGAACTTTGATGAAGTTATCCATTTTTTTATTGGTGGATGAGGATTTGTTGTGCAGTCAAACAACTAATCTTCCCCATCCAGCATCTGGTGAAACAAACTTGGACTTGATGCTATTGACATAAGGGCTCCATGTGTTTTCATTCGGCTC
>JAOTQK010000002.1:23109047-23125714 GCA_025642025.1 Rhododendron ferrugineum
TCGTAACCTGGCTCCCGAACCTCAGATATCGAAGGTGACGACGGTCCAGTCTGCAAGCCTTTTCAAAATCAAATCAAGACGTGACCAAACGTTTCAAGTTCGGTTCCTTGGGCGTTTTCCGCAAAACCGGAGTGGCGACTCTGAATCGAAGCGTTTCGCTGCGCATTTTTCAAATTGGGCACCCTGTTTTCATAAACTAAAAAAAAAAAATCGCCGGAGATTTTTTAGGGGCGCGTGCCCACAACTGGACACATCAACAATCCATCGTAAAATTGTAGCGATACTCGCAAGCACACTTGGACCAAATGAATTGAAATAAAGCTGGCCAGGCCAACCAACTTACTACGAAGTAACCATCGAAATAGGAACGAGTAATTGTATTAATTGGCATTGAGTTAACATCTTCAACACCTATGAGTTTCATATTCATTTTTTTTTCCTTTTCATAGTATGACACTTATATGCGCAAATTATTTTTTGGGCAATAAATGAAGGTCTTTTCCACTTGGGTACTAGTTTTTCTGTGTTTCTTTCTTATGATATTCTTCCAAGAATGAGTCTTATTTGCTTGCACTGTGTTAGATGTTCTATCATTTTAGATGTTTGAAATCAAATTTTTTGACAGAAAATGAAGAGGAATCCATGTACTAAAGATTGATTGCTCTTAATTGGTGAATATAGGAAAATGAAGAGGAATCATACTACTGTTTCAGCAAGGAAGAGGATTGTGTTGCTCTTGTGCATAGATGTCTTGGTGTGACAGTGGCCGAAGCGAGTGACGTTGTTTCTTGTGGTGGTGGGGAATTGCACTGATTGAAGGATACTTTCATGAAAGTGGGAGATGATGCCACGGATGATAGGGTGAATTATTGTACACGGGCTTACTTATTGTACCTTCTCGGGACCACACTATTTGTGGACAAGACTGGAATTTGGGTGAATGTTTCCTACCTCACTCTTTTGTCTGACTTGGGACAGGTTAGGAGGTATGCTTGGGGTGTAGGAGCATTGGGGTTTCTGTATAGGCAGCTTGGACAAGCAAGCAGGAGTCACGTTAAGTAGATGGGTGGCTACACGACCTTGTTGGAGGTAGTTAGTTATTTTCAAAAATATTGCTACACGAACTACAATTTAGATATCTCTCGCACATTAATTGCATGTACTTATTGATCAAAGACGTGAAAAATTAGATATCTCTCGCACATTATACACGGACAATTTACTTTAAAAATTGAAATGAGAGACAGAGAGTTATAGAGAACATAGAGAGACACGTTCAAACTTAAAGAGAGAGAGAGAGAGAGAGAGAGAGAGAGGATACAGACACATACACGTTGATGGACTTTGTACTTTTATAATTGGGACATGAATTATAGATTTGGGACATTAATTTGGACACGGATACAGACACATTAAACTTGCAATGTACACATGGATTCAGGATTACTAAATATATGAATTATGTGTACTAAAATGCAGGCATGGATTCAAGAGCATTTTCCTATGTTCCAACACGCTATTAATGCAAACTACACGGAGGACCTACCACGGGTAGCACGTTGGCAAAATCGTCGGGAGGCTAAATCGGCCACCACTGTAACAACCCAAAACCTCAAGCATCACAATGAAACACAATCACCCTCAAGTCAAATATAAATCCTTAAGACAGAACCCAATTCCAAAATATGGTGATTAAAACCCTAATAATTATGTTGAGTAAAACCCCCAACAAAAATACCAACACCTCAATCCCGTATAATTCCCTTGAAACTTCCTCTCAACCCTCGATCCCTTGGTTCCACAATAAACGAATTTGGAAAAGAGTTTTCAAAACTTTCCCCTGGCTCTCGAATAAAAGGAAAACTGAGGTAGGTAGCCTCCCTCTTAGTTTGGTACACTAAAATTCCCACTGCCCTTTTACCAGTCTTTCCCTCCTGTCTCTCCCAGACAGCCACCAAGCCACCACTAATGCCCCCCTCTTTTTTTATTTTTTTTTTGTAAGTTGTAACTTTTCCTTCTTTATACAACACGCTAACTCATCAAATTAATCTAAAAACTGGACACTTGTCCCTTATATTTATTGTTTGTCTTTTGCTTCTTTTGTTTCTCTGTCTTTTTATACTAACAAGTTTATCTTCATCACAATACAACCCACCTCAACACACATGTGCTCCACATGCTAGCCTCCCACAAAATTAAATCTAATGTGCATGCAAATTAGTATTTTTCTTCTCACAAACCTCTTTTTTTCTTTTCTTTTTTTATACGGGATATTACAATATCCTCTCCTTTTCAAATTTCGTCCCCGAAATTTGATAGTAAAAATAAATAATTTAATTCAACACTTCTGCTGCGCCACTCATTGCATCTCCCAATTTCATTATACATCCATCCTCCCATTTCTAGTGTACTTGAACATCACAAGTGTCATCAAACATAGACAACTTTGGCAATAATCTCTCTTTTCTTTTCTTTTTTATCCATTCCATGTGCTCACTACAGGCCATCTCCATAATTTTCTTGCCACAAACAATTCTATATAGAGAGTATTTTCATCACAAAATTCTATACTGGTGTAAATCTGAGTTATAAAAGCAACATTACTAACTGTGGGCAGCATGCCCTTAGAAATAGGATTCCGTTCCCTTTCTAAAGCGGCACAAATCGAGGGAGCACAAGCACGGGAAGCAAGCGCTCGTAAATACAGAGCCGCCACTCGGGTTTGAAGGTCCGACACCCAAGGAACCGTATTTTGAAGCACCTGCCGCGCTATTTGGTTTGAAAAGGTGAATGAACAAGTCCGTCATAACCATATCTGGGTTTGGGAGCTAGGTTACGAGAGAGGAAGGGTTTTAAGGCACCCCTCTCGCCCAATCCGGAGATCGGTCTCTACTTAAGCATTTTGAAAACATTGCGATTCTTCTTGTATTAATCGATTTTTAGCCAGTTGGCGCGGAGGAACAGTTAATCGGGGATTAAAACTGTAACAGTTTGCAGGATGTGATTGACAGCATGCTTGCTTATTGAAACAGTTAGTATAGGATGAAAACAGACTGCTGTGGGAATTAAACAGACTGGAAGGCCCTGTCTTGGAGTGCCATGCGCAGGAAGAAATCAGTATGCACTGATCAAGTCACTGCATGCTGATCACTCCTGTGCGCGCCACACTGGGATCAGCGCGCGACAGTAAGCCTAAGCCCACAGCTCTTATTCTCAAACCCTCTGGGCTCTGGAAGGACCAGTGCACACCAGGACAAACCAAACAGTTTATAAGCAATTAATAAGCAATTCTAAGCAGTTTAAAGGGCTGAAAAAGCCCTATAAATTAACAAAACACCCCATAAACAGTGTGGGGGATAAAAACAAAGGCCTAAAGCCAAGTTACCGAAGCAAAGGCCACTCACTGGAAATAGGCTGACCGTCGCGCGCTGCACTGGGTTTGGCGCGCGCGATGCGCTCTGGCGTGCAATGGTTGCGCCCCGACGCGCGATGGAGTGAATCAAATTTTCAGTGTTTGGTTTTGCTCATCCTGGGTTCTGGGACATGTCCAGAAAGATCCCAGGGGTATTCCACAACAACAGAAATGAATATTGAAATGTACAACTAGCAGTTTAAGCTAAGGAAAGCAGTAAACTGGTTATTAATCATGCTAACAGTGATCTATATATACCCTCTAGCAACTCCTATTCCCTTTTTAATAGCAAATTTTGGAGTGACATTAATAATTATGTGATTGACATTAACAATCCAACAAAGTGCAATAGAATTGTAGTAATTCTTTACTTTTCAAATGAAATAGGAGTAGCTAATTCCATGTGGAATGACTATTCCTTCAATTTTTAACTAGGAAGTCGACTGAGATTACCGGCCCCATAATTACCGATAGGTGTGTGGGAACTCGTTAATAAATTAAAAAGTTACTTTTCGAATTGTCCGAACAAAAATCAGCTTAATCAGAGAGAGATCTTCCAATTACTACTATTTTTTGGTTGCCAAAAATAGGAGGCTTGAGAATTTGTAGCAATATCATGTGGATCCGGGCAGCTACTTTGTCTCAGTTACAGACACGCGATTGAAATGTCTCGGGGTTAATTTGACCAAACCCTTCCTCAGAGATCGCTTTGGGCTTTCTCTTTGTATATAAAGAGAGATGAGGGGAGAAGAAGGGGAGCAACTTATATTCGTGTGGGAGCAAACACCTAAAACTTATATTCGTGTGTTCACAAGTGAAAACAACTAAACTCTGCCCCCTATTTTTTTCTGTGGTGAACTCATTCTTCCATTCATTCTCTTTCAATCTCAGGTATGATTTTCTGTTGATAATATATAGAGGTGGTCATGTGGCAAATGAGTGAGTTTGAACGAGTTGAAACAGATCGTGGGTTGAATATAGACAGATCGAATACGGGTCAATATTAAGCGATTTAAAATGGATCGGGTCAAATATGGGTTAGATCATACCCAAACCCGGCTCGATCCGGCCCGTTTTCATTTCTTTTATCCCTTTTTCAAATTGACCCCCAAGTGAAAAAAAATAAATGGACGTTAATTGATTATGCTGAAGAAATTATAGTGCGATTGTCTTCATGTAAAACAACTTCTTGCTGACAAGTGCACATGTGAAGTTGTCATTTTTGCAACCAAAATTGTAATGATCCCATGTGGCTGCCTCTAGACCGTCCGATTCGATCTCTCTCTCTCTCTCATGCTTATCCAAACGCATAAGAGCATCCCCAGATCCATCTCGAAGGGGCTCAACAAACTCCCATTGGCAATAATAGAGAGCCAAGAGCACTATTCATCCTTCCAATAGGCTCAATACTCCCCTTGGTACTTTGCCTTCATCCGTTGTTGCTGGCTAACCAGGGGTTGTGTTCGCGAAGAGGAAACAATCACAATGGCAAAAGGTCGACCTTGAAATTCCATCGGAACAGCCCTCACGCGCCGTTTGGTGTCAGCAAGTGAGATCTACTCTCACCGTGTGGTGCACGTGCGGATAGGAGGAAAGACCATGAGTTATTGGCGCGAACATGAATAGGTATAATAGAGAGTAGTGTTGGATTGCATAGGTGAAAAAGTGGGCGGGCAAAGTAAAGAATATACCTTTTTGGTACTTTTCAAGAGTAGTTTTTTTTTACTAGTAGCACTGGAACATCCAGTCTCGCAATTCTACAATGCATGGAACAGAACATGGTTATAGGGCTTTTAATTATGACACAGAATACAAACTCCCTCGGCCACGTGTGGGCCCCCCAAACGTCTGATCATGCTTTGGTAGTGATCCCAGCCGTTGATCCATTCTTCATTATCCTGTGCACGCACCGCACTGGATCAAAGCCTCCTCTCAGCCGAACGCTTATTAGAGCATCCACAATGGTAATAATTAAAACTAATAATCAAAATGTGCCACGTCAGCATTTGATTATTCATTTAGTTTATAATCAAACTTAATAACCTCTACATCCACATTGGTTATTTTTGCATCCCTAGCAAAAAAAACCCCCACAATACACAATGCACATTTGTCTAATCGCAAATGAGTTTCAATCACGCACTCGACTACACCAAATTATTCGTCTCGATGATACGATTTCAATGTAGGGTGTTTTGGAGTTTTGAGTTTGGTTATTGGTAAAAGTTATGTTTGATTAGGAAATGAGTGAAATTTGGTTATTTGCTAAAAGACTTGTAATTTTGTTTATTACAATGTGGGGTATTTTTTAAGTATTGTTGTTAAATTTACTTATCTACACCCATTTGCTTATTACAATGGAGATACTCTTACACCTACACTCTCTCTCACCTGTCGTATTCTTCTAGTATAAGTCTGGTCTTTTAAGGTTGACCCATTTCCAGCCCATCTAATCTAAACCTTTTTTTTTTCTTCAAAAAAAAGGTAATTTCAAACTAAAATATAATGAAAATGAAAAATAATTTTTTGATTTTTTTTGCACCATTTAAAAGATCTCAATGAGATCTATCAAACAAGATTCATATTGGTAGGAAAATTATTTGCGTTAATACATAATTTTTGAGTTTGAAATTACATTCCTTTTCTAAAAGTTCATTTTTTAAGAAACTGGAACACCCCTTAAATTCATATCATCAATTGGTTTATACATTGGCCCAATTAGAAGCCATATTTGAATATTGGTGGGTTTGGGCTGATTATAACTGAATGGTTTTAGTCGGGTCCATAAAATTGGGTCCAAATTGCCACCTCTAATTTTATATATATACACATACATACATACACATATATGCAAAATGCAGACTTCTGTCATCAGCCATTGAATTGTGTTTTCAATGGTCCGGATCTGCGGACAATCTATTCTCGCGAATAGATCGTTTGCGGATCAGGAACATTGAAAATACAATCCAACGGCTGATGATAGAAGTCCGCATTTTAGAACTCTAAGGGCGTCCTTAGAGGAAGCAGACTCATATATACGGCTCTTCAACTAAGGGCGCCCGCATATATGCAAAATGCGGACTTTTATATATATATATATATATATACACGCGCGCGCGCACACACACACAACTTTTAATGAGGGATCCCTCATTTAGCTAAAATGCAGATCTTTCATTTTCGGGTCATATTTTGATGATTCAAATCGTTCAACTTGTTTAGAATATGTTTTTAAGGGTACCCTTAAGAGATCAGCTCAAAATATGACCGAAAAGTGCTTGATCCAAACAGTTTTTCATAAAGTCTGCATATAACTATTTTATGAAAAATTGTTTGGATCAAGAGCATTTTTCTGTCATATTTTGAGCTAATTTCTTTCGCGCGTACCCTTAAAAACATGTTCTTAACAAGTTGAACGGTTTGGATCATCAAAATATGACCCGAAAAATGGGAGGTCCGCATTTTAGCTAAATAAGGGATCCCCATTAGAAGAGAGTCCGTATATATATATATATATGTTATTTTCCTTGATTATATATCTATATACATACATATGTTTTCCATGTTGAGTTTAATATTTGCATCTTCTCATATGGGTTGATGAATAAATGTCACGATGTCATGCACCCACAATCACAGACAAAACATTTTTTGCCAACATAAATAACATTTTTTGCCAATTTAAATTGACGATTTATCCTATTTTATACTTTTTTTTATTTGGTAGAAAATGAGTGGTACCAAAAATGGTGATGAAGCTCAGGATACTCAATCACGGCGACCTGCTCCCCGTCTCAATGAGAGGATCCTCTCATCTTTGTCTAGAAGATCGGTTGCTGCACATCCTTGGCATGATCTTGAGATTGGTATCGACTGAAAATTGTGATTTTCAATCAGCAAGTCTCACTCACTGTTCAATGCTTACTAGAATACTAATACTAGTCATTTTGCAATCTTTGTTCCAGGGCCCGAAGCACCCCTTATAGTCAACTGTGTAAGTCTTGCTAAACTTTAGAGCCAACCATATATATTTTCCTTTTTTGGGGAAGGATCATATTAACCACCAACTTGTATTGTTATTTGCTATCTATTTGTCACTTGTTTTAAGATGAAGCATCAAATTAAAGTTCCTTTTTCAGAAAAACAAGAACCAAAAAGAAAAAAGACGATTGATCAAGAGTTTTGTCTCTTATCTTACAAACAAAAAGGAACCATTGGAAGGACCGACATTGATAAGATTTGAAATTTTTGATTGGAGTTCTCTTTGGAATTTTGGTCCCTCCTAATGCTGATATCTTCCGCCTATTCAAGTGTTAGTTTACATGCTACAGGTTGTTGAGATAACAAAAGGCAGTAAGGTTAAATATGAACTTGACAAGAAGACGGGACTGATTAAGGTATGAATAATTAATCCAAAGCTGAGATTGGATGATGTTTCCAATTATTTGAAAGTATGAGTAACTTGTCTTAGGCTTGGGTAAGAGATGGTTAATTACTCCATGAATTGTAAGTTGACGTACAATTTGTAGTATGTTTTCAAGAACAGATTATGTATAATTCGATCTTAAATTGCTGATGAGTGATGACGTATTTAGTTTTATCACTTCTTGAATTGATTTCCAGGTTGATCGGGTCTTGTATTCATCCGTGGTCTATCCCCATAACTATGGTTTCATCCCTCGCACCCTATGTGAAGATAATGACCCATTGGATGTTTTAGTCCTCATGCAGGTAATTTTGGATTCCCATAGCTAACATGCAGAAAAGCTTCACCAAATTCAGTCGAATGTGATAATGTCAGTGGCGGCCCCAAAAAATCATAACTCTAGACCACTACTCTATGAACAAAAATTTTAACCTATTTATATCAGCTTATCAGCTGTCATCCAAAAAAGCAAAATACACAAGATATTACAATCGCACTCGATGAGTTTTCACAATTTGTGGGCTGGTTTTTTTGGGTTAAGAGTTCAATTTACTTTTGATTTGGGTGTTCAAGAGTGAAAATTGGGTGTGAAAATCAAGCTAAATCGAAATTACTACTACATGTTTTATTTAACAAAAAAAAAAAAAAAAAACGTGTTCAAGTGATGAACACCCTTGACAACGTGTACAAGGTTGTCAAAACGTGGTACATTTTGTGTATCATTACTAGTATTAAATTTCATGTATCATATGTGACTAGTATAGAGTATGGTAACACACGATAATATCAAACTTATTACTTTTATGTTAGCAAAGCCCAACTATAAGATTAAAAAATAGTAATATCCAATATAGTTAATATGAAACTTATTGCACATTACATTAAACTATAGAACTTGGCCTAATAAGAAAAATATAGCGTGTGTGCTCATAATGGATCATGCAAGAATTTTTTGCTTAAACATAAGATACATTTAGGAATCGGTAATTAGTATCATTTTTACCACTACATGATCAAATCGTAGGGGATAGGTATAAGGTTTTGACACCACTGATAATAAGAGTATATAATATGCCTAAGTGACAGAGTCGTTCAATAGTGATTGTCCCTAGTTTATTTAACTTCTTCATATATTCTCTTTCATTAATTAGATCCAATTTACAACTTTACAATGCCTAACATGTATCAAAGAAAACCTATTACAAATAATTTCCAGTATCTGTCACAGATGACAATTGGAGGAGAATGTTCATGTTTTCTTTGACAACTGTTGTTTTTAGACATTTAGCTGCTTCTTGTTTACAATTGTAATGTACAGAAAAGTAATAACAATTACCGAATTATCATTTGGAATAGGAACCGGTTCTTCCTGGTTGTTTTCTCAGAGCCAGGGCCATTGGACTTATGCCAATGATTGATCAGGTACTCTTTTAAGTTTGAACTCCTAATGGAAACAACCGAATTGATCCTTTTGCAATATCCATCCCATCGGTTTGAAAGTAAATGAGAAATCGTATCTGCTTTCCATTTGTCTAACCTAACAGGGAGAGAAAGATGATAAGATCATTGCAGTATGCGCTGATGATCCAGAGTATAGGCATTACACTGACATCAAACAACTCTCTCCTCATCGCCTTGCTGAAATCCGACGCTTTTTTGAAGACTGTAATCCTACACTTCCTTTTACATTGTTATCCTACCTATTGCTTTGCCTCTAGCAATTTACAAATGTTATTTTGAGTAACAAATTCACTCTATAGAGAGCGCAATGACTCCTAACCAAATGCACAGATAAGAAGAATGAAAACAAGGAGGTTGCAGTTAACGATTTCCTACCTTCCGATACAGCCCTTAATGCTATCCAGTACTCAATGTAAGTTAAAGTGTGAAAAGTCGAATATTCCAGCCCTCGACTTTTCTAAATTATAGTCTTCTCCCATACATTATTTAGGGTGGTTTTTGAAATGATTTTCCGGTGCAGGGACCTCTATGCTGAATACATTATGCATACCCTGAGGAGATAGATTGAAAGAGGCATTTCTTCGATCTCTTAATAAGTTGTATCAACAGCAGTCGAATGGGAAGTTGAAGGATCTTCACCCCAGTAGCAAATTCAATAACTATCAAGCCACGGTTGTTTGGTTGAACAAGTTTGTAACCAGAAACTGAAGAGGGATTTTGTTTTTCTTTAATATATCCATGATTATATTTCATGCTATTTTTGTGATTGGATTGAAATATGTTTTCTCGTAAACGAACTAGAATATTTTTAACCATTTCCATTTCAAGTAGGACATGTTGATTATCTGCGTACGAAACTCATCATTGAGTTATCTTTTCAACTTACTTACATCTCATACTGCATAATGAAAAAAGACTTGTTTTTTTTTTATCAGAAAAAAGAAAAGAAAAGAAAAAAGACTTGTTTTGGTCCCCTGTATTTGAAAGCAAAAGATACAACATTATGATCTTGATGAAATTGTGAAGAAAGACTCACTTTATAAAGAAATAGCTGATAGTTCACACATATAGTAATAAAATATCAAGTTGCACATATTTCTCTGTTTGGCCAAATAAGTCAACTGACTTATTTTTTTGTCATTATTCAAATTCTTTTCGTATTTGTTAGTTTTTCGTCAATTTTTTGGAGATTATTGCATCGTCATGACATAAAGAATCTAAAAAGTAAAAAATTACGATCGAAACCTAATTTTTTTGAATAAAGGCAAAAATAAGCCAATTTTTTCTTCTTTATTCAAAAAAAATTGAATTTCGATCATAATTTTTTACTTTTTAGATTTCTCTTGTCATGACAATGCAATAATTCCCAAAAAATTGACGAAAAACTAACAAATACAAAAAAAAATTTGAGTAAGGACAAAAAAATAAGTCAGCTGACTTATTTAGCCTTTACGGGAAAAAAATGGTGAGTTTTGCAGATTGGCCACAACCCTCACAGCACCTCCTATAAACCCACCCATCCATATGAAGCTCCAAAACATAGAAACAGCAAGAGACTAGAAGAGCAACGCCATGTAGTCTGACATGCTCAAGATGGTCAGGAGTACCCAAAAATGTCTTCCCATATCAAATTTGGAAGGATAAATTTCAGGGCTTCACACGAAGAAATCTTTTTGCAATGGCTTGTTAAGCTTGTATCAAGTCAATAAGTTTTCCAGAAATTGATTAGAATTGAGACCCGGTTAAACATCACACCATATTTCACCCAATTCACTTATTAGCATTAGTTACATAAAACTCTAGATAGCAACAGAGTTGCTTACATTGCTGAAGGTTAAGGTCTTATGAAAGCACAAGGCACTTGAAGTTGGTCGACAAACAGAAGCCCACAGTAGGAGGAAGCTTAGAATAACCAATGACCAGGAGGGATATACAACTACACCAACAGTGCTACCATCACTGTCTTATTATCGCTGGTGTCATGAGTGTTACAAAAGTCGACGGATTTCAACACTAGGCATTGGCCTCCCACCAAATGCAAACACAAGTTGAATAAACATCTTGACCCAGGGCATGACACCCACAAAGTTATCACCATGCGTGACAAGTCCAATGCAATATGAAGGTGGTGTGCTAAATACACACTCGTTTTATATAGATCTATAATGCTCTCATGAATACCATTTATTTAAAAGTTCCAAGAGAAGAACTGCTGCAGAATCCTTGGCTTTCTTGACGCTTGGCATAGGCTCTCCAACACATTCATCTGTCCAACCCCTATCAGCAGTATTCACGCGTACAGCAAACGTAAACCTTTTCGCATGTGCAGGGCCTCCCTCGTTCACACACCTATAGATTTCAAGTTCAAAATGGCTTAATCAACAATTTCATAGAATTCAACCCATAAAGTTTAACATGTAACCTACCATTACTACCAACAAAGACAAGTTCATTCCATTTATTCTTCTTACCGGTACAATGGAATTGGCCAATTTCTACGCAAGCAGATGTCATTCAAGGTCTGTCTTGTAAATGTTTGGCTGCCATTCTTCTTCTTTCCATCTTCACTACCATTCTCCTTAGCTACGGTTGTCTCCCTTTCTTTCAAAGCAACAAGGGCATTCCTGGCGGCTAACTTCTGTGCCATTTTCTTTTGTGGATTCTGAGCAATCCCAACCTGGATACCATCAACGAAAACTTCTACAGTGGCCACATTGCCACTTCGAGTAGCTTTGTACTCCAGACCTTCAGCCTGTTGCTGGCACCGTTCTTGCAGCTCCCGCACTGGATGCATTGGTAGAGTTTCTGGAGTGACCATTGGATGCAGCAAAGGTTGGAAGACCTGAAATATACCAAGGCTAAGAAGCACGGATACAGACACTGGCACGGCAGGGAAGACAACGCGGAAATTATATTATATATATATCGGGGCGGTTCCGGGAACCTCTAAAAAAACCCCTCAAAGTTCCCGATCGAATTTTGATGATCCGAGCCGCTCAATGTAATCAGAACATGATTTTAAGGGTACCCGCGAGAAATCAGCAAAAAAAATGACCGGGAAGGGCTTCATCCGAACAGTTTTTTATTGAACGGTTCAATAAAAAACTACTCAAATCAAGCCATTCCCGGTTATTTTTTTGCCAATTTCTCGCGTGCACCCTTAAAATCACGTTCTAAACATATTGAGCAGCTCGGATCATCAAAATTTGATCGGAAACTATGAGATTAAGATTTGGGGTTTTTTTTAGAGGTTTATATATATATATATATCTACTTGTTCCGACCTAGGATAATAAGATCATGAGCTTGGTCTTAATTCACCGTCGGGAAACGAAAGAAGACTTCCATCTCCAAGTTTCACTCACGTGTGCGTGCGTGCGTGTGTGTGTGTATATATATATATATATATGTATATATTTAGTGCTTATTCATATGAACACTTCCGTCCGGAAATAACCAAAACTAAAGCCTAAAGGTATATTTACATTCGTGTTGTTTCCTTTTTAAGTATTACACGTTGAACAAGGGTTTAATTTGGTCCATAATTCTATAATTTGCATTTTTTCTCATATTTTTGGAATGTAATAGCCATGAAATAAGCTTTCAATATTATAAATTGATCCTTGTGATGTTTCTATCTATATCCAAATTGAGATACAGGTGTCGATGTGTCCCCTGCTTAAAAACAATTAAATTTATTGGACACGTCACGTGGCGTGCCCCGTAAGCATCCCCGCTTGTCCCCGGCATGTCATGTGTCCTTAGAGTGTCCGACACGGATACAGAAAACAGTAGGAGTGTCGTGTTTCATAGTACTAAGCAGTGTTGTCAATCCCATAACATACTGGTAATAGAACGGAACAGGTGTTCAGTACCAGCAAAAATACCGGCCTGTACCCGTCGATACTGGGTGTACGGGTACAGCCTGTACAAAAATACTCGTGCATTTTTTCCTCTTCCTAAAAAAAGGCTAGAATTTTAAGATAATTCAACAAAACTTGTCTATAATACGTTAAATCATCTTAATTTGTTACTAGGACTATTGTTAAGGTATATCTAAGTGCTAGAATTTGTTTTATTAACTCTACTTTGAGTTTTTTGGTTATTTGTAAATATATTTAAAATATATAAAATATATGTTGCTACGAATCTGAACGGTACCGAGATACACCGGTCGGTACGCTTGCCGGCACGAAATTGACAACTTTAGTACTGAGGACTAAGAAAATGGAAGGCAAAACACAAAAATGATGGTACAACAAATTGTATGTTAGAATTCTGGAAGTCACCTGCCAAACAACTGTAGTATCACGTCCGCTGTCAAGAAAGATGGCACCAGCAATAGATTCAAAAATGTCACCAAGAACCTTTGGAGCCTTGCAATCCCCCAAACCAAAGGAGTTGAGCCCTGGTTTTGACAATTCGTTTTGAGCTTCCTTCACAAAATCTCGAATCTGGAAATGGAAGTAGAGTTAAAAAGGATCCCAAGCAAAAAAAGAAAGAAATTGAAAGTATACCCAACCCCTTAGTAGGGCAAATTGCACAGCCCTTGCATTTTAGATTCATATAACGATATACCCATGTCTTGAACATTGATAACAAGTTAAACAGAATACTGCTATCTGTACTAATTCGATAAACTTCTATTTAGCAGTCATACAATTATGCTCAACAAATTGTCTCACTTGCAAGCCACCCCTTAATCTGTAAGTGAAAATATCCTTGCATCCCTCCCATTGTTTCTCTATTCGATCACTGCAACCCCCACAAATCACCTATAAGTAGAAACCATAAATTAGGACTGTGAAGCCACCTCCCTCCCACTCTCTTTCCCCACCTTCTTCCCCATCGCCAACTAGGCACAGCCTGTCTCCCAACCTCAAGGTCTCTCTACCTGCTCCGCCTCTGTCTTCCCACCTTGGCCCATAGCCACCACCACCAGCCCTTTTCTCATGCCTCTGCCAATCACCAAATTTTGTAATTGGCTGGTTCTGGTGGTGTGTCTAAGTGTTGTGATGGCAGATTTTCAGCATAAAAACATCACGAATAAGCAATTCTTTGGGTCTTCGGTGCAATTCTCTCTGCATAAGGTTTTCATGTGTGGTGTGAGCAGTATGTGTGCGTGTTTTGTGGGTTATGTAGCACGGACACCGACATGGATACAAGACACGAAAATTATTAGAAAATAGGGACATGAACATGGACACGGTGGGGACACAATAATTGTCTGAAATAATTTTGTCTATGTAAACCTATATCGTGTTTGTAACCACTATATTTAGGTTAAGATTCCTATTGAATACATTATCAACCGATGGAGTATGCTTATACCCGTACATATGTGCTATATTACACTTTTGGCCCATAATTTTGAAGTTTAAATATTTTACCCTGGAAAAGGTTTTAAAATTTCTAAAAATCACCATGCCGTGTCCCCACGAGTGTCCCCTCTGTCCCATATTGTTTGCTATGTACGGGGAACTTGACTTTTTAAGGGGACATGCAATTAATGCAGGTCTCCGTAAAAAGTTTAACTAGATTTCCAACATTACCCCTTACTCTTTACCTTTGAAGCTAATTTTAATGATATATGAGGGTTAATTTGGGAAAACTTATATAGGTTTTTCTTTGACTTTTCAAAAAGAGCAAACAATTTTGGGACATCCCATAATAGAATACCAAGCAAACAAAATTGGACGGAGGATAACGTTTAAAGGATATGCCACGTAGCGTGTCCCACACGTGTCCCTGTGTATAGAATTTGTGTCTAGCAGGCCCGAATCACGTGTACTTTCATATTGCAAATAAAATCTATTTTATAAGTATATATTGCTACTTGCGAGGTCTGAAGAAGAGATGATATTTTGTGCGTGTGCGCAGACACCGTTTAATTTTATACACCATTTTCCAAAACCTATATCTCTAATATAACCGGGCATCCTCTTTATCTTGTTCAAATTTTAGTTAAAACCTCTTCTAATAGGTAGGTTCCTATCATTTCTCAGTAAATGGATTAAATTCACTTGTCACAACCAATATACGGAACTACGTAAATCAGGCCATGGTCGCTGCATCTGAAATCGTTCGTTCAACCGAAAGTCCTCTCTCTACACTAAAACGCTAAATCATTTAGGCTCTTTCACAAAGGAATTTCATATGGTGAATAAGGAAGTTCCTTCTCGGTTTCGCATGTCGATTGGCAATTGCATACACTATTTGACCAACAATCATATAATTCCTAGACTAGAAAAGGCAGACCCACATATGGACCCTGACCATGCTCCGAGATAGGATGATCAATAAGGCTTTTCCTTTTAACCTAAAAACTGATTGATAATTTGAAATTTTAGGAATTTTTAACCCACACATACAGCAATTTTAAGAAAAAATTTCACTCAAGGGACTTGCAGGGACCAACTCCACGGAATTTTTCTTAATTAACCTGAAAATTAGTATAATAGGCAAAAATATTTGGAGTTGTGCAGGGGCATGGGTCCCCCTTGCACCCCACTGGGACCACCCTTGGACACAGATATAGCAACCTCTAGGAGTGTCATTGCTTCATAGGTTGTGGGTGTTAGGCTTGCTTCATGTGTAGGGTCGGCCCAATGTATTTGGAGGCCCTAGGCAGAATTGTGAAGTGAGACCCTACTTATTTTTACAATTAAAAACAATAATAATAATATCTCTATATATAATTAATTTAGTCCATACTAAACATAGTAAGTGCTTTGGTTCTAGTGGCTTAGGTTGTGCCTTTTATTTTCTTTGACATGGGTTCAAACCATAGTAGCTCCGATGGCCTATATTTGAATTATTTTGGCAAATAAACACACTTCAAAAAAGCAACAACAATGAGGTTCTAACTCAGTAACTTCCTGTGGTATTAAATCAACTTACCGCTGAAGCACCATAAACACTTGTCCTATTATACGAACCAATAATATATATACTTACTTAATAAAGGAGCCCTACTTTGGGCCCAAAACTTTGGGGCCCCAGGCCCAGGCCTTGCCCTTGGGCCAGGCCTGTTCTTGGGTTTGGGTTGAAGTGGGAAGAGGAAGGAGGCAGGATGTGCATGGTTTGGATTGGGAGGGGATTACGGTGTTCGGTAAGTCGGGGAGCAATAGAAGGGGTGGTTGGATGTGCAGGGATTGGGTTGGGGTAGTTGAGCAATAGAGAGGGCGGTCAGATGTGCATGGATTTAGGAAACAGAGAGTCAGGGGTGTTTGGGGAAACAAATAGTCACATCCATTTGGATAAAAAGAGTGGCAGGGTTTTCCCACTGAGATGCCCTGGATCAGAACGGATGGATGGGGTGGTTGGTGGTGTTCGGTGATATAGATGTAGACATGTCAATGGGAGTGG
>JAOTQK010000002.1:23142112-23161215 GCA_025642025.1 Rhododendron ferrugineum
CAAGAATAGTACGGCAGTCAATATTGCTGGTTATAGTTGATACTGTTCTTTGATAAGTTAGCAATTATATGAGCTCAGGGGATTAAGGGAATGCCAAATGTATCTACCAAAGTGGCCTACTACTGAAGGGCCCTATGCAGTTCTGTTGATAAGAAAAGGATCTATTAGATTAAGAAATTGGTCAAGTGAAGGACTGGATTCCCTCGAATCCTTGCCGAACAAACTACTAGCAATTGAGAGGTAGAAGTCTCTAGCTAAAGACTCTCCAAGCCATTTAGATGACTTTGATTCCTTTCTCGCTAAATGAACCACATCAAAAAAGAAAAAAGAAAAGCAACCATTTCCCACTATCTCCTTCTCCTCTTCCCTACTGTAATCTCCCTAACAATGAAGAAGTTGTAGCCCTTTCTCTGGGGAAACCCAAACCACTCAAAACCAAGAGAGAACACAAGTCCAAAGCTCCAATGCCATCAGAAATGAACAAGTAGATGGGCATCCATCCGCATGGAAGTACAATACCGATTTATGATGTTTCTAAATCTTTGTATTAAATTAACCATGAGAATGTGTAACGACTACCAATACCTTAACTGTGTCCGGAGCTGCTAAATATGTGGAGGGAAAGTTCTTCTGCTTCTATTCACAAAACCTTTTTAAGAAAACTGTCTTGTCCTTTGCCAATAAGGAAAATCACGTTTTGCATTTCGGGCACTAGACTTTTGGAGGATATGTGTCTCACATTACAAACCTTGGATATACAATTTGGTATTGTACAATGCATTTTTTGTGAGTTTTTCCGGATAACTGGATGTTTGGGCCAGCTTATGCACGCCTCGACTAATTTCGGGGCTCTGAAGTTATCGATCGGGCCCCTCCAGTGGCCCCAAGGTTTGGAATCTTTGGCGTCCGTTGGATTCGAATTTGTGACCTCATGGAGTACAAGCACTTATTAGTTTACTCATTCTCACTTGGCCAAATCCCTCGGGGTTGCATTTTTGTGAGGTTACTGCATATAATTATGTTTCTGCTTGAAGTTTTCATGAGAACTATAAATGGATACTGATCTCCATGTTTCGTAACTAGTACCGCTCTACATAGTTGGAGTATCTGAGATTGAAGCCTCTAGAGAGGGTAGAAGCCTTGCAGATTTCAAGTATGCTTGTGTTGGTTACTCTGTATATTCGGATCGGAAAGGCAGTTCTGTGGATGCTCAAGAGACGCAAGCAGAATTGCCGATCTGTGTTGGCCTCGAGGTTATCAACTCAATATTTTTGTATTCTTCCCAGTTTTATTTGGGTTCTTATTGTTGCAATGATACCTTATGGTTTCATTGTTAATATGTTATCCATCATACCATGTTGCTCATGTGAGCTATTGTGTATTGATATTGTTTCTAGAGATGCAAATGATATTTTTATCATTAGGAATTTGTTGAATTGTACTTATTTTAAACTCTTCAATATTGTTTGTCTACAAATTACTAACAGTTAAGTCATGCTATGTATGGGAATTAAGAAAATAGGTGTAAGAAGATATTTTCGAACAAAAAATGTTGGCATTTCGTATTTTTCATACATATTCATGAATGTGGTGGATGAATTACATGATTGTGAGTTGTGTGATAACTCAATCCAGTACTTAAACCTGAATTACTGTGGTGGAAAGAGTAGTTGTGTATGATAGCTTCAAGTTCGATCACTTGAGACTTTGTGAATCAATTAACAATAGGTTAAAAAGGGCGATGCCTGGTTTCTCCATTGTGTTGGTTGTGGGTAGAATAGAGACCGACATCGTTTGAGTGATAGCCTGAACCTAGATCTTAGTTACAGGAACCTCCTATGTGGGTGGCAAATCCACCTCATAAGCTCGCTCACACGCTCCCAAGTCCGACTCTATGAGGAACCATGCTCCCATTGAGAAAGGAACCGGCTCCCACCTAGGATAGAGCCTTTGAGGCATATAAATCCCAAAAGAAACAAAAATAGAGATACCAAGCAAGAGAAAATACAAAGTCGTGATAAGATAGTAGAAAAATATTAACATTAATTTGCTTAAGTTCTTGATATTAACATTTTTTTTTTTGATAAGTACTTGATATTAACATTATATTGCTTAGTCACTAAGATATTATTTGCTGTTGAAATGGATGACGAAATAATAATATTTACTTGTAATATGTATTTATATTTTCATATATTATTCCTAAGCGCTCCCTGTGACACTCCCAAATGAGGAGCTTCTATGATTCTCATCTCCACTGCCTCGGCCTCCGATCCTGCTCCTCCCTACCCAGCCCCCGCTTCGTGCCCCCGATTCCTAAGCGCTCCCTGTCGTGCTTTTGATGTGTATGCTAGTGGCAGTGGTGGACAAAAGGTATTAGACTGAGGACGCTCTGTCCTGAAGGGTTGATGGATGCTTATGATCCTCTTTCATTGGCTAGAGGTCTCTAGAATATCTCCTCATGGCCATCTGGGTGATAGGTAGACTCCACATCTCTTGGAGAGCGTCGGTCTAATATAACCCTCTACCCTTAATGGGTGAGAATGTCCGTCAACAGTTTTTGCATTTTATAGATTCCAGAATCTAAAGATCCAAGGCTTGGATTTGGAGTTTCAACCCAAATAAATCACAGTGATGTTTATTGTTTTTCTTTTCGGTGTAAATGGAGGGTATTATAGAAAGGATTTATGTGCTCACAATCTCTCTCCAGCAAGTGAGAAGTTGTCAAGTCCCACAATCTGGAATGTCTGTTCTGTACTTTGGTTGTTATTCGCAAGTGTTATCTAATAACTGCTATAACGAACTCTTCCTGCAGGTTTTGGTAGACAGAAAGGTCAATACTGCTGTCGATCCTGTTCCAGCTGGTGTTCAGAACAAAGAAGGTAGCTTAGCAACAGTTACATTTGCCATTTGGTTTGATGAAGATATTTGCTACAAAAAGAAAATATTGTCTGGTCGATGCATTGACAAGCTATTGTCACGGCCTTGGAAACTCCCAAGCTAGCTGTGCAGCCTTACAGTCATCATGTAAGCCTATATTGCAAGATGGAAGAGAGCCTGGAAGTAGAGCATTTCAGAAGGAACTTTACCCATTAACCACTCTATTTCTATTCAGTTGTAGCTTCAAAACCTTTCCCTACTGATATCCTATACGAACTCTAGTAACTTGACATTGTTTCACTAAGCTCTGACACAATAAAAGGTATAATCAGCCTTACTTTCTTCAAATTTGGATCAAGCTTGAAGATGTGGCTTATTTGAGCTGCGCAAGGTGGTTTGGCAGAGCAACATGCATGTCTGTGTGTTCTTTCTGAGTTATGCCTCAAGGACTGAGTTTTAGATGATGGCGAAGAAATTTGTTGCTTCCTTGGCTTATTGCTTTCTCTTTTTGTATCTCTTGCTATTTGCTGGTTGAGTAAAATTAGTCTAGATTTCAAGTTTCTCCATTTTTCTTCTGTGCTTCTAATATCATACGGGATATCTCCATTAATGACATTTTTGTGTGTGATGATTTTCACTCGTGGAATGTTCTGTGGCTTGCATGGCATTATATACTGTTACTAATATATGGTGTTTCTACCTTGAAGATGCTCATGGATTTCAACCGCCCCGGACTCATAAACCTACTCATTCCGCAGGGGATGAGTTCTTGAGCAGGCAAGCCGATGATTTGTTTTCCTTTTAATCAGTTGGAGGTCAATGTTTCTCGCTACTCGTGCAGATAACTCTTGCAAGGCTTATAAGTTCATTTTGTGCAGATTTTCTAGAAATGCGAATGTGGTTGCAATGGGGGTAGCCAAGAACCTGCGTAGAGTGGGCAATAACATAAAAGATCGTCTTGATGACATTTTATATCCACACCGGAGGCGTCCGAAGTAAGATTGCTGGTATCATATGGTATAAGAGGCATCAAGAAACTAAGCAAGAAGGGTAGATCACAAAACAACCTCCCTGTTCTCCTCTCAGTTCAGTTCAGCTCCACAAAGCAATTGTCCAATTGGAAAGAGGGTAGAAGGGGACATTTTTGCATTTTCTGTTCAAAATTCCGAACGATGTTTTAATGAAATATATGTTATGTATTGGTGTTGGCATCCGAATGCCTGCATTGGAGGGGGAGATAGATAGCCTTGTTCTTCACTATCATACTCTGCAATTATGATTTTGTTTTTGTAGCCAAAATATGGTTCACTGGTGCCACCGTGGCGAGGTTGGAAAGTTGTTGTAGCCTTAAGTTAAGGGAAATATAATAAAATTTCTTATCGACTTGTGAATATTTGGAGACATTTACTCATTTCATCTTGCTCCAGAAATCATCAATTTTGCAGTTGGGTGATATAGCGATCCTTTCTTGATGCTGCAGTTTTTTGACCATTTATGTTGCAAAACTGTATTATCTTGTCCAAGTGAATATTTTTAGCAGATTGTTGAATAAATTGGATTAATAGAAAAGTAAGTAGAAGCCACGGCTATGGCCAGCACGAGACTGATCACATCAGAACAATAGCAACGGA
The DNA here is from genome assembly GCA_025642025.1 of Rhododendron ferrugineum. Lineage (NCBI taxonomy): Eukaryota > Viridiplantae > Streptophyta > Magnoliopsida > Ericales > Ericaceae > Rhododendron > Rhododendron ferrugineum. Next base: position 23,146,624 of record JAOTQK010000002.1, read on the forward strand.
AAGAAAGCTGGAAATATGCCATCTTAAATTGAGTGTTTTTTGTTCTTCTTTTGATTTATTAAGCTGTAATAAAAGGATTCCCCGCCATTGATATATCACTATGCTCACCTTTGAATGAGCATGAGATGCATCAGAGTTGTCATTCTAAAGAATTAAAATTTTGTCAATCAGAAGTCAGAGCAAGGAAGCCCGTCTAGCTCAGTTGGTAGAGCGCAAGGCTCTTAACCTTGTGGTCGTGGGTTCGAGCCCCACGGTGGGCGATGATGTCTACCTTTTTGCCGGCCTCTTTTCTTGTGCATGTTTTCCGAGGTGGGAAGAAGACAGGACTCAGGAGAGAGAGAGAGAGAGAGAGAGAGAGACGAAGGTTCCTGAATTGAAAATCCACAAAACGCAGGGAAAGGGAGAAAGAGAGTTGTCCCACGATTCCCGAGGAGGATGGGGAGTTTCGGCCACCTCACAATTCGCCCAGCCCTGCCCTGCCCATATTGGTGTCTGGTGAGATCTTGCATTTTTACTACACCCAAATCCAGCTCTATCTTTCAACGACTCCGATCTGATTCTTGACAGAAAAATAGGAGTACTACTGTTTTTGCCAGGTTGAATTGGGGAAGGGCCGCCGCATATTACTCCATTATGATCATTATTATTATTATGCGGCGTGTATGCGGGTGGGGAACTTGGCTGCTCATCAAGCTGCCTTCAAGCTGCTCCTCGAGACTACTTCCATCCCTACTTACTTGTTCATTCCCCCCTCTTCCAGACACATTTCTCACCTCCTCCACCGGAAACCGCCTTTTCCTCAGTCGACACCTTAGCTCTTGTATGCCAACCCAATATACATACATACATGTTTTGCTTGGGATTGCCAAGTTTTAATTTTGACGTTTCCTATTGGTGTTCAATTAGTATCAAAGAAACTGAAATAAGTGTTTGAATTGTGTGGCGTCCCATTTGTTTAGAGCCATACTTGATGATGATTTTTGCGGGAAAAAAAGATCCAAAATTGTTTGTTGGGATTCTGAAAACGTTTGACTTTGTGCAGGTTAAGAAATTGGAGGCACAAGGAGTGCCTTCCAAGCATGCTGAGGCCATAACAGCTGCCATCACCGAAGTTTTGAATGACAGCTTGGTAAATGTTGCTCATTCCTTCGTCTCCAAGGCTGAAACCCAGAAAGTAGGATTTATTTTTATTTTTTTTGGGTCTATTTATGCATTATTGCTTATTGTGTCATAGTGTCCTTGTGAATTGCTATTCTGAGTTCTCTGTTTCTGTCACTTTTAGATTGAGATGATTCAGGAGTCCAACTTATCCAAATTCAAGGCCAAAGTTCAAAGCTCACAGGTAGTCTAAACTCTGCCCTTCTTATTTGCTTGTGGATTCTCTATTATTTGATTTCTTACCAGTCCGTCTTCATTACAAAATGAATACCATGCATTCCTAATAAATCCTAAAGAATGGGGTTACAGAAGGGTCATGTGAACATAGGATTTTCTATATTTGAATACCAGTTCTTCTATGCGTTATTAAACAGTAATTGGGTCATGTTGGGTAACTAGTTGTGACCTGGTTTTGTCTTTTGAAGTCCTTTTCAGACAATGCAGGTACTTGAAGTCCAGTGTTGGCCTTTTGAAGACCTTAGTTAATAAGAACTTGGCATTTACAAGTATGAGGTTAACATACTGTTAGTCTTAAATGTGTAGGTACATTTGCATCACCCAAGCGGCGAGCCACGATGTCACGACTGTGCCTTCCAATTCATTGCCCAACCGTAGTCTCAACATAACCTGGTTCTGCTTGTCAAGCCTCCTAACGTGTCTCATTGACCAACCACATATCTCCATACCCTCTTCTCTGAGGTTGCTCCCCCCTCCCGCCCCATGGTTGAGCCATGTAGCCCCGTATGCTCCTTTCCCGGGGCTGGGTTGAATCAAGTTATTCCATATGCTCCCCTCTGAGGTCTAACTAGAAGTCTTCGTACTCCATTTCATATCCTCTGGGTTGCCATGTCATCCATACACTCCTTCTATGATGTTGAACCTCAAGCATACATCTTCCATTGTCCTCCAATAGACACAAAGGTGCTATCATGTGCCTGGTGCCTGCCATGAATTTGAAGGCTCACTTTGGTGCACACATCTTCCACTCTAGTTGCCCGGATGATGCATGACACTATCATGTGCCTGGTGTCTACCATTGTTTAAAGGCTCACTATGGTTACCTCACGTCCTAGATTCCATTAATAATATTGTCAAATAGCCAAACAAGGCACGGCCGATCTAAAGGTTGTTTCAAGGATACAGCTCGATCTAACACACTGGACTACTACTGGAGATGTTTGGCTCATCTCTAAGAAAATATACTGTCACGTTCTATTACCATGAGGTAAAATTGGGCAAGTACATTTCCTTTTCTCTATATTGTCTCCTAAAAGACATGGGGCTACGTAGTTAAAGTGCATATGGAGTAGAAGTTTTAAAAGCAAACGGTAAGGTAGCCATGAATGGATTTACCCAAATCTAATTTCGTTCTTGTTTTCTTTTCTATGCAATGGAAAATAAATTTGTGCTTCACTAGGAATTTGATGGAAAGAATAAACTAATAAGCCCTTGGTTCCATCTCTTCATCCACTGTGTAACATCCATCTTTTTCAGGAGAAAAAGCATACAGTAACAAGAATGCCAAAATCATCCCTTTATTTTAGTCTGGTAGATCATTCACCTCATTGGTTGGGTTTGCATCTTATTAGTTGAAGTAGCTGTGGGGACCAAACATAAGTGCAGTCTACATCGCGGTGATAAAGTCTGTACTCAAGGAGATGGAAAGAAGAAAGCAAGAATACGTTATTATCCAGGAGGGCCAAGGCAATTGCACCCGTGGGTTTGCATGAGGACATATCTATAGTCGGTTACAACTGACAGCACTGAACTCATCTTGGGCATATAACTACTCCTTTCCAAAAATATTTTCTGCCCATTGTTATTCTGCCGCTTTCCGTTTTTGCTTGGCCAGAGAATCTTTGAGGAGGACCTCTCTTATTGGTGTAAATGGAACTTGAGCTGATTAATTCATTTCTCTTCGGTCCTCATTCTTTGATCTTTACTATTCATCCCTGCAGTTTTAGTGTTGCACTTGGGGCAATATTTGCTTACCAGCTGGGTCTGAACAATTATGATATTTGTTGAGATTTCGGTGGGCAACAGGCCCAGATAATTGGCCTTTAAGTCATTATATATCGGTATATATCAGAGACATGGTTTCTATTCTTCACTTCACAGAAACTACTCTTAATCAGAAATAAACCTTCATTCCATAGAGAACTGTAGCATGTGACCAGTGCTATTGTCTTGTTACTTGAATGATTGGAATAAGATACAGAAGTTGAAACAAGATATCTGATGATGGGTTCATTTCAAAGGCCTATAAATATTCCCTTCAAAGCTTAACCTAACAAGCAAGAAACTTGATTTTTAACCAATTTGTTTAGTCATTTATATGTTCCCTGATGCAGGAAAACCATTTTTCCCAACACGAAACTGTAAAACTTCGGAGTGAGATAGAAAAGATGCGCAGCAAACTGAGGTTTGTTTATAGCCATGAAAACTATTTGACCACGTCATATTGGATTTTGCGTTCATTTATAGAAGGCTCATTTTTCAATGGAGAGCAATTCATTGTGACACAGCTATGAGATTGAGGTCACAGCGGAGCAGCGTTTGGATTTGAATCTTGAAAGGGGGTATGTGAATTTTTTTCTGAGCATAGCACAATTCCTGTTTCGGTGCAAAAATTGACACTGCTATGTGCAGGAGGATGCAGGATGAGCCAACGAATCAGAATCAACAAAATACTAACCTCACTAACAAACTTGATCGAGTGAGTGCTCTTGTGCTGCTGAAATATTGATTCTGGAGGTGCCTTTTTACCTTTATTTGTGCCTAAATTTTTTTGGATCATTTCCTTTTACCTGATTTTAATCTCAGGAAATTCATGAACTAAGGGCCCAGTCAGAAGCTGCAAAATACGAGGTCATAAAGTACTGCATAGGTACTCTTGTTTTTTCTATTCTATCTCCACTGTTGGTCTTGCTGTAGTTGGTATCTTGAATTCTTAATGTATGCTTGTTGAGTTGCTAATAGTTACTGACATAACTAGTAAATTGAAAGAAAGCCAAGGGAAACAAGATCGAGAAAGAGAAGTGGGGAAAATATAAACTTAGCCAACGAACTGTGTGTTGGAGTAATTCTTAAATGCCAGTGATTGCTGGAAGGGAAAAGATGGGAAATTGGATCACACTGTAAATGGATGAAGAGAAATTATTCCCATTGGATCTGGATGTTCCATTTTCTTTTGTCGGATCATGAGTTCAATTATTTTTATTTCTTGTTTTTTTATGGCACACACTCATTTGTTCAATCTCGTGATGATAAATTCCATTCAGATTTGTTGTTACACTAGAAGTGTACATGTATGTAGGGATCAACAAAATCTCTCTACCTAAAACATTCCACTGAGGAAATTAAAGTTGAACAGAGAATATTTTTTCTAGAAAAAGTCCCACGTTATTCTATATGTTACAGAACCATTCTATATTTGGTCTTGATTGATAGTGGTAGGCTAGATCTCTTGGAGAATCCAAATTCCAAATCCAAATCCAAATCCAAATCCAAATCATAGTAAAGATACGATAGTGGAGTACTAAAAGAAAGAAACCAGTGTAATTCCAAAGAAACAACAGAAAATGGTACAGTACTATTACTAATTAATGGGGTTAAATAAATATTGGCATGTGAGAGCTATCCAGTTATGATGTGGACACATGTTGATCCGGCCCCTTTTGCCGGTTGATCATCCCCCTCCCCTTTTTCTCCAGTGGATACACTTCACTTCACTTCCACTCCACAGGTTCCGAAAAAAAACATATGGAGTATAATGGGTCTTCGTGTTTTGGTCACTGAAACAAGGAAAGGAAACGCGTGGGGATAGTCGGATCGGGTTGGTGGAACTGGAACCATCTCCTTATCCTTATACTACTAAATAAATTCCAAGTTGAAAATCACCGCTCCACCAAGCCCCACCCTACCCATCTTATCTTCGTACATGAGTGATTGGGATACGAAAATGGACTTCTATCTCTGTGACCCAACATAGAAAAATTACGATACAAGTGTTTATTCTTTGAGAGGCCTTCCCAACTGATTACTCTTTGGAGATTAAATCCTTTCCACGGCGGCATAAACTATCGGTTTTCCACCACCGCCGTTGTGGGTTCTATCGTGCATTTATTGTTACAATTTGAATTGTTCATTTTGTAGAGCTCACAAAGTAATATATTCATCCGAAAAATCAGCTTGATCGAAGTTCGATAGATATATTAAAAGTTGAATTTTAGTTTATGAAATGGACGGTATGATTATGTCTAGTTAAACTGTCCATGATTCTATAAACCAAAATTCAGATTTTGATACACTTATCGATGTATGATCAAACTAATTTTTGGAATTAATATACTATGTTGCACGCCCTACAAGATAAGCAGTTCAAATCGCCAATAAACGCACGGTGGAGCTCATAATAATGATGGTGAAAAATCCATATTTTCCTCTGCTGTCGGGAATAATTTAATTTCTTGATCTCAAGTTGTTCGAAGAGTCGAGTTAGAAAATTGGGCAAATTTTCACTTACACCCCCTGTACTTTGATCAATTTGCAACAACACCCCTCTATTTCTTTTTTAAACACACAAACCCCCTGAACTTTTGACTAAAGTGAGACTGTTAACAATTCCGTCAAAATTAACAGAAAAGTAAGAAATGGGAGGTTGACAGGAAAATTTTCTTCTGCAAATATACTACATAAGACCTTTTTGCACATGGAGCCATTTACATGCTATATAAATGGTCTAGAGGAGGGAAAATAATAAAATTCTTTTTGGGAAAGATAAAAGGGGGCCAAATATTTAGGATTCACTTTTAATTTTTCAAACTAACCAAAAGATAAAGAACCAGAAAAAGGAAAGGTACATAAGTTAAAAGAGGTTGCGTTTGTCATTCTCTGGACCTACAAACTGATAATGTGAATATCTGTCGAGCGTGGGGTATTCCTTTGTATGTTCTTCAACCTTAGTTGCTGTTGTGATGTATTCTTGTAGAGGATCTTGTTTTTTATTTTGTTTTGTTCCCTTTTTGGGTTTAGTTTGTAACCTCAAGGCTTTTTCCCTTGATCTGAGTGGTTTGGTTTCTTAATGAAAGACATTTTTTCCAAAAAAATAAAATAAAATAAAGTCTTGATATACCTTTTTTTTTTTTTACAAACAAAATCAACCCATTCATTCAAACATAAAAAGCTAAACTTAAATGAGACTTTAATGAAGCAAACAAGAGTCGAGGTCGAAGTACAAGGGGAATTGTCAACGGTCTCAATGTAGTCCAAAGTTCAGGGGGTGTAAGTGAGAGGGTGTACTTGCAAATAAGTCAAAGTACATGGAGTGTAAGTGAAATTTGCCCAAGAAATTTACAGGGAGTGTAAGTGAAACAGTGGGTACGTAAGTTGATCCTCGCTTCTTGTTGGCCGGTGCTTGTAATTTTCTTTCAAAAATCACTCCTATTTTTGTTAATTTCACTTCCTTTTGTGTCTTTATTAGATGATTTATTTTGTAAGAGAAAAAGAATGACATTAACAAAAAAAAGGGAGTGACAAAATCAATTCCCCACATTAAATGTCCATTTTGTTTGTGGCATGTGTTGTTTGTGGATTGTGGAGTACTATCTTGTTTGTTGGGCCAATGAATCTTAGGTGCGGTAGCAATATCAAGTGGGCCATTTTGTTTTTGTTTTTTTTGCCAAGTAAGTAGTACTATCAAGTGGGCCATATATTGTTTTCAAAACAAAAAAAAAAGGGGAAAATGACGTCTAATGACGTATTTTGATAATTAATACTCGCCAAAGACATTTTTAGTTTTAACAAATGTTCTCAGCATGTCCTTGGCGGGTATTAATTATCAAAATACGTCCTGAGCCGTCATTTTCCCATAAAAGAAAGTGGGCCATGTATTGATGTTGGCCTGCTAGAGTTGCATATTGTTCGGCTCCGAAACGGCTCAATGACTGAGTGGGCGTGCCAGGACTTGTTGCGTCCAACGTAAAGAACTGAGTGCCCCTTTTCTGACTTCGAATCTGTAAGAGCGATCGTGCTGCAAACTTAAGGGCTGGATTGCAGTGTTGGTTCGTGGTTTTGCCTCTACGAGCGAGCATTTAATAATTTCCTAACCGTATTGAAAAAGAAGTAACAACGTAGGAAACTTTATTATGTCGTGATAATAAAGTCGGGGGTACAAGAGAGATAAAATAACTTTATTATGTCGTAATAATAAAGTTTGGGGTACAAGAGAGATAGAAACCCGAATTACTTGAAGAAATAACCGAGTGAATGTGAGAGAAGTGAGATAATTGCTTCGCTGAGAAGGCTTTAGTTTAAACGTTGAGCTTGATTGGTATGTGAACCATTTTTTCTTCTTATGAACTTGTATTTATAAGCAAAGAGCATCCACGGTTTTGCATGCGAAAGGATTTGTTGTCTTCACCTCCTAGCGCCATGTGTCCATATAACCTCCACTTCATGGGATCAGGGGTAGTTATTGGAGGTAAATAAAAATTACCCACATGCCTTTTCCCCATCATGGGAAGTTACCGGAGATAATGGGTACTCCATTTCCCCATTTCGTGTGCACCAGAGAATAATGGGCCAGTTAACCACATGGCTTTGGAACAATTATTCCATGCATCACGGCCCATAATTTTCTTTGTTCCCAACGGTTGGAGTCAATCCACAACCGTTTATCCATAAATCATGGGCCAATTCTCACGAAATAAAAACATGGGCTAAGTTTCTAGACTAAAATTAATTGGGCATTGCTCCAAGTTACAAAATTAATGCGGGCCATTAATTTTTAGCTCACGAGACTCATAAATATCGGCCCAATTTAATTGATATTTAATTAAATGACCCTCCAGCGTTGACTCAAGATTTGGTGCAAAAAACGGGTGTAAACACATATAAATGGAGTATTTATATACAGTATGTCAGTGGTTAGTACACTATACTACGGTACTACTCCTACTTACTATCTTATGGGCAACTGGCATCACCTGAATCGATCTAAGAAAGTACTGTTGTATCTCACTTGGTCTTTGTTTTTTCACTAGTAACGAAAAACAGGAGTTTATCAAAGGCTCAATTTTTTAGTATTACTGATTGGGTAAATTATAGTTAACCCCCCCAAACTATACCTCGGTGACACTTTACCCCCTCAAATTTTTATTTTTGGCCCTTAACCACCTCAAACTAATGGAAATGCAACTTTCGTTAACATTCTGTTAATATATGGATGGAAATTATCACTTGCCCTCACATCTGGAAAAATGAGATGTTACTGCCCCCCCTCTCTCTTTTCAGTTCGCTGGTAAAAATTCCTTGAGGAAACAATTGGAAACGACGACGAAGGGAGTCAATGTAATTTACCAGCACACACAGTCACACACACACAGAATAAATATAAATAAATACATACATACATACAGAGAGAGAGAGAGAGAGAGAGAAGGGTTGTTGATTTTGAAGTGGAATCATCGGCTCAGATGATATCAGAACAGGGGATTATCATCTTGTTTGCAGAGAGGGCAACCACCCTTTGAAATATCCCCAATCTCTTTGCCCTTTCTCTTCTTTACATTTACATATACATACATACTAGCTATATCACCAAACCAAAACCAAAACCAAAACCAAAACCACTAACCTCCGATCACCTACATCCATCCCCAATCTCACTCGCACCAACCAATAGCTAAACCCTAAAAAATCAATGGCCAACGTGTAACTGCAAGTGCGCAACGGAGGTCCTGGAGTGGCGACCTTTGCCAATGAGTCAGGCAATAGTCACCCGGTCTGTGTCGGCAGGCCCAGCAACCCTCTCCTCATCAACGACAACTTGTCGACCGTCATCTCCAAGCCTAACGGCGTCACATCTGACTTCCTCTCGCCTTCGCTCGGCTGGTGGCATAATGGCGATGTGAGTCCCGCGGTGCCAGATTCCTTTTTTGGCTGCTCAGAAAATGTGGGAAATGGAAAGGAAATACAAAGGTGTAGAGGTAGAGGAATAGAAAGTGGGAGAGGTGGAGGAAATGCAAAATGAGGGAAAGGGGGATGAACCGATCGACGTTTGGGGTTTTGGCAAACAAATGGGTTTCGGTCCTTTTGGTAAGCATTTTCAATAGAGGGCAAAACGGTAACTTACATCTTCTCCGTTACAAAAGTCAATCGGTTTTACATTTCCATTAGTTTGAGGTGGTTAAGTGCCAAAAATAAAAGTTTGAGGGGGTAAAGTGCCACCGAGACATAGTTTGAGGGGCTTAACTATAATTTACCCTTACTAATTCCTAGTGCCTTTACCAACTTCGATAAAACAAAAAAAAAAAAAACTGAGTGGTTGGCTTGAAAAATTAGGCCGATCAATTTAAAGACCCACAATACATTTGCAATCATGATATGTAATACTCTCTCCGTCCCGATTTGTTTGTCCACTTTTTGACTTTGAAGTGTCCCAAAATATTTGTCCAATATGAGTTTGACTTGTTAAAATTTCCTTAATGCCCTTTCTCTTTCAAAAAATAATACATTGGAGAATGTACACTCCCATTTAATGCTAGAAAATAGAGGGGCATTCTTGGAAAAATAAAACTTTTAAAGTGCAATCATTATGTTCCCTTAAAAAGTTGGAGTTTCAAAAATGGACAAACAAATCGGGACGGAGGGAGTATTAAAGTAAGTCCATTGTAAGAAGTTTGTTCGTGGAAGTATTCTTAATTTTAGTATTTTCTCTGTCTCAATTTGTTTGTCTTTTTTTTTAATTTATATATATTTCAAATTGATTGTCCAATTTTAAAATCAACGGATCAGATTATGTAAGTTTCTAAATCAATGGGACAACTATTAGTCAATGAGGTCATTAATAAACACCCAGATATCGCTTATGATTTGACCTTTGCCGGGTTAAAGTTTTCTTCTTTTTGTGGCATAATTGCGAGAGCTAGTTGCTGCATTCTGTGGTTGGAAATAGTTACTACTACTAAGTTTCAATTACTCCCTATAATTGAATTACACTACACTATTCACATCACACGAGCTCTAAGCTTCAATTACTACTATTAATTGCCTCCACCCCATGGCCTGCCAGCCTTAAATTTGAGATAGTTACTACTAGCAACCAACATTTAATACTATCAGACCAGAAAAAGGAATGAAGCAAGTAGTAGTAGTACTAGTAATTGACAAGAATAACGACACTCAAAAATGAATAATACATGCAGTATTATCAACACTACGAACTAACTTAACAAAATGGATAATGCAAAACATATTTTTGTTGCCTTCATCGAAATGTGTATAGTTTCCGTTACAGCCTTTATTAATTATTTGTTCACTACACATAATAAATAGACAAAAAGAAAGAGAACAAGATTACAGATCAAACGTCCACACAAACCCAAGTGAAACAGAGGAATTCTGTTACTATCCACAGAAACAGAGAGAGAGAGAGAGAGAGAGAGAGAGAGAGAGAGAGAATTCAAACCCCTTTGCCAAACCTTTTCTTTTCCATCTATCTATCCCTTGACACTTATTTTTCTTGTTTCTTCGGCTTGTCAACCGATGCATGCATTGGCAATTGAATGTAGTGTGTAATCATTGCTCGGGTCAAATCTTTCCCGGGTCAATTCAATGGGCACAGCAGCCGTGGATTGGGCACCGCAATGAGTCGGGTTGATCTCGGAGCGGTAAGTCCAAACACGTCGCCCATGTCCATTTCACTGGGCTTCATGCCGTCAGGCAACTCCCACGTGAAGCAATGAAGGAGGTGAGCCACTGCCATCTCAAGAGAATACAATCCGAGTTGCATGCCCGGGCACGACCTCCTACCCGACCCAAACGGTATGAACTCGAAGTTGCTCCCCTTGAAGTCCGGCATGTTCTCGTTCAAAAAACGAGAAGGCTTGAACGTGTCCGGATCAGACCATGCGTTGGGGTCGCGCCCGATGGCCCATGCGTTGATCATGACCCGGGATTTGGCTGGGATGAAGTAGCCGGAGACCTCAGCATCGGCGGCGGTTTCGTGGAGGAGTAAGGGGATGGGAGGGTGGAGACGGAGGGTCTCCTTGAGGGCGCACTTGAGGTAAGTTAGCTTATCGAAGTCGGACTCTTCGACGCGACGGTCCAGACCAACTACGTCGGCTAGCTCTTGTTGGACTCTCTTGAGATCTTCTGGGCTTTTCATTAGCTCCGCCATGGCCCACTCTATCGCCGAAGCTACGGTTTCTGTTCCTCCAAACATTACGTCCTGAAATTCACATCAAAAGGAAAAAAATAAATAAATAAATAAATAAAAACTTACGTCCTGGTGACGACAACAATACCACAGCATACGGAAATTAAATTAACCCATATGTTTCTCTTTGCTCTATCTTGAAATACACTAAACCTAAATCTATTGGGTCCTTAAAAGAAATCCATTTGGTCTAGTTAAACTTATAAAGAAATCTACATAGCTCTGAAGATAAAAGAAATAAAAACAAAAAAGAATAAAATGAAATAAATTTTTAAAGAATAGGAGTATTTAGTTCCTTGAGTTACAAGAAGAGATATATATTATTAATTACTAGCTTTTTAAATTTAGGGAGGTAAAATAGAAAAGCCTCTATTATTATATTATATATGGACAGGAATGGGTAAAATGGCCATCACGATTTTGTTTTCTCTATCTAAAGTTGGTTTACGTATTGTAGGGGAAAAAATAATAGGAGTAAAGCGCTGAAATAAAGAACGTACATTTATTCTATGAGGTAATCTATTTCCAAAAGTCAATTCAAAAGAGTGGTTGTCTTTCCTTGGGTACTACTAATAATTTTCTCAAACGGAAGTGGCGTGTGAAACAGCTAGCCGGCCAGCCGTCAACGATTGGCGATTTGGAATAGTCATTAACTACTTGTAATGCAATTTTTGTTTAAATCAATAAAGTATTTTGTTAGGAGGAAATGTTATTCCCTCCGTTCCTAATTGATAATCCCTTATTCTATTTTGAAATATTTCAAAATGATTTGTCACTTTCCAAAAATAGAAGTAAAATTTTGATAAACTTCCAAAAGTGTCTCTCATATGTGAATACAAATGATGTAAAATAGTTAGGTAGAATATAAGAGTAATGGTGAAAAATAGGTAAAATGATTACATATCTCCTAAAAAAGTTAAAATTCCTAAAAGGGACTCTCTCATTAGTGAGGGAGTATTTCTTACCAAAGACATGATATATATATATATATATATATATATATATATATAGGCATGTGAAATTGATTGGAGTATTATATATATACTAGTGCTTGCCCGTGCCTACGACACTACGCACGTCGGTTGAAATTGTGTTGGCGTGTGTGAACGTGTGTGCGTGTGCATAATGGGTGCCACATAGGACAAATGTGCCACGTAGGACAAATGTGCCACATAGGACAAACACCCTTCTGTTTTATTATATATATATATATACCAAGATCACCTTATGAATATCACATCAACATAGATTTATTCGTTGCTTGCGCGGAAGATCTATAATTTCAAAAAGAAAGCATAAAACAACAATTAAAGAAATGTAATAATCATGCCCATTATACTACGACATTCAATTGTTTTAAGAAACCAATTAACTAGAGGAAAATCAAAACAACACGTTCCCACCCGCTATGGTTTTTATATACAGTAATGTTATGATTCTTATGAACGACACAACTAAAATCCAATTAAGCCATAACCATTTAGTGGTATGGGAGAATTTACTTTTGCACTCTTTTTTTTTAATTATCACTAAAATCCTCTATGCACTTTATTATCTTTAACTTACTTTAACGTTTACTTATGTTTAACTTTAGCACAAACAAAGATCTGTTCTCAAGTTTTTGTTAAAATAAGTACCTAAAGCATTGCAAAAATAGAAGTGCAAAAACCACCTTAAAAAAAATCCCAAAAAAATGATAGGCTCAAAAATGGATATGCTTAACCGCCAATAGGTAAGAGAGAGAGAGAGAGAGAGAGAGAGAGAGAGTGTGTGTGTGTGTGTGTGTGCGTGCGTGTGTGTTTTGGTGGTTTTGATTTTTGAGGCATACCATGATGATGGCTTTGATATTATCTCGGGTGAGTCTGATTGCGTTCTGTAAATCATCCGATTCTGTGACTTTAGCTTCCTCACTCAAAAAAGCAAGTAAATCATCCACCATATCAGTTGTTGCCTCCTCCTGATCATCACACCCTCCTCCACTTCCACGCTTGGTTTTACCCTTATGCATGTGATCGTCGATGATGGAGTCGATGAACCCATCAAGTGAAGCCCGAGCCTTGGCGAGTCTATCCCCGAGTCCCTGCGGGTCAACCCAACTCAGCCACGGAATGAAATCTGCTATATTAAATGCACCGAACAGTTTGGAAAACTCCTGCAGTATCTTAATGAAATCGTCCTGTCCCTCGCGCGAGCTCGACCCGAACGCGGCTCGGTATGTTATATTCCGAGTCAGTGCAAAAACGAGCTCGCCCACGTTGACGGCTGAGCCGGTGCTTGACGCCACGTCTCGAACTATGTAGTCGACCTCGTCTCTGACGGACTCCCACGATTCGGCTCGCTTGCGGCTGAACAGCTTGATGACGCAGATTTTGCGCATCTGGCGCCAGAATGGGCCGTAGTGGGCAAACGCCATGTCGGCCCGGTCGTAGGTGAGGTAGCTGATGGCTATGGTGGCTGGCCTGTTGGAGAAGTTGTTGTCTTGGACCTGGAGTACTTGACGGGCCACGTCCGGGGATGAGATGGCCACCATGTTGAGGAAGCCCATCCGGAGGCGGAAAAGGCCGCCGTATTTCTTAGCCAGATTGGCAAGGCCACGGTGGGTTAGCTGGTCCATCATCATCATGTTTCCGATCAAGGGCAGGCCATTTGGGCCCGGTGGGTGCGGCAGTTTACGGCGGAGTAGTCTTGATACTAGGAACAAGAACAAGGAAGGGATGATTAACAAGACCAGTAGGGCTGTCATGGGCGTGTTTTGTTGGAACGCCGCCTCTAATACAGAACTCATTTCGATTTTCTCCCTTCCTCTCACTATGTATGTATGTATATTTTTGTGTGTGTGTGTGTTTTTTGATAAATATGTTGGGTGTAAATTAATGAGTAGTATATATAAATGCAACTCTAGTGTGAGATGTTGCTGAGTTTGGGGAAGATATTAAGAGGGCTTTATATACTAGTTTACAAGTTACTAGCAACTTTGTTTTTTTAGTTCCTGTTGGCATTTATTTGTTGTTGGTGTGAAAACTACTACTACTTTTGTTTGCACACGCTAGCTTTTCTCCAGTAAAATATTAGTTTATTGGTTGCCGTTTACTACTCAGCATTTGTTTTTGACTTTTTCAAGATTTTCACTGGACTTTTCAAGATTTTCACTCGAGTTAGGTTCAATACTCCTAACAAGGATCGAGAGAACTCTGATGATAGTCAGGACGGAGGAT
>JAOTQK010000002.1:23192803-23252323 GCA_025642025.1 Rhododendron ferrugineum
TTTGTTTTGGAGATGCACAAATAGTGGGGCTAGCTTGTATATTTTGACAACTTTAGTTGCGAATGTTTGAACTTGGTTAATGTGTGGAAACCCAATTAAACAATATTGTAATATTAACTTCAATATTTATGTCACTGTATATAGTTGACAGCTTTGGCATTTTTGTACGGGGCTTTTTTTGTGGTATGCGGTACTTGAATTAATTAAATTATATATACGGGACTCTTTTTAACCTCTTTGTGCTAGTCCATTGCCGGCAGGAAATTACTGCCATTAATGGCGGTATTAGCGGCAGGAAGATATTTTTGCCGGGAATACTATTAAAAACGACGATATTATTAGCGGCGGTAGTATACTGCCGTTTTTGTTTTACCGGCAGTTTATTACTGCCGTTTTTGTATTTCCGACAGTTGTTTTAACGGCGGTATGTTTTTGGCGTTATTACTGCCGGTAATAGTATTACCGGCGGTATTTAGACTATTAACGGCAGTTTTTTCATGCCGCTAAAGGCAATATTTGGCGTAGTGGTTGTTCTGCGCGCCCATATACTCCAAAAGTTAGTACGTAGTTTGCAATAAAAATAGGAGTACGTAAACAAGTAATTAAGGATGTGATAGAATTAAAAAGATCCCCCAAAACTTGGCAGATTATAACAATGCATCCTTTCCCGAAAGCGCATTAATCCTCATAACCTATGTACCTTTCGAATAATACTAACCATTTTACAAATATTAAATGTTAAAGTAACATACCTAGCTAGATGTTGATTTAAATTGGATTTTTATGGAATACTTGGATGATTTTACTTCTCCTCCTAGTCTTATATACTAGTATTTCTTGATTAAGTGGTTAGTGTGGGGGTATATTCCAAAATTTGCATAACATGATTTTGTCTAATATTCCCATGATTTTATTAATCATTAAAACAAATTACAACAAACCATTGCCCTACACTATTTTTTTTTTCATTCATTAAACCTAATATACTCTATCCTATGGGACAACATTAATTTGAGTTGGGACTCCTACTAGAGTTATGGATTTGTCGATAAGAATTGATTTTCGCACTCCACTTTTAATTGGAATGCAGATAATTATTTATAGAAAGCAAAAATCAATGGATTGCAGATAATAATTTATAGCATGCAAAAATCAATGTCCTATTTAAGTTATGGATTTGTTTATGCAAGAGAAGCCCAATGAATGTTGGACCTTAATAATTCGACAAGAGTGAGTTAATGGGCCTAGAGGCCCGTGCCATGCAACCCCAAAGTCGTTTTTTTAGGTTTTGTTTGGACTTAAGAAAAGGAAAGAAAAAAAAAAAAAATAAATTCATCCTATTATTTGGTTGAAAGAAAAAGGGAAAAGACAAAAAACAATTTTAAATTTGATGAATAATAAATTTTCACTCCAATCCTTCTCTCATCTTCCTCCCATTTTAAGGAGGAATTTTTCAGTGCCAAGCGGGTATTGTCGACGTGGCATCCGCTTGGCGCATTTGAGTCGTCTGATTCACTTTTGGACGGCTCGGATTGAAACTCTATCTCTCCTCTCACCCCAACACTTTCTCTCTCCTTTTTATCTCTCTAAATATGAGCCGTTCAAACACGAAATGGACGGCTCGGATGCACGAGCGGGCACCACGTGGTACCCGCTCGGCATTGAAATTTTTTCCCATTTTAGAGTATTTTCTTTTCCTCCAAACAGAGTAAGTTTCGTTGGGGAGTCCTCATTTGTGCCTTAAAATTGACTCGCACGGAGGGGTATTAGGCCATCCACATTGATATAATCAAAAGTTAATTATTTTTAAAGTTAATAATGTTTGTACAAAAGATGACTCATAATGGTGTAATCAAACGTAGCAACATTCTTAAAAATAATCAAATTTTAGGCTTTGGATAACCAAAACTAGCCTTCTTTTTCAATAATCAAAATTTGTCGACCTCGCATCACATAAGTTATCTAGTTCCAAAATTTGTATATACGCGTGTTTCAATGGTATTTTCTTCTTCTCTTCTTTGCCAACTTTATATCTTCTTCACTTTACCCACAAATTATTTCTCTATCTTTTCCCTCCAAAAGTAAAGTTCATATCTCTCGATCATCTATAATTCAACTCATCGTCACCGAATTAAGGTATTTCACTATTCTTTTCCCCCAAAAAAAATTCATAATAGGAGGGAACTAAGGAAGTCACCGATTTTTTCCCCAAAATTGAGAGAGGGAGTCAATATATTTTTACCAAAAAAAAAAACGTAAATGAAGAGAAGTGAATGGTGAGAAACAGAGGGGGAGAGAGAGTGAAATTATTGTGGACCCCTTATTTTGGTTATGGACTATAAACGATCATTATGAATCTCAACATTGTTAAACTTAGCAACCTCTTAAATGAATAATCAAAAGCTGATGTTTCAACTTTTGGTTATCCATTTTTTATCATACCACTTAAGCCTGTCAATTGGTCGGATCCGATCAGAATCCGATAAGACTCGAATCCGATAGTGGTAATCTGGATCCGAATCCGAAAAATCCGGATCCCTTCCGAAAAATTTTGTACTTCAAAAATATTAGCAAAAAAAAATATTTTCCAGAAAAAAATTAAAAATTTTAAAATAAAAAACAACTTCTTAAACTTTTTTTTTTTCAAAATAAAAAATTTTCTTGTTTTAAAAAAAAATAAAAAATAAAAAAAATTCGGATTCGGATTGATAATGGATCTAATCCGATCCGATCCGGATCCGGATCCGGATCCGTATTTGGATTACCGAATTCGGATTTTCGGATTATCGGATCGACGTTATCGGATTCGGATCGAATCCAAATCGAATTTTTCGGATCGGATCCGGTCGAGTGACAGGCTAATACCACTATTGGCGTTAAGTAAGTAGCTTAAGCACAGACGGGGGGGGGGGGGGGGGGGGGGGGGGGGGGAAGAGAGAACCGACGATGGCGAAGAGTTGGATTATTGGAAGAAAATTGTCATTAACAGCAGTATTATTTGTTGTTGTGATTGGTAGTAGTGGACCAAAACAATCCCTAGCATCAAATTCCGCGTCGGCCTTCGTTCAGAACGTCATCTACTCCAACAGGATTGCTATCTTCTCCAAATCTCATTGTCCGTATGTCTCTCTCTCTCTCTCTCTCTCGATTCTGGTTATTGTTTTTGTTGCCTTTTTCTGATTAATGGAAAAACATCAGTGACCATATCTTCAGGTCAGAATATATGATGCATAATCATGGTCTCTCGAATTAGGGTTCCATTTGCTAATTAGTGTTCCTCTACCCCGCATTTATTCCTCAAGGACTTGCTTGAAGTGATGCTGTCTATGAATTCAGTTATCTGCACATTATACTGGGAGATTCCAGTGAAGTTGGTATCAAAGCCCGTCTTAAGACACGGATTAGCTCCAACGCATTCATATTTCTCAACCATAGTTGAATTCGAGATCTGAAAATGAGGTCCCATGGGATCAATCTTATATTGTCTTCCTTATCATACAGGACATTAGAGTCTCAGACTTCACTGCGTCACGTTGAACATCTTGTCTTGTTGGTGTGTGATTCCCTTATGCAAAGCAGAAAGGGGAAAGTGGATAACAAAAACGAAATAGAGAAGCTCCTCATTCCAAGCATTTACAGCCCCTTTGGATTGTGAGAAAAGGTGTGATAAGAAAGGGGAGCCATTAAATGGTGAGATTTGGTGAGAAAAGGGAAAGACTCAAATCAGCGTCCGTCCCATATTGTTGGTCATGTATTTCATTTTGGGATGTCTCAAAATGTTTGTCCTTCTTAAAAAGTCAAACCAATAAGTGTGTAAATTTTACACAAACTATCCCTCATTAATTATTAAAGATAGTTTTCGATGAATGAATGGAATAAGGGGTAATAGTGGAAATCTGATCAAACTTTCTAGGGAGACGTGCATTAATTGCATGTCCCCTTAAAAAGTTGGATTCCCCATACATGACAAACAATATGGGTCGGAAGGAGTAGTATTTTTGTACTTCTCTCTCCATTTCTCACCCAATCACTCAATTGGATTGAGTGATTTGGTACATATCTTTTATTTTCTCACCAAATCACTCAATCCAAAGGGGCTATAATTTCATCACGTAGCTCCTAATTGTACAAAATCTTAAACCAAGTTCAAACCATCTTCTACCACGTGCCATGTGAAGTTCCTATTGGTCTTTATTCACTAACTGTAGCAACACCTTCTGGCCACCTAAATGAGTAATCATTATTGTAGATTCACATCCCCTCCTCACGGCTTCATTAGTTCGACTGGTACTTATACTCCCTCACTATCCCTTTTGCTCATTTGCTATTCCAAGCTTCATGAACGTTGACACCTCCAATCACTTCGCATTTATAGGATTTACTAGTAGTAGTACTTTGTCTCTTCCATTCTCCCTAGTCCCTGCAACCACTTTGACGTATGCCCACTCATCTAATTGCTTAAAGTCTGGTGTAACGAGTTTTTCCCTGTTTCTTCTTAGCCCTTTCCTCCATTCCTATTGTTCCATTTGCATATTTTTGGTTCCTTCTATCCAATCAGGAAAGCTCTTTTGCATACTTGTCATTTCGCTTCTACCCAACTTTGAGACCACTCCTCTTTAACGATGCTTGGAGTATTTTTACACTTCCGCTTGGGGCGTTGAGCTGATAAGTGAGTCATGACTAGGGCCGCAAACGAGCCGAGTCGAGCTTCACAATATTTAGGCTCTGCTTTGTGAAAATT
This sequence comes from Rhododendron ferrugineum, assembly GCA_025642025.1. Classification (NCBI taxonomy): domain Eukaryota; kingdom Viridiplantae; phylum Streptophyta; class Magnoliopsida; order Ericales; family Ericaceae; genus Rhododendron; species Rhododendron ferrugineum. The sequence continues at coordinate 23,197,545 of JAOTQK010000002.1, forward strand.
GGGTCAGCTTGAGCTCGGCTTGGGAGAGCTAGGTATTGCGTGGCCCTTGAGGCAGGACGGAGAGAACAGTTTGGCTCTCTACTTATCTAACATTCCTTGTGCTCATTTTCCTCAAGTGGGCTATATGGGACTGAAGAAAAGAGTTTTCCTTTGCGCAATTTCTTTGTCCCACATCGAAAGAGGATGGGTTGGTAGGCAAAATACTTCCCTAAATAAACTTGTACGCCACCAGGTCATCCATCCCGTTGTGAGCTGTTCCCATGTGAGCTGTTCCCATGTGAGCTGTTCATATGGAGCTGCCATTTGGCAGATTTTTCATTTTTCATGCAATTATTTGTATTGCCAATATTAAAATATAAATATAAATAGTAAGTATACAGCCTAGCTCGCGAGCTCATTCGAGCCGAGCTTTTGGCAACTAGGGCTAGTCTCGTTTATTAGACAAGCTCAATAATTTGGTTCGAGCTCGTTCATTTTCCCTAAGTCAAGCTTAAACGAGCCAAAATTGAGCCGAGCTCCGCGCTGCGCGAGCAGCTCAATTCGTTTGCAGCCCTAGTCGTGACCTCTTATTACTAGGAGTCTAGGACTAGAGAGGCTTGCTATGAATGATCTCCTTGAGCAAACAAGACTACAACTTTGCAACATCATTTTAGATCAGTGGTTTGATGTGAAGATAGGTAGGAGGCTATGTTACATGGATCCCCCATTTTGGGGAAGTACCACACGACACGAGTTTGGGTGCGGGATCTGCACCGAACTCGACCAAATAAATTCGGGAGAGAGAGAGTGTGTGTGTGTGTTTTACTATATTATTTAGTTTAGGCCATTTGTGGGCTAGGCAGCATCTTTATTGTATAGCCAGTAGCCACTTGTCCAAAGCTTTTCATTTCTCAACTAATGGGTTACAAGGACATTTCCGGCCATAAAACATATGCTTACCTTTGTGCTTGAAATAAATAAAATATAAATAAGTGGGGTAATTCTAAAAGATAATTACACATATTTCTACAGATAATATAGATATCCCTTTAAATAAGCAAAAAAAATTTATATATTAGTATTCTACGTATCCCCATAGCTGTATCCAAATTTGGATCCATATCCACGAATTCCTCTATTTTCAGGCTTGAAGTGTCCCACCCTTAGATATCATATCAATAAGTCTATGGACCACGATAACAACCCCCACTCCAGCCACCGATTGTTGATGTGGCAAAAAGTGGGCCCACCAATCACTCTCTCTTCTGTATTTTTTCCAAACTCAGAAGGAAAAATGGGGAACAAAGAGTCTGTCCCAAATTTTGACACTCAACTTTCACCACAAAACTCTCTTTGGCCCCCTTCTCCGGCTTCATCCCCATCGTCTTCTCTGGCGTGGAAGTCAAAATTGTTGTGGAGAGTGTTCCCCATCACAAACACAAACCCTTCGGGAGCAAGCCTCAAAGATGAGGCACAAGGAATCCTTTAGTCACATGGAGAACTTCAACATAAGTTACATAATCCCCTTCTTTGCAACAATTCTTTTTATAAACATATAACCAGAGCTAAAGCCAACTTCATATGTGGTGCGCACAAAACATGATGACAAAGCCATTAGTTTCATATTCAGCGGTTGAAATACCGTCGTTTGTAACCTTGCAAATTCTCAAAACACCTGTAGAAATGATTTTGTGTAAAGCCCCAACTTTCTTTGATGTGTCTTCATCTTCTTGTGTCTCTCTCCCTTTCAGTTTTTGAAAAGCCCCAAATTTTTAAGAACAAACCCTAATTTGTAAAAGTTCCCATTTTTCGAGAGCAAAACCTAATTTTGAACACGAACCAACCAACCAGGGGAGAGAAGGGGTGGTTGTCGGTGGCGGCGTTGGCAGTTGAACGATCCAAAGTGGTGGAGGTGGGGGTCATCAGCGGAGAGATAGAGAGAGAGTGTGTTTCGGGAAGTGAGCTTTGGGTTCAACGATTTAGGAATGGACTGAGAGTTACAAAATGGTCCGATGAAGTCGCCGACGAAGGGTGGTCGGTGAGTTTTACGGTGAGGGTCAAAATTTGGGGCAGACTATTTGTTTACCGTTTTTACTTCTGAGTTTGGAAAAATGACAGAGGAGAGAGAGTGATTGGTGGGCCCACTTTTTGCAACATCAACAATCAGTGGCTGGAGCGGGGGTTGGTATCGTGGTCCATAGACTTATTGCTTAGATATACTGAAACACCCCGTCCCACATCGGAAGTCTACATGGATGATCTTGGGCATATAACAAACCTTGTGGGCTATTACTAGAACCTTGGGCTTAAGCTTTTGGATCATGTGGAGTGGCTTGTGGATCAGAATAAAGGTACTAGGTCAGTGGTCTGCTTAAGGCATTACCACTCAGCAAGCCTAGTACATGACCATGTGGGCCTTGGAGTTTGGTAGGATTTGGTTGTTGGTTTGATTTGTATTGGTGATTATAGTGCTCAACCCCTTGTGAAGGCGCGAAGCTATAAAGTTGGAGAGATTATAACACCACGTCCCACATCGGAAGTCTACATGGATGATCTTGGGCATATAACAAACCTTGTGGGCTACTACTAGTACCTTGGGCTTAAACTTTTGGGCCATGTGGTGTGGCTTGTGGATCAAAATCAAGGTACTAGGTCAGTGGCCTGCTTGAGGCGTTACATATACACCTGTATCCGATTCACATACCTGTGTCATTGTAACATAGGTATGAGGTGGTTCCATTATCGACCATTCCTAAAACACTACTCATACATCCAAAATGTCTTCACCTTTTCCTAGATGTGTTAGTCAGCTTCAATATTTTAGGCTGCCCTGATCACCTTCTTTTGTGTATGGAATCACTTTGGCTGTAGACCTATATAGTATACAAGATGGTTTCAAGGAATATGCAGTTATGCGTCCCCTCCCTCCTTTTCTTCACAGTCCAATTTTTATTCTCGTAGGAACATTTCCGTGTTAAAGAAAAATCTCCACAGTTATTACCATCCCCAAAAGGAAAATGGAGTACATTCAGAAGGTAAATGTTTATCACTTACCAGGAAGGACACCTCATCTCTCAATATGTAAACTTGGCACATGTCAATCTTACACATATTGGGACATGAGGCGGAAAGACTGTTTGAGCTACTTACTGCAGACGTGGATTAACTAGGGCATCTAGTTGTTCCTTGTTGCTCCAATCCCCCCAACACGTAGAATGTTGCCTGACCAGGGTCAAGAGTAGTTGTTTGCCTGATATTTATCTTGCCTCGGAGAAGGTTCCAGAACTAGATCAAGTAGCAATTAGCATGTAGTACCGCGAAGATGGTTCTTGAAATTGCCAATCAGAGTTGCTCATTTGCCAATCATATCTGATATCACGTACACCTACAGTTATGATGAACTTTTGTTTCTTGCAAATTTGAAATGCATCTGCCAATTCATACTACAGATTTTGTGCGCCATGGTTTATTTGTATGATTATTATCATTTCTTTTACAAGTTTTGCATAATTTTTTGTTAATTTGCTTTATCCGAGTTGAGTTTCTCTATTGGTGAATTGCACTCAAAAGATGTCCTTATATTTTTAAGTGGATCTTTGAACCTAAAGTTCTATGGAACGAATATCAGGAAAGCTCTATTGTAGCCATGGTTGTCAAAATCGTACGATTCACAATACTATTCCCGATTCACGCAAAAACAATACGAATCTATAGGTGAATCAAGGTTTATATAGAATCGGTGGTGAATCGTACGATTTATGATTCGATTCGCGATTCATGCAAAAACGATACGAATCTATAGGTGAATCACAGTTTATCATAAATGTTGCTTTCGACTAATGTGAAACCACATTTGCAAAATTTGTTAATATTGGTATTTATTTTGATTCCGAGCATGTTAACCTCTTCTTCCTCATTCTTATTAAAGATTAAATACTCACTCTAAAGTTCTTTACGACTAAGATGCCTTACCCCGATGAGTTTAGTATTTTATTTTGGTAAGTTTTCATATTTGTTATGATGTGAGTCAATAGATGTGCTCAACGTCTTTGAAATGTTACAATTTTAATTTGCTAGATGGTAATTATTTAAGTAACTTTGAATATTGTTGAGGATGATATCTATATGGATGCGTTGTCTCACAAAACGATCTTTTTAAATCATGTACCCTTTAAATCATAGACCAAGACAGGGCTAAGAGCCGAACCGACCCACATATGTTGTCATACAAGCTAGTTTAGTTTGGTACCTACCAAGCTACAAACTTTTATTGCATTGAGGCCAAGCTTTCATTTTTATAATGAATGTAAACATCTATCTATATGCACATATTCATTTTACTATCCTTATTATTTTCCTATTATGTACAAGTGTCTTTCCTATTAGACCATGTGATCATCCATTAGTAGTAGGGAAAAAACTTTAATATAAATTTAAACTTAGATTTTTGAGTGTTACAATGTATGTTTATTATGTAGGTGCGTAGATACAATTTCCAATGTATTTTCAAAATTTGAACTGAATCGTTACGATTCATGATTCGATTCAATTCACGATTCGGTAAAGGGCCGATTCGATTCATGATTTGACAACCTTGATTGTAGCACACATGCGTTCACGTCATACTAGAGCCAGGATAGGCAGGATGCCTTCTTACAGTAGCAATGCTCCGAAGCAGTTTACTGCAAGTTGAGCTACTGCATGTTGTTGCCTTCTTACATGTATGCTGGTTGTCATGAAATCAGGTATTCAGTGCGTGCCAAGAGAATATTCAATGAACTACATGAGCAAGCTTTTATTGTGGAGCTTGATCTCCGAGGTACTTCTAATCCAATATTGTTTACTTTGTCTATGCAACTGATCCTTTGTCTGAAGCATATTTCTCTTTTACTTTGTGTGTCGTGTATGTGTGTGTGTTGGTTTTTAGTATATTTTTGCACTGCTTTGAAGTGATTCTGTGTTTGTGGTTGTGTAGACGATGGGTATAAAATTCAGGATGTTCTTCTAGAACTGGTGGGTCGACGCACTGTCCCTCAAGTATTTGTTAATGGAAAGCATGTTGGTGGCTCTGATGGTTAGTCCTCTGGTCTTAAAATATTATAATTTCACTCTTCCCTGGGACTTATACAGTTATACCCAAACCAATGTTTTGAAAACCGGACCGGTGAGCGAACCAGAGAAGGGACCGGGTGGATGGGTCATTGGTTGAACTGCGTTCGAATCAGAATCGAACCGTGATGTCATAATTATATATATAAAATAAATAAATAGCATGTAATTAACTAAAATTAAAATATAAAAGCATATATGTATAAAAACTGTTTGAAATGTACACATGTCTCATTTTCGAAGTAAAAGTGGAGTAAAAGGAAAGCTATTCTCTAATGATAAGTGGGCTTATTACCTTTTTGGTCTCCAAAGTAATAGCGAGTGGCCAATTTCGTCCCCAATCTAAACATTTGTCCAATTTTGTCCCCAAAGTTTAAAATGTGTGTCAATTTGGTCCCTAGTCTAGACGCCGTCCATTTAGGCTGTTAGAATAAGGGGCTTGTTCGGGATTTCACCTACAAGTACCTAAAAACGCTTAAAAATCTACCCAAATCTAACCCTACCCCAAGTTCTGATCAGCCCACCACCGCCGCTACCATCTCCCCCTCCTATGCCCATTCCACCACCAAATCTCACCATCCCAAACCCACTTTCCCACCTTCAACCAAAACCACTTTGATTAAGGTTGAAAACCCTCAATCTGATTCCTTTATCCCTCGATTCAGTGTTCAAGATCCACGATTCAACCATTTAATCCAGCGATTTTGCTTTTAGACACGCAAAATCGAGCAATAGCCTTTGGAGGAGTGTGAAAATCATTCAAAAAAAGTACTGTTATTGAACAAATTCTTGACAGCCACACGGGTATTAATCTTTCAACACCCCACTGTAAATAATCCCATACCCACCTTCCCCAATCACATTCTCATCACAAAACCCATTAGAATACTCCGCAAGCTCTCAACGTGTACCAATTAATGCCCCCACCCCAAATGTGACACCTTTTGCCCACACATCCCCACCTGCTCCCCACCTCCTCTGCTGCAGGCACGGCGGGCCGGGTAGAAAATTTGGTGGCCCTTCCCAACCTCCACGTGAATCCGCTGGTGCCCAATTAGCTAATCGGTCGGGTTCTGTTACGGGTTTGGGGTTTTCTTTGAAGTGGGTTTGTTTTTGTTGAGGTGGGTTTTCGATGTTGATATCATGGGAGACGTTTGGGATGGTGAGTGGTGGCGATTTTGATTTTGGAACCTAAAAAGTGGGGTTTGTATGTTGCGTGTGTATTGGCTGAAATGTGAGAGAGAAAGAGAGACAGAGGATGGCAAGGGGTGAAATCCCGAAAAAGCCCCTTATTCTAACAGCCTAAATGGACGGCGTCTAGACTGGGGACCAAATTGACACACATTTTAAACTTTGGGGACGAAAATGTTTAGATTGGGGACGAAATTGGCCACTCGCTATTACTTTGGGGACCAAAAAGGTAAATAAGCCTGATAATTGCATTCTTCAATCCCACCTCGCTGGGGATTGAAACTTTGAGGTAATACTCGTTCCTATAAATGCCTAACATAGCTATCCTCTTTAAAGTTTAAACTACTGGTTGGGATGACTGTCCACGGTTCCCATGGGCTGGAAAGTATACGTGTTGTCAGCTCTAGCCCAAAAGTGGGAGTGATAAAGCAAGAATTAGTTCAATGTTTTTTGCCCATCGGTTCATCCGACCCGCAGCTGGTTCACACGATTTGGCGGTTCAACCATTCTATTTAATAGAATGGTTTTCAAGATTGAGGCTGGTTTTCAAATTTTATCGGTTTTTAGGTTCATCCGGACCGGAGCATGGACCGGTTGACGGTCCAAACGGTTGAACCGGCTGGTCCGGTCCGATTTTTAAAACATTGACCCAAACTTCCAGTCGAAATCAAACTGTTTTCTTATTGTGTTCTTTTGCAATTCAGATCTCAGAACTGCTGTCCAGAATGGTCACTTACAGAACCTTCTTAGTCGGAGTTGATGAAATACTGTATTAATGAGAAAACTCAGTCTGCGCCTTTTGTTGTACAAGTGACAGAAAAACTTGGAGATTGAAGGTAATTCATTGGGACCACATACGAGACTAGAAGGTAGATATTTGATGTTGGCACCTCCATGAAATCCAGAACTCCTGTTGATGTAGTGTTCGACTAGTAATCTTGTACTGTCTTTCATGGTATATGCTAATTTTAGTTTGACAAAATTAAATACATGTTGCTATTGCCATAGTTGGGCATATTGAGGTAGGGCTGTGAAGTTTCATGGTGTTAATATTAGAACCAGTCGTCATTGTTTGTTTTTTGTTATTATTGTTATTGTTGTTTTGTTTTGAAAGAGGGTCCACGGAGGAGTTCAAAGACAATCATTTACCTAATTACTGTTAAAACAGTTGGTCATTTCCCTACTTGAAAAATTCTTCTAATGGAAATAGTCTTGGAATTTTATAGACCCCTCTGGAACTGCTGCTACCCACAGTGCAGTGGCATTCTTGTTGGCAAGGCCATGTGCCACACTTCCTGTCACAAGGCCATGTGCAACACTTCAGGGGGGGAACTGAAACAAGAGACTATATATGCGTTGTTGAAGCAGTGCAAGAAGCCCCACCCGTAGGTTGACAGACAGTTGAAAAGAAAGCATTAATAGAATCATGATGGCAAAGCTTTTTTATGAGTACTAGTAACTGACCGTTAGGCTGTCAAAATAGGAGACGTAGGTGAGAGAGAGAGAGAGAGAGTGTGTGTGTGTGTGTGTTTACGTAGGAGTTGGTATGGGGACGGGGATAAATGATCCTAATGGAGTAGCAGTTGAGTAGGAGTAGGAGTAGTAGTAGTAGTCGTCTTGTTTCTCAAATAGAGGGCATGTGACTTGTTCCCGAATGCAGTAGGCACCGTAGAGTCGAGTCTAGGCCCAATAATAATAATAATGATAATAATAATAATAATAATAATAATAATAATAATAATAATAATAATAATAGTAGGAGTACTATACTTTACATGTTTCCTCACATGCATATATGCCCCCAGGCCAGGTGACAACACGCCTCATCTACCAACGGCTGCCTTCATTTCAATTGCTACAGAAACCCTCAGACATTTTCAATATCATTCTTTAGAGAGGCCTACTAGTTCACTACAACATACCACCAATACCATACGTGTTCAAGATTAGCTGTCAATTCTCCACATTCACCGAATTTCCGTGCTTTTTGTTTTTTGTGGGGGGCGGGTTACATGAATTTCCATGTAGTATTTTTGTCTTCTTCCGTTGTCTTCTATATGTATGTTATATACATAGTGATTACTTTGATTTGTTGGTATGGGTTATGGAACTGGGAATACGATAGAAAGCTAATCAGGAAGACACATCCATGATACATCCACCATATATAAAGGGTAACGTGAACGTGCACCGCTTGGGAGAATTCATACTCTCCGTCCCGGAAACCTTCTTAAAAAATAAGCTACTTATTTCCTCTACTTCTCATTCAAAAATAATCCAGCCTTGTTATTTTTCCCAAACAAAAAGTTCCTTTCACATTTTCAAACTCAAATATAAAATAAATGAGCAAAAAAATTTTTTTTTTACATCGTATTAAAGATCTCAATGAGATCGATCAAATAAGATCTATAGTGATAGGAAAATTATTTGCGTAAACACATAATTTTTGAGCTTGAAGTTGCCGTATACAAAAAGGTGGACTGTTGGTATGAGAATGAGGGCCGACGGACGGAACAACATATGTACACGGAAAAGGGGTGCTCGGATCAAGCATCCTACACACCTCGGATGCCGTTGATTCCCGCGTAGGCCCCCTTGGTTTTTTTTTTATAGAATTTTTAGACGGCTCGGATCGGCCGTCCGGTGGCCGGAGACGGCCCGGCGCGGCTACCGGTACGATTTCCGTCTGTCGGCCCTGATGGAACCTATATAAATTCTTCCAAACCTTCTTATTTTTCCGGAACAAGCCTTCTTATTCAACAAAAAATAAGCTACTTATTTCGTTCTGGAACGGAGCCTTAAGGCTTTGTTTTGTTTTCTTATTTTTCAATCAAGAAAATTGGCTTTGTTCATATTGCATGCCACTTTTTGGGCGTAAATGGAAATGGATTCACGCCCAAAAAGTGGTCATAATGCTTATTTTGGGCGGTGCATCACTTTCACTGTATGTGCACATGAGATCAATCTACAATGAACTCTGCTCTTGTCCAATCGGTGTGACTTTGCACATCTACAATTGCATATCATGACGTAGATTTCAAAGCAACAGTGTATACTTAATTTTGACCCTTTTTATGTCATGTATAAAGAATCAAACAATCACCTACCTTAGCTTGAAAGTTCAAAATCTGGGGATGTGAATTTTTTTATTGAATGCTTATGAGATAATTTGATATTTTCGAAAACACACATTCAAAACCAACATGCCATATTTATTATTGTTCCATGTATTTTTTATTTTGGTATTATATATGCTGTCTCTTTCATTATAGGGAAATGGTAGTTGGTCCCCATCCTACTACTACCAAGTAGGAGTACTTACATCGTTACACGGTTAATATTTCTGTAGAACCAAACAAGAGGATGAGGAAGAGCAAACGTTTCCATCTTAGTGCTATCTCAAATTCTCAATCAAGTTATGCTAAAAGTACTCCACAGTTGATTCAACGAACCATACCGATCGACTAAAACTTTTGCAACTTCTTCTTGTTCTTCTTCTTTGGTGATGTTAACGTAAAGGACGACATTTCCTTATAAATTTGGACGTGAAAAAAACTTAAAAATCAACAAATTAAGATGTGTGTCTGAGTAGTACCATTTTGAAAAGAAACTTTTCATATTGGAAACTTCACCCCACTGCATACTGGTGAACAAACTCAGGTATGGTAAAATTTGTCTAGTTTATACTTAGATATCTGATTAAATAACCCTACTAATCCGGAGGGACCAATCTCACCATCCCTAACAAAGTCTAGTTAAAGTCGAGATGAAATTCTGAGAAAATTGGCCCGATAGTTACATCAACATGAATTGATAACATGATGTAGCTAGGGAGTCGCAAATAAAGAGTGCTGCTGATAAAACTTAAGGGAAAAAAAAGAAAAAAGACCAAGGTATTGAGACATGAATTGGCTCTTTGATTAGGCTCTAATTAAATACTAGATCGATGACCATTGAAGAGTGGTCATTCGAGTTTTAACATTGAGCTAGCAGTTTGTATGTTCAAGTAATTAAATTTGAGCTTTTGATGCGAAACTAGGATAGGATAGGATAGGATATACTTAAAGAAGAGCTACTACAAAATTATTGTACAGTATGAGTTTGATTTTCTAGTTAAATTATAGTACTATACTACGTTGGTTAGCAAGAGCCTAGACAGACGTACGTTTCATGGCATTGCCGTTGCATAAATTAATAACGGATCCATTAATTGCTTGCTTGAGAACCCAAGTGCAATAAGTAAATTACACTTGGCTAAATAAGTCAATTGGCTTATTTTTTTGTTCTTATTCAATTTTTTTTTTTTGTATTTGCTAGTTTTTCGTCAATTTTTTGGGAATTATTGCATCGTCATGATGAGAGGAATCTAAAAAGAAAAAAATTATGATAAAAATCTATTTTTTTTAATAAAGACGAAAAAAATTGGCTTATTGGCTTATTTTTGTCTTTATTCAAAAAAATTAGGTTTCGATTGTAATTTTCTACTTTTTAGATTCCTCTTGTCATGACGATACAATAATCCCCAAAAAATTGACGAAAAACTAACAAATACGAAAAAAAATTGAATAAGGACAAAAAAATAAGCCAGTTGGCTTATTCAGCCGAACGGGGTAAGTAATCCGCTCCTCTACGCAGCTAGCCAACCATATATATTTATTGAATGAGAGACCCGGCCACCAACCTACTGTATACGTACCTATTGGCATACAAAACTCTACTATTTCTCATACATATTCACACATGTAAACAAAAATGTAAAGAGTGAATTTGTTTTATGTGATTATAATTCTTGCGTTGATAATTACAGTATGTGATACTATTATTTTTCAACCAATTTTTTTCTCTCTCTGCGACCACATCACATGGCATGCACCTTAATTTAAGTGATGGCCTGGAATTGTTGTACCAATCGTTTAGTGATACCATGATACTGCGGGTTTTGTCAAAACCTATTGTCCTAACAAAATACTCCTAGGTTAGTTGAGGTGCACATATGTTGGCTCGTACATTTCAATTATCGAAAGAAAACCATCATCGATAATAGTATAGGGGGAAAAACCATCTCTCTCTCTCTCTGATTTAGAATTTTTGGGTAGAAACTGAGTTAATTTTTAGGTAGAAACTAAGTTAATTTTTGTGGATATGGGCAGTGGATCTGGTCGAGCTTACGAGGAAAATGACGAAGCGAAGCTATTGCGAGGTTTGTCGGTTGCTCCGATCGTTTATGTGGAATGAACTGGCGGTCACAACGGAGGTCCGGGAACGGCTGAGGATCGCGATGGTGTAGCTCTCGACATCTGGTGGATCTGTGTTTGGCCAAGGGGTTCTCTGGTGGTGGTTGGGTTGTCGGGAAAGGATCTTCGGCTTGGATGGTCCTATGGCGTTTTTCTGCTTAGGGTTAGGGGTATGGGTGTTGGCCGGCTGGGCTTGGCTTGGCCCGTTTTCGGGCCGGGCTTGGCCCATCTTTGTTCTAATTGTTGTAGATCTGGGTTTGAGACCCATTGATGTCTGGGCTTGGCCCAATGGTGTTCCTGGGTTGGTTTCTGGCTAACCTAGGTTTTAGGTTTCAGGTGGACAGATGATAGTTCTTAGCTTAGCTTGTCCCTTTAATCTTTGTAACAACTTCAAGGATTAATAAAATTCTTTTTTGCCTTCCAAAAAAAAAAAAACTAATAATTTTCTTCTGTGCTTAATTGTGCATGTTAGTACTATATTGGGTGCTTTTGCTTGAACGATCAATGAGGTGTGGTGACATTTCTGATCAGTGCAAAAGAAAATCGTACTCCATCCAATAAACTTCCTTGCATATGATATCAGGCTTTCGAATCTCCTAGTATGGGGATTGATTAATTGAAGGCTAAGGCTAAGGCTAAGGCTAAGGCTAGGTAGGTGTTGCGCACGTAATGAGTTACAACCACAAGTTGATACCACTGCTAACTACCTCATGACTTCTTCCACCTTTTCGTTGATTATTATTATTACGGAGTACTACTGGAGTATTATCTATCGAGGTACGTAGTATTAATTAATTCATGACATTAATTTCTTTCTTTTTTTACTTTTAAGCCACAATCGTTACATTAACTAATTAATTAAGGTGACCCACAACACAACTGTGCAAGCAATTAAATGTATGCTCGTGCTCGCTCATAATTGCACAAGGCGTCGTCTTCATTAAATCCTGCTCACTGTTTTCTACTTGAAAGTCGGCCAAACCCTAATTCTATTGGGGTCCCATCTAATCTAATCTAATCTAATCTAATCTAATCTAATCTAATCTAATCTAAGATGAGGATAATAATTAATTCCTCCATATGCATTACAAATCTTTTGCAAATACTAATTGATCATTACAGCTCAATTACTTATGTTAGTTCGAACACTTATCCAAAAAAGTCAATTGAACCAAAATGCCAAGTCAAGTGTATCTACGCTAGCTAGATACATCCAAAGAGTAAAAATAATTACAAAATTTTAAAAAATTTGATTAAAGATAGAAAAAAGTACCTAACCCTATACTATAATTTTTCCATCTCCAATATTCATTTCCAATTATCGAAATAGTTAAAAAGATTGCTTCCTATTTTCTTAATATTCCCTCTGACACCATAGGAACCGATTAAGATTTTTTTTTTTTTTTTGAACAGCAAAAAAAGAAAACAATTAAGGTACGTAGTATACAAGTTTTGCATTTTTTCCCCTTCTTTCATTCTCTTCCTCCCTCCCTAGCCCCCGCTGACGCCGAGGGATACATGCACACTTTTTTTTTTCTAAGAAAAAGAATTTATTAATCTTTATACAGGATTACAAAGATTAATCTTTACATGCACACATATTGTATGATTGTAATACTCATCTAGATTTGGGCATTTGCCGTTCAAAAATTGATAATTTGGATTTGTCCGTTTTGTTGAACTCCAAGTCCCTCTTTCGTTTTTGTCGGAAGCGATCCCAAGGGGCCAATTGGCCAAGTAATCTTGGCTTGAGACTTAGGGGTTTGGTTTGCTCCCTCCTAAACTTTCAAGTTCAATTCTTCTTCTTCTTTTTTTTTTTTTTTGATAACCGGATGTTCGGGTCAGCTTGCGAGCACTTCGACTAAAACTCTTGTGGCCACCTCATTCCCCCCGCGTAAGAATGTGAAATGGCTTTGTAGGAGGGCTATAGGATTAATCTGAGGTGTACGTAAGTTGGCCCGGAATACCTTGCATTACCAAAAAAAATAAAAGATTAAAAGGCTAGGGTAAAAAAAATTCAAGTTATGACATGTGCAACGGGTAATAAACTGGAATCTACGAAAGATACCAATAAATTTGGACTAGATCACTGTAGATAGATATCAGAACTAGTAGAGATAGATTGTTCACTGTAGATAGAAATCAGAACCAGATCAGGTCGATCACGGGCAGCCCAAAAACTAGTGTCTTACTCAACACATGAACACACTCTCTTTCTCGATCTCTCCCTAGCTCCATGAAGATATATATATATATGTTATATATATATATGTAGTACGTACGTATGCGTGTGCATGCTAGGGTAAAATTAGTTTGGCTTACCCCATTTTTGTAACCAAACCAGTTTAATAATTCGTTTCGGGGGATTTCAAAATCCAAACCGGAACTAACTAGTTCAGTTTTTGGTCTGCCTATTTATTCAGTTTGGTCGAGGTTTACTCTGTTTATTTCATTTTGGACTTACAACAAAGTCCAAATGGTATGATAAATAAAATAACTCATTTCAAAAATCAATTTATTCCAATTCATGCACCTAATAATACCGAAATAATATTAAAATGCCCAATAAGATAAGAAACGCATATAATGTCAGGGAAAAACTCTACTATTAGCTACAAAATTACATTTTCATAGCCAAATTCTATCCATCCTGATTTGGAAAAGAAATTATAGCTCAAGAAAATCAAATTAAACTAGTATTTGCAAGACCGTAACAGTTCTTTGGCATTGGCCACCACCTAATAATCTCTCCCACTTAGTTCGATTTTATCTGTTTTTACTTCACCCTTAGGTTCTGTATGTTTGACCGTAAAATATTTTTCGGTAAAGCATTTTACCCATTTTCCGGTGCTAGGATGTCTAAATCGCAGGTAAATTGCTTTTTCTCCTAAAATCCTTTTGGGCTATGGAGCTGGGAAAATGACTTACGGTGGAAATTTTTGTATTCATTTTTCAGTGTTCACTGCTAATCCCTTCCCACGGCCCAATTGAGTTTGCTTATATCAATTCCCTGATTTGCTTATTCTCTATCCATTTCTTGTTAAATAAAATAAAATAAAAATCCATTTATCTCTCCTCTCCAAACTCAAAATCAATTTTAACGAATACAACTGTTACCACCAATTGTTCATGCGACCACATCAATGCAAAAGACTTCACAATTCACATACGTACAACTTTCTTTCTTTCAAAGAATTGTTTAAGGATTCCGAAGACTCAATTGGGTCTCGAGTTCAAACTTGAAACGAATAGTAGAATTGTGGTAGGAATTAATGAAATCTAAAAGTACTTCGTCAATTGAGGGAGAGAGGGAGGGAGGGAGATCATCAATTGAGAGAGTTTGCATTTTACATCTCTTTTTTTTTTCTTCTTGTATTTATGAGAAGGTTAACTTGGTTGATAATAAATGCTGCAGAAATATATATTTTGTTGCCAAGAATTTTTTTCAATTACAAATCAAACACCGTAAAATAGAAACAAAAATTTTATTTTCACTAAAATCATTTTACGTACGTGTAAAACATTTTACAGTGAAAAATATTTTACTTCAAAATAAACGGAGCCTAAGTGTATGATTTTATTCGGGGATTGTAGAATTCGGGAGAAGAGTAGTCAACCCTGTTAGTAGGGAACCAAACGCACGCAGGGCTCGAGAATAACAGACATGCAGCACATACGCAATTAATTAATTATTGGGTCTCTCACTCATCATTAATCAGCCATGGCTTTTTTCCTTTTCTTTTAACTTAATTAGTTTATATAAAGCTAGCTCGTGATCACTTGGTAACTTTAGTCAGAGTAGTAGCTAGCTAGTAAGTAAAAATATGCTAGCTACTGACGATCGAAGTTTAATCCTTTTGTATCTAATTATCGCCTTAATTCATAGGAGTATATAATTAATAATACTATATATATATATATAGGATAGGAGTATCTTATGATCTTACCACCCACACCCTAGCAAGCCTGCTGAAAACGAGGAAAAATATGCCTGCCTGAGTAATTTTCAGCATAAATTTAAAAGAGGAAGTAATTAACTACGTACATGTTCAATTCAGCCCCAAGGTGAATTCAAATTAAACTTTAATAAAAGACTCGGAAATGTTAATGTCATAGAATAGCTAGAATAGAATAGAACCAGAACAGAAGTCGACCTAAACATGCATAGGCTTTTGAGGTGACAGTGTACTGCACATTATTTTTGTGAACAGGCCAGTGATGTGAAACTTCGATCCCTTTGCATTCTTTCTCGTGTGCACAGAGCGCTCACTCGGCGTCAGCATTACTTGTTGTATACAAGTTGAGGACACACATTTTTTTGGTACGTACTCTAGGACAAACTCTTTCATGGAAGAGTTCTTTTGAAAAATTCGGACCGTCCAAAATACTTTTTGAACAGTGAAATTGAAAACGGTGGGGGTAGATTTTTTGAAAACAAAAAATAGAATGTGAATGATTAAAAGGGAAGTGTGTATGCAAGAGTTATTCGATCATTGGCAATAAAGTACCGTGCCATATATAAGAGGATAAAAAAACGAACGTCAGCATGACATTGGTTGATTGGAATCGAGTCATGCATATGCTATTCAACATTTTTTCTCCACCGCGTGATAAAAGTTAATTAGTTCAGCTTATCCTTGAGAATAATTGCGAGTACTCGCTATAATTTTAATGGCTTCGGGTAAGGGTCCTTTAAAGAAAGGAATGGAAGTGTTAGATACGGAAGCTCCTCTAAGTGGTTTGAAAGGTAGAACTGAAACGTTTGAAGATGACCAAAGCATATACATTGGAGAGATTCACAATTATAGCGAGAACTCGATTAGTGCACTACTGGATGCTAATTAGTGCACTAGTAGCATAGATTAATCTGGGACTGTGTTTGTTTTGGATCTCAAATTGGAAACTCAATTTCGGTTCTGAATTTGAGAACACCAAGAGTCCGTGAAACTAGTTTTTGTTTTTTTTCTGAGTAAAAGTCAATAATTCTAATTAGCGAGGTTTGAACCACATTCAAATAACAAGATTACATGGTGTCTATCACTAAGCTACTATTCCACTTGCCACTTGCAATTAAGTTACAACTACCAATTCAATTAGTGAGAGAGAAAGAGGGGGCCAAAGAATGGAGTAATTATTTAGTAGTTCCGGAGCACAGTTACGTGGTGCTCTGAATTACTTCAGCATCACCCATTTACTTGGGCTAGATACACTGTAGCCAGGGACTCCACTTCAAAGTGTGGTGCTGGAGTACCACGTCGCAGGGCTCCGAGAGCACTGAATAATTAGACCAAAGGATGAAAGAGGAGGAGCTGGTGCAAAAAAGTAGTGAAATTGGTGGGGGGAGAGAGAGAGAAGAAGCAGCAGCATTATTGATCCGAACCGAAGGAAGACCAAATTCCAGATAAACAATCACGCTGGTGTGTGAAGCGCACTTGTTTTATCGTTTCTAATTAGTACTCTACCCCAACAATAGCAATCAAAAAAAAAAAAAGAAAAAAAACACGAAAGACAAATAAAAGCCCTTGACAAATTGAAGAAGGCCCATTGGTGGGTGGGTTGGGTTCCCCAATTAACTGGGCAGATTAATTGTTGCTATGGATTATTGTGAGACACAAGTGAGTTTTGGGAAAGTTGGTTCAAAATGGCAGGATTGTTCTCAATAGGTGAAGGAAGAGAAACAAGCAGCAGCAGGAATACAAACGACCACTTATTAGACATTCAGCAACATAATCAACAAAGCAGCAGCAGTGGCCACACCACCAACTTCCTATCCTTAGCGGCAGCAGCAGCAGCAAACGAAATCAGTCACCATGATCAGAGCTGGTTCTCGTACAGATCAAATGATCATCATCATCATCACACACATGATCACAACTCCTATAGGGGTTTCGAGCTGTGGCAAGAACCAGCTGTACCCCCACAACACCAACACCCATTACCATTTCAAGACCTTTATTCATCAGCGGCAGGAGGCCTAGCCATGGCGCCCAGCCGGAACTCGTTTAACATATTTGAGGAGGATGATACGTCTTCGATGATGATGATGATGAGATCTGGTGCTGGGTTTATGATGATGAATAGTAGTTGTGGTACTGGGGTTGGAGGAGGAGGAGGAGGAGGAGTAAGCTGCCAAGACTGTGGGAACCAAGCAAAGAAGGACTGCCAATACAAGAGGTGCAGGACTTGTTGCAAGAGCCGAGGGTTTCATTGCCAAACTCATGTGAGGAGCACTTGGGTTCCTGCTGCTAAAAGGCGTGAGAAACTACTACTACTTCAACAAGAGCAGCAACATGAACAAGAACAAAAACAGCAACAGCAACAGTATCATAGAGAGCATGATCCCAAAAGGCATAGAGATAGTACTATTCCAACAAAGGGTGGTGGTCGAACTGGTTCCTCCTCCCTCGTCTGCACTCGTTTACCCACAAGTACTAACCCCACAGGTACACTACACTACTACTTCTGCATATTACTATATGTCTATATATCTAAGATTCTTCTGCTCTAATTGTGTAGACACTCCGTTTCTAGCTGGCCGGACAACTATAAATATCCAAAGACGTTAGATACATTAATCTAGAACAATAACAAAGACGTTAGAAACAATTTAGAACAATAACAACAAATTAAAGATTACGATTAGGTACCCTTTGTCGAGTTCTAATAATAAAATTTTATTGCCGATCAAAAAAAATTACAATTAGACTAAAATAAAGAAAAGAGATTGAAAAAGATCTTTTCCCGAAAATTCCTGGTTGGTCGACTTATATCTCTCCTCAATGAATATTTTATTTCTATTGTTCAGTCAATCCTTAAATAATAGGAGTCATAATTTGAATGAAAATTCTTCTTGTCCATTTCGATTCTATCCATGTGGAGAAGGAGGAGGAAGAGCTTGCTTTAATTGAAGTAGGGGCGGTAAAGAAATTTGAAACTTTGCGAAGATGCAAATGGGGTTGAATGCCCTAGACTCTTGTATGTTTCTTAATTTTATCTAATGTTCCTGGTTTACCAAAAAAAAAAAAAAAGTAGGGGCGGTAAAGAAATTATGAGGTTCATGCCATGGCAATCTATCTATATATATATATATATATGGAAGGACGTATAGTTTTCTTGATGCACTCCTGTTGAAAAAGAAGAAGAGAGATCTTCTTTTCAACAGAAAAATTTGGTCATGTAGATCTCCTATTTCGCCGAAATTTGTTGGCTGAACCTTAATATACCTCCGAATAATACCTTTTTGTTACTAAGAGGGCTGCAATTGATATGACAAAATTGGAAAAATAGCTCTTTTTAATTGACGATTATAAAAAAAATCAAAGAATGTTACAAAATTAAATTAACTGCATTCAATATAAGTTCAAGATACATATGTGCTCAAACCATATTTAATATAAGTTCAAGACACAGAGACTCAAACCATATTTCAACTCGGGATCAATCTATATATGTATTGACCGCATCTTAAATTGGTTGCTGTTTGCTACAAAAAAAAAATAGGGCTGGAGGCAGTGGGAAATTTTCCGGCAGAGGTGAAGTCAACAGCAATTTTTCGATGTGTTCGTGTGAGCTCCATGGGCGATGATGAAATTGATATTGAGGGTACTCATGATCAGGACCAGTACGCATATCAGACGGCTGTGAGCATAGGAGGCCATTTATTCAAGGGAGTTGTCTATGATCAAGGCCCTGCTCATCATCATAGCCACCATAGCGATCATGTGACCGGTGCCGAAACCTCTTCCAGTCCTGGGCTGCTTAATCTCATTACTGCAGCCATGACCACCAATACCACCTCCACCGCCACCGATGCTGTGGGTGGTGGTTCTCCAGCCCCAGCATTTTTTGACCCTTCACTGAACTACCCAGTTCCCCTTAACACTTTCATGTCCTCCGACACTGAATTTTTCCCGCACCAAAGATCTTAAAATCACATACATATGTACTCTCTCTCTCTCTCTCTCTCTCTCTCTCTCTCTCTCTCACCAAAGATCTTAAAATCACATACATAGTACTCTCTCTCTCTCTCCTGTGTTACAAATAAAGATACGTGTTATCTCGATCTTGTCTTTCGAAATTAGAAGACGAAGAGGTAAGAGAGATAAATTGCCTGGCCTTATCATTATCTCTATTGTTCCTCTCTTTGATGCATGCAGTACATTGATGATCTTGTTGTATCATATGCACACCCCTTAAAATGGTGTACCGTATGCACCTATTTTATGATTTATTCATAACATTTTAGTGAGTCTCGTAACTTTTATTCTAGAATTCATAATCTTTCAGCAGTACGATTTGTAACATTTTCATTATGATTCATAACATTTTGATGTATCTCGTAACCTTTATACAATTCGTAACTTTTTAGCAATACAATTCATAACATTTTCTCTATAATTCATAACATTTTAGGGGTACATATGATACACACCCAAATAAGTGGTGTATTGTAGTCTTTCCCTATTTTTGACAACAAATGTTCTAGAAATTAATAGTAGTAGATAAGATGACCAAATCGAAACTAATGAGAAATGATTTTGTCACTCCCTTTTTTGTTAACGCCACTCCACTGCAAGTGTATTTTTGCACCAAAAATACACTTGCAGGGGAGTGATGTAAACAAAAAAGTGAGTGGCAAAATCAGCAGCCAAACTTATTTTTGGTTTACAGTTCGAATTTCGATGAAAACTTGAATTATGCTGTAGGTATGGGTTGTTAAGTGCTCGTTTTAATTTACTCTTATTTAGCACATGTTTTGATTGATCACATATCGCATTGCTTTGTCTTCTGGTTGGCAGATCGATTGAAATAATTTCAATGCGCTTTGTGGTTAGTTTTCAACCTTGAACTAATTAAGCTGCTTTAATTAATGTGTAAATTTTAATGAGAAATAATTACTTATTTTCAAAGTCAAGGAAGTTGAAGAGATTTTTAGAAAAAGTACAACATTTACCAGAGTTTTTCAGATGATTTATGTGTACAAAAACTACAGTTGATCGGATGAGAGAAACTTATTCACGGAGAAGTCGTGAATAAGCTGTTCATGGAAAACAC
Source organism: Rhododendron ferrugineum (assembly GCA_025642025.1). Classification (NCBI taxonomy): domain Eukaryota; kingdom Viridiplantae; phylum Streptophyta; class Magnoliopsida; order Ericales; family Ericaceae; genus Rhododendron; species Rhododendron ferrugineum. Next base: position 23,218,112 of record JAOTQK010000002.1, read on the forward strand.
GCAATCTCACCCATCCACTTCGGCAATCAACGGTTCAGATATGTTTTTAATCTTTAATTGGTAATAAATATCTGGAGAAATTACATTAACCCCCCTTTAACTACCACCCGGTCCCACATTGCCCCCTTTAATTACAAAATTCAACACTTAACCCCCTTTAACTACCAATTGTTGAAAGTTTGAGGCCTACCGTTTGCCTTCTGTTAAGGATTTGGACGGAACTCAAATATTTGACTACTTTTCCCTCATCTCCCCCTTTTATATGAAAAAACCCTTGTGAAGCAATCCCCCCCAACTGCAATCCGCAATCTCTCTCAACCTTAATGGAGAAACAAAATCATCAAGGACGAGATGATCATGGATTCATATTCTGGTCCAAACTTCTGGATATTTACATTCTCAAGCACTTACCACACCACACCTACTGATTCGAAAACATATCCCAGTTTAGCTCCAAGCCCTTCATCATCAACGGTGCCACGTGCGAGACCCACACCGAGGCCGAGCTCACCACCAGGAGAGTCGCCGTGGGCCTCCACAAGACCGACATCGATCCGCCAAGGCGACGTCGTCATGCTGCTCCTCCACAACTCACCCGAGATTTGTCATAAACCTCCAAATCCCCTCCCCGTCCATCCTCCTACAATAAAACCTTAGCCCCATCAACAACCCCTCAAAATCATCAACTTCACCAACAACGTCATTTTCGTTTTCATCTCCGAAATCAGAGCAACGGATTTGCTCTCCTCGACCTTGACTTGGATCGAGAGGCATCGTCCATGGTGAGCTCGTGATGCTCGAGGATTTGCAGGGGGTGGGTGATTTGGGCGTTAGGGTTTGGAGTCGAGGGAGTTGGATTTTGGAACTTGTAGAGACTGACTCGACGACGGGGGTGGGTGAGTCGACGAGTTGAACTCGCTGGGGGTTCGGAGAGGGAGTCCATTGTGGGGGATTGTCTCTCTCAGTGATTTTCTATCACTGTTTTGATTTTGGAAGTTTGATTTGTGAAATTAGAGACATAAATGTAGGTATACTGCAAAAGAGAAGGGGTAATATGGTAACTTCAACATTTCTGTTAACGCCATCCAGGCGATTTAAGCAATTGGTAGTTAAAGGGGGTTAAGTGTTGGATTTTGTAGTTGGAGGGGGCAATGTGTGACCGGGTGGTAGTTAAAGGGGGGTTAATGTAATTTCCCCTAAATATCTCTTACCGTTAATATTAATAGTTTGTCTTTATTCTGAATCGTTCAAAAAGGCCGAGATTGGCCTCCGTAAACTTTATTTAGGGAACCTCCATAATAAAGTTTTTCTCGATATGCTGCATATGCATATAACTATAAAATTGACAATTTTACATCATCGAAAAATAAATGAATAACCCATAAGACGAATCTCTCCAAATCATATGATTTGTGGGTGGGTTGATCTGGCTCCTTTTTCGAATTCCCCTGATGGTATGGAATCCAATCTGAACTCCCTTCTTCTGGATGATTTAGCTCAGCAAGAGCAAGTAACAGCGGCCGTGTGCACCAGCCGAAAGGAGAGGAAGTACAGAGTTTAGTGTCAGCTAGTAACAACGGCGTGCCTCTTCAAGGAAATTCATCATGTAGCTCATACAGAGACTGTACTTGAGCTCCAAGTAAGATTGTTTCGGGCACATGCCTAATGACAATTCATAACCGTTTATCTTAATGACATCCATGATGCTCCAAGTGCCACATAGTCGGACTCCACGTGGCCGATTCACGTTACCTAGAGCCCATGTGGAGCCAAACTCGCTGCTGAGTCACCCAAGGCCAGTCCAATACCAGTCCAGCCCGACCCGCTGTTCTTACACCTGCCATTCCACGAGCTGGATGGCCAATCATGACCCAATTCAGCCCATGTACGAATCTGATTTGTGGGCTTAACGAAGTAACCCACTTTGTCGAGTCCTAACTTTTTCAAATTCTGCCCACTATTATAATTAACCAAGTAAGCTGATTTTTGGAGAAGTGCTCGGCAAACTCTATAAAAATGACCAGTTAGGATGGTGATGACGATATCTCAGAAGAACCCTAGGTGCACTGCACCTGCACAAGAGGGACTCCGGGTCCAGCCAACAAATGTGGTGCTGACTGCTGAGAGGTATTCAGGAAATGCTCCATCACCCTTTCTATGCAATACGCCATAAGAGAATTCGTTGGTGACTCGTTTTGGTGACAACCATATTTGTCAAGAGTCAGCCTACCACTGTAAATCTACCCGTCAATTTGGATTTGTAAGCTTTCCCAAATTTCTGTTGCATCTAATTAGGAAAATTTCCCCCTCTTTGGACTTGGCAATACAATGGAAGCGAGAATCTCATCTCATCATTGAAATAAGCAGCAAATATAATTTCAACCCTAACCGATATCTTTTATACTTCGGTTAAGCCAAAATAAAACATAATGTGCATTAGTTAGTAAATTTGATTTGCAAGGCTTACAACCAACAGAGAGGAACAGCAACATTTTGGTGTAATCTCCCTATTTCATTCGTGCTCTTTCTAGACAGATGCCTTTTCATTTGGGTTAACCACTCAGAGCTACATACTACAGCACTAAGCAAAAAGAACTAACCATCTAATGATTCCTCCTAAATGGAAAGGGCAACACCAAACCTCCAGCCAGTGTAACAATTATAGTTAGCATTTGTTGATAAGATGTTCACATGAAGTGCCTCCACATTTCTCAGATTCAACAATGTACCTTGTCAAACCTCTTCTATTTGTTGCATTACTTTTTGCTTCTTCCTACTTTCCAAGTGGGCAGAAAGTTGAGCACATTTCCTTTTGGTTTCTTCCACCTGGTTTTCTAAAGCTTCAATCTGTTTCATTCAAACAAAAAGACATCACCATTTAGTTATTGATACGCACGCACAATAAATCAAAGCCAGTTTGAGTACAAAACTATATACCGTCTTTCTTAACTCATTCTCCTTCTGAACATGTTCCTCACACCTGTAGAAAGGAACTAAATCAGATGCAATCAGCACTGCCACACAAGCATCATAGAATTTGGAAGAACAACGAAGGCAGGATAATATCGGCAATAAGAAAGACTGCAACTGCAGAGAACATGACTCTGAATGAACTTAAGCACTGCACTCTCTTTAGTTGCACCAAAGTCAATGAGCTAAGAGCTATAATAAAGCTGTCCCACAAGAATAATATAACTTGCCGTCCAGGTTATCTAATCCCTTTCGCCTATAGTGTAAGTGAAATGCATCGACACATTCATTCTTGTTAGTTACACTTACTTGGATACTAGTTCCTTGCAGTTTCTTGGAAATACTTCAACAGGATTGCTAATTGCAGATAAGGTTATATCCCAAAAGCAATTTCCCAAATCATGATTGCAATAAATGGTCAACATGGCCATCTACAAATTACTACAAGTAAAGATAACCACCAATGTGAAGTTCCATACTCGAGCAGCTGGCAAGAAGTCATGTATCATATTATGGATCCGATATGAGACCAACCGCTTTTGTAGAAAACAAACACACTGAAGGAATACGTGATTACAATGATTAACTGCATCTAATTACTTCAGCAGCTATGAGTATCAAATAACCAGCTTTCATTATCTAAACCTATCAAATTAAATTCCGCATATCAAAAGCTAAACTCCAACGTGTAACGCTAATTTAAACATGAAAAAGAATGCACTCCTCTCTTTTTTTCTCTCATTTTCTGGATAATGGGCTTCACTACTTAGATTAAACGTCTGTTATAATTCGCATTGGTGTGTAAGTCGCTCTCTATGCCTCTCGCTACACAATATCTCCTGACCAAATAAGCACATTGCTATGGATAATTTTCTTAAAGCTAAAAGAGAATGTTTTCATGCTTATTTTTCTAAATCTGCAAGTAATACATTCCATCTGTAATCTCAGCACAACACACAATGCTGCAAAGAATCCTAAAATTTACTCCACGTCTTCCTGCTGAATATTTTGATTTTGAGGAACTAAATAAATTGATAGACTGAAATTTGTTAAGCATGTTTCCAAGTGTTCAGAGCTGATGAATGTAAGCTTTTCTTGCTACAACCAAAGAGATGCTTGAGATGTAGGAATCAACAGAACCAGGATTATGAGTCTACCTTGGGAGGTGTATTAATAATGCTTGAAACGTTTTGGGATATGCCTCTATATTTACCTCATGAACAAATGGATGTTCTCTTCGCATATTTGATCGATGGATGTTGATGTTATACTATCAACAGATCCGACTTCCTGAGCAGGCTCCTGCAATGCATCTCATCCATGAATAACAACCAAATAAAGTTTCAACAACCAAATAAAGTTTCATGTAATTTCCATATGCACATAAAAAGAGTGCCTTGAGGAGCAAAACAAATTTAGGAACAAAACAAAGACGCACTATTCTCCAACCACAAACCAACAAAAGCATAAGACCAGCAAATATTTATAGAGTAATGGTAATTCATAAGAAGATATTAATGGTGGTGGTTCTCGCAATGAACTTGGTCCAGATACCATATATGTTCATTCTGTAGCCATCTTTATTGTTGGTGGTTACGACTCTACTAGTTATGCTTACCTTGTGACTATGGCCAACTTTCTTCATCCCTCTTTTATCCCCTCAAAAAAGAAACTAACACATCATCATTCTGAGGAGAGCCCCTTCGTTTTAAGTGCTATGGGGGTCCTCTTCCTTTTCTTATTTGACGTTGAGAAAGAGGTGACGTAATGGCTGATAAACCAAATGGATTCTAAGTCGTGAAACAAAATATAGATTTTTGTCTCTTTTTATATCTCCTAAAAATCCCGTTTTGACTAAGAATACCTGTTGGATCGGATTCTAACAAATCTTTCGGGAGCCAACGTCGCAGTATGTATGGCGTGAAGGATAGAGGACATCACTCTCCACCCTAGCTTTATTGCAAGCCAAAAAACGAGATAGATTCCCCTTTCCCCTTCCTACAGGGGATCCCTTCAGCAAACCTTGTACAGATGTGTATGGCAGGCCTTCGCATGGAACTGCAAACGAAACTGATTGCTGGCGGCCCCAGTATGAAATATGAGTTGTAGAGCCGCTGCTCTAGAAAGAATCGAGCAAAATTTTTGATTTGCCTTTTCCTAGTCGTCATGGAAAGAAAGGCAGAAATAAGAAAGAGATTATTCCCTGACCACTGTTACGAAGTTGACTACAGATCACTTCCCTCTTTTATTTGAGAGTATTGCATCTCGGTGGACTTGTGAGTGATTGATAAACTAATGTGGTAATGGTACTAGTAGATCATACCCGAAACCACTAAGGGTGACGTAATATAGTCTACCACATACTCATTCAAGTAAATGTATAGTTTAGTGATCTTCATGTTTCACATTATCTTCTTATTTTCACCACGCAAATAAGAGGTTTTTTAAATGCTCAGAGATCAGAGCATTGGGCAATTTTCAAGTGGATTGGGATGGATGATCAAATTGGTCTACTAGTCAAGGGTTACTTATAGGAGAAAAGCTTAGGCCAACTGCGTTGTTAAAGAAACAAACAAGGTCACTGGTAAACATTTCACAGCTATGTTGAATATATTTGTAGGGTCCTCCTATTGACAGATTGGGCTGTCAATAAGCTAAAGAAAATGAAAAACAAAAAACATACTCCAAACACTTTATTACACTTTTCAATGCATTTTACACAGTTCTATACACTTTTTTTACATATTTCAATACACTTTTTCAAACTTAATGACAGCCAGTGAGCTGTTTTTAGCATTTTCCATACTTGTATTAGAACATATTCTAAGCAGACAAATTGCACAAGATAACTCTATGCCAAGGATACAAACAAGGTCACTATGCGTTAAGGCCTTAGCATTTCCACAATGGTAGGAAATTTAGCCATGCGTAATTTTCCCACTTTGCTCAAGTTTTCCATATCAAAAGAAAGGTTAAGATGGATATTAATGCTGCAGGGATGTTTTTCCACTTACAGCTGAAAGATCAATGAGCTGAGCAGCAGGCATTCCGTCGAGAAAACTGGTTCTGCAGTGGTCTCCAGTTTGTGTACCAGTCAATTCCTGCCCCAATTCAGCAGGAAGACCGATTATTGGATGGTCTCGCCGTGTTTTGTTTTGTACATTCCCTGGAAGTCCAATGACATGGTCACCAATTGGCAACTGCTTCTGTACATTAGCCATATGTCCCACAGGAGATTGGACATGGATTCTACTGGGGTTGGAGTTATAAGGTCTGTATCCTACCAAGTGACAGTGGCCTCTCCTGTGTTACCAAATAAAACAAACTTCCACATGAAATTCTGTTGGAACTTGGGCATAGAAACCCATGAATTACAATAACAGCGAAGAAGCTGTAAAAACAACTGTTGGATACCACACAAGGACCATTACCAAAAGAAATACTAAACCTCCATTCATTTTTTGACATAATACACCTTTAATAAAATATGATTCTGTTAGAGTGATGCATATACCTCGAGTAGTATCAGGTTCGGGAATATACCCTTGTCAGGATGGTACATTAACGTAGATAGCAGACAACTTTTGACTTTTACAGTTTGAAAACGTGCCATCATTTAGAAACACCCAAATTGAATGCAAATTGAATTGGACAAAATTAGTTACTAAGTTCTAATACCACATCCTAAGAGGAGCAATGATTTGTTTAGGAGATACTGAACAGATCACATAGAAGAAAAGGTACCAGTATTCTGCTACCATCTGTTTCAGCCTCATTTCCAGCCGGATGAACAGAGATGATCTCTCGAAATCCTGCTTGTCATGTGCTGGTTCCATAAAATTTGCTTCAAGAACTCCTGCGATAAATTTCGTACAAAAGTTAATTCTAACGGCTTAAATTACAGGAATTGAAAATAAGAAATATATTTACATACCCACAACGCCATTTCCTTGGGAATTACCATCGCTAGTAACTTTCCAGAAAGGCTGAAATAATGTGAAATGCTCACCACATCAATAACAATAGCTTTTGCTCGGTTAAAGATCAACAATTCAACCAGAAACTTAAGGGTCCAAATGAAGAATACCGTAAACAAAGTAAACGCTTCGGTAAGCGTTTGAACTTCTGTGAACATCCATTACTATATCTAATTCTGACAGAAGTTCTATTGCAGATTGTAACTGCATTAAATTTTCTAAAATCACGTACTGTGTAAATTTCAGAGGATTACTACCACTAGTAGCTTTTGAAAGGTTAACTTGGAGACAGAAATCATGGAACTGTAATAACAATGGTAATTATTTGCATCATCAACCACCATAAAAGAAGGAAAATACGTCTTAAGCAGTACCATATCATACCCTGATAAGGCGGTTTTTATGGTACACGTTAAACCCGTTAACTCCAAGCGCAGGTGCTTCTTTAATAAATCCGATAGTTGTTTCCACAGGAACCTATTACAAAAATTTCACAAAAGTCATTACACTCCTGCGAGTGAACATTACCACAAATGTTATCAAGCTTCCACAAGTTTACACAAAGATGAACCTTTCCAAAGTGAATTGCATACTAAGTGGCACAGACAACATAGGGACATGCTGACGTGCTAAGTTTCAAAAAAAGAAAGACGTGACAGGCAAGTTGAGGATTCCGCTACTAAGTATCTTGCAAGACATGACACAAACATGAGATGCAGGACACAATGATATGAAGTGGCTCTACATAAGGATGTCAATTTCTATCTTCCATAACCATCCAAAACCCATTCTGCACCACAGAAACAATGCCTATTCAATTCATGTTATTCAAAACAAGAAAAAGGATGGGAATTATACTCTATGAGGTGGAAGCTTGGAGCAAATACTTCTATCACTTATCTAGGGAATAGTTTTTGGTAACTGACAACATTGATACATGACATTGTCATTTCCCAACTATAAAGCAATGTTAGACTGCCATTGGCAGTTTGAGTATAAGAATCCCAAAAATCCACTTCCTCAAAATTCCTCCTTCAATTTCTTCCATCAAGCATAAGAGTCACCTTCCATGCCATTTTTACCTTTTTTGAGCAACACCCGGACCCAAGTTTCATAAAGATATCAAAACAGAAAGGGGAAAGGGGAGGGGAGAAGCACACACGACATGGGTGGTGTGTACACCAGGTTCTCAAGCGCGTACAGACCTCGACGCAGGTGGATGTGTCCATCCAGTGTCTTTATGAATGGATGACTGTTGGCACATTTGAGCAATCATTATAATATTTATTGCTTTGTTCTTTAGAATTTATCTGTTTCTTGTGTTATCTAGGATTTATTGCATTTTCAAGGAAGGATTTATCTTGTTAGAATATGTTTAGCCTTTTTCCCCCGCTTGTTATCTCGTGTTCCAATTCAAAGGGCTCCTGCACGATGTTTATAGATTATTGAATGAATTAAGGTTTCTTGTTTTCTTGAATTAGTGTGGATTCTACTTCTCTTATCGTGCAGATTTCTAGGGGTTATATTTTGGTTCTACATCAGTTTGGTATCAGAGCAGCCCTCGATTCTATTCTTATAGCATTCTTCATTCTTTCATCAACCATAGATTCAAAATTTGCCCAGAAATCAGATCACTTAAATTTTCCATATTTACCGCATCAAGTCTTTGCTGCCACCGCTACTGAAATCACCGCCAAAAAATCTACAGTCAAAGCTCCTCACCACTCACTCTGTCTCCGACGATTGAGAAACCGACGTCCACCACCAGTTTCACCGCCCACCATCGCGCAGCCCTAGGATGGCAATTTGACCAAATCGATGGATACATGAACTGATCCGCATCGATGGGGCGGTTTATACCCAATTTTTTTACTGCAGATTATATTTCGGTGTTTTAATTGAAAATTTAGCGGACTTCGATTTAGGTTCGATTTTATACAGTATCAGCACCAAAACCGGAACCCGAACCGTAAAATATTTTTACTTCAAGGCCCTTATACAAATGCGCACACATGAAAAATTCCCTCATTAGGAATTTACCTAAATGCCCACATATAAATATAGACACCCACACACATAAAAACCGCGTTCGGGAAAAAAACCAAACGGAACCAATCCCCATCGGGTAGGGTTACGGTTTAGGTGAAAGGAAACTATCGTGTGTATGTATGGGTTACGTTTTGGACATAAATTGTGTTCGGATTTGACAAAAAACATAGGCCGAACTGTCTCGTTGCCATCCCTACGCAGTCCCTCCGCCGATGCCTACCGGAATTCCTACCACACAATCGGACTTTAGTTCAGTAAGATCATCTCCGTCCAACGTCATATTACAACTGTAAGGACCAAATTCTGGAGTCTTTGTGTATCGGCAATTCCGTACGACAAAACACATATTTTATATCGAGTTGTAATTTTATTATTTTTATATGCTAGTGAGTCTGTATAGGATTAGAGTGGAAGGAATCTATTTATTTGTAATTGAGTGAGAGTGAATCGTTTGTCTAAAGGCAGAATGATTTTGCGAATGGAAAGGGGCTAAATCGGAATGGATTGATCGGGATATCAATCGAATACTACTGAGGCGTATTGATGGGCAGGTGCACACATTACAACTAATACAATTAGTTGCCTTATTTGATCTCCTAGGTTTTGGACTAAAGCAACAGCAATATAAAAAGAAAAAGGGGGGCAGCCATACAAAGACGTGGAAAGCCATATACATATATCATTTTTGGAGAAAAAGAAAAAGTGTGGTGGCAGTTGATGAAAACATCGAAGAAATTAGTTTTTGGCAGTGCTATTTCCAAGGGGAATTTATCTTAGGTTTTGGAGGGCTTGTGGACTCAAGGCCGTTGGCGATCAAGATCACTGGGTGTGGTGTACGTGTGACTTGGCAGGTGATACTTAGAATTTTGTGAGGATTTGCATCGTTTTGATAGGTACATCTGTAACTGCACAATGATTATAGTGATTTGATTCTTTCCCGTGGTTTTTATCCATTCTGGGATTTTCCACGTATACCTCTGCGTTGTGAGATTGTTTTGCTTGCGTGATTTTTGCTGGTAGTATAACTTAGTGATTCGCATTCATACTTTTAGGGTTTTTTAAGGATTGCTAGGGAACCCTGATTTTTCAACAACCACCATCACAGCTTTCAGATTGTACGTCAGCACCATCACCATCACCATAATAAGTTGGTCAGCTACTTTTAAGTGTCACTCTCGGGCACTTATCGTTGATGAAGCATCCCTAGAGGTGATGGAAACGGTTTCCTAACCAAGTAATGACCCAACGTTGGATGAGAACCAAAGATTGATTGGGTACACGGCCGATGACCTGCAAGCCAACATTGACTCTCCTACCATGAGTGTGGTTAAGTGTGCACTTACGCAACCAAACACTAGTGTTGATGGGCGCCGTAAGACGATTTTCCACAACTACATCAAGTATGGAGACAAGGTTTGCAAAGTAGTTGATAAAGGAAACTGTATCAACGTTGCCCCCGATCGTACCATCCCACCGATTGGGATTGCAACATGTTTTACATCCCAACCCGTACAAAGTTTCGTGTGTTAACAACTCCTCAATCAACGTCAAAGAAAGATGCCTGGTCCCCATCGAATTCGTGTCCTATAAAGACGACGTTCGGAGTGATTTCATTCCAATAGGGTTTCGTTTCGAATTCCATGTCACAAAGTTATACCAAACATCCACCTCAACATTCTCATTTCAGCTACACTCATCTTACTTGCATGTTGTTTCTTAGTATACAACACTTCTTGCCATATAACATGGCTGGTCTTATAGCGGTACGATAGAATTTCCAATTCAACTTTGTGGGTATCCTGCAGTTAGACAATACTTTTAAAGCACTTTGCCACTTAACCCATCCAACTTGTACTCTATGCATCACATTCTCCGTAATATCTCCATCCTTGTTGACAATTGACAAGATACTTCAAATGTGGCAGGGCCAAGGACATGTAGTGCAACTTTGGAGCCATATTATCTTGGGTCGACCTTGGCTCAATGATCTTGATGTCACCTCATATGGTCGCCCAAACTCTTGTTTTGATTTTAACAGCCAAACGATTTGACTCAAGCATCATAAGCCTACCTTTGAATGGGAAGTATGCAATGAGTCTTTCCTCGTGATATCTAGAGAGGTCATACTCATTATTCGACCATCCAGCAGACATACACTCTATTCTTTCTAAATTTTACAATGTCTTTCCCAATGATCTCCCACATCATGTAAGATGCAATCGATTTGTGTATGTGCTTCCCTCCTAAATCTTCCTTACTACCATATAAGTCCACCGAATATGCTGAATTATAAAAGCAAGTCACCGACCTCCTCTGTATCGGGTTTATTCAGGAACACAAGCCCTTGTGTTGTGCTAGTATTGCTAACCCCAAAGAAAGATGGCTCGTGGCGGTGTGATTTGACAGTCGAGCAATTAATAAGATAACTATCAAGTATCAATTTGCCATTCCATGCCTTGATGATATCTTTGGATATGATGGCATGCGCTACTATTTTCTCTAACTTCGACCTGAAGAGTGACTATCATCAAATTCGAATACACCATAGAGACAAGTGGAAAACAGCTTTTCAAGACCAAAGATGGTCTTTAGGAATGGCCCGTCATGCCATTCGGGTTGTCCAATGCCCAAGTACCTTATGAGAGTTATGACACAAGTGCTTCGTCCGTTCATGGGTCAATACCTTGTTTTCTAATTCGATTAAATCCTTGCATCCAAAGACCAACATGTCTACCCTCTCCACCAAGCGTGTACTGCTTTCCATTGAGAAGATCGTGTTTCTAGGTTATGTCGTCTCTTCTGTAGGAATCTCAGCTGATCAAGAGATGATCAAATCCATATTTGAATAGCCTAAACCTCCCACACTCCATGACGCTCGAAGTTCCACGGCCTTGACACCTTTTATCGGCGTCTCATCAAGGGGTTTAGCACTACATGCCCCTTATGGCGAAAGGTGACTTTGTCTGGACCTGTGCCACCTCTCGCGCCTTTCAAGTTATCAAGTCTCAAATGACTAATGCTCAAGTCATGCGTCTTCCGAACTTCTTCAAGCCTTTTAAAGTTGAATGTGATGCATCCGGCATTGGCATTGGCGGAGTACTGCCATCCTGTAGCATTCCTTAGCAAAAACCTAAAAGGAGCCACAATGGTACTTGACCTATGTCAACGAATGTAGGAGAGGGAAAATCTGTCTAACCCAAATCGAAAATCTGGGCCAAAATAGCTCGAATATAGAAGGTTCGAACACGTCTCGCCCGGATGACTTGAAGACGAGAAGCGATCTGGTACGGGAGGAGAGGGAGTTGAGGAGAGAGATCAGAGAGAAACTAGGCAGCCCCCCATGTCTATATAATCTGGGGTGAGAGTATCTGTAAATATAAAATATGATGCGTGTGGGATAATCTGTGTTTACCCTTCGCTGGGTATGGATGGGCGGATATGGAGAAATGATCTGTATGAGAAATGGTGGACAAAGTTGAGGGAAAAGTATCTCTAGTGGCTCTCTCTTTGAATCTCTTGAGAGCATCCTCTCCCTCCCCCTCTCCCTCTCTCTTCACATGGCCTCTAATGAGCAAGGAATGAGGGCTATATATAGACATGGGCACATGTATGGCTTATCCACATGGGAAAAGGCAGCCAATAGGAAAAGGACACGTGTCCTAAAAAAGGCCCCCAATGAGACGGAGACACGTGTTCTCTCCCCGGGATAAATCCTAGCTTAGCCAAGGGTTTATGACTACGGGTGTGGCCGGGCCCTATAGCATCGACCCCAAGCTAGCACTACCTCTTGGCCCACCAAACCACAACCTCGACAAAGTCCCCCGGGTAACGTGCGTAGCTAATCGCTACCGCCACGCAGGCACATGGGTGCACCTACCTAAAACAAACTCTATGCGGCAATTTGATCGTTGTATCATTGGTTTCATTATCTCATTTAACATAAATTTGTTCTCTACTCTGCAACGAGGCTCTGTTACCTTATCTCCCAAAACAAGCTCAATTCCAGACATACATTGGGTTGAATCTGTGAGCATACACTTTTGTGCTTAAATATAAATATGGCATTGAAAATAAAGTTAGCCAATGCCCTCAGTTGCCGTAAAAATCAAGGTTTCATGTAAAAGGTGTTGTGTGTGTGCATGGCCATTGCACTTTATGCTCCGCATCAGCCGCACAAGAGTTGGACTTCACCAACTCAATCCAAAACCGAAGATAGCAAAACAAAGTCACATATCAAATATAAAACAATTCTGTTACAAGAAGATGCGGTCCAAAGCGATCCCAAAGTTTTTTCATATTTATTTGCAAGAGCGGTTAATGCTAAATTAGAAGATTGTAGAAAAGCATTGGAGTCAAAGATTTAGGACCAGTAGAAGTACATGGAGTGTAAGTTTAGTGGTAGACTGGTAATCAAAGTGCCACTGTTGATAGAGTGGCCCTCCAAAATCTGTAGTTATCAAGAAGTGGGCATGTTAAGTATCTTGGCTCAATTGTTACTTGTTAGCAACGATGGAGAGATAAGGAGGATGTGACACAGAGACTACAAGGTGGATGAGTCAAGTGGCGGAGTGCTTCTGGGAGTGTTTTGTGCCTGCAAGATACCCACAAAGTTGAAGGAAAATTCTATTGTACCGCCATAAGACGAGTCATTGTTATACGGCATGGAGTGTTAGGCTACCAAGAAACAACAGACGAGTAAGATGAGTGTAACTAAAATGAGAATGTTGAGGTGAATGTGTGGTAAAACTTCGCGAGATAGAATTAGAAACGGAAACCTTTGCAAGATGGCAGGGGTAATACCGATAGAAGATAAGATAAGAGAAAATAGATTAAGGTGGTTTGGGTATTTTATTGTGGATCTAGAGATGCAATAGTTAGGTGTGATATAGTAACAGTAGTGGGTAGCATTAAGGGGAGTGGAAGACAAAAATTGACTTTAGCGGCATTAGTTCAAAAGGATCTAGGTTTGTTTGATATTAAGAAACACGATGCCTATGACAGAGCTGAATGAAGAAAACAGATTCATGTACCCGACCCTAATTGATTGGTACTTAAGGCTCGGTTTGGTACGGTTTATTTGAATAAAAATCTAGAGTGTAGCTTTCCTCAGACAAAATGTAAAAGTTATGGTCAAAACTCTCCTTCAAATATATTTGTTGTTTTATTGGAGGTTTATCGTTTAAACGAACTATTATGACATTAAAACATATAAAACCCTACCCTTACCATACCCTGATTTAGTGCCGAAGATCTGCATTCTAGGTAACCTTGGTTTCGCACATTGCCAAAGAATGTGATTAACTGCCTCTTCATCCTTCTTAAATCTCATCGATTGCAGTCACTGCACCTTTCCCACACTAATCTTCATCCCTAAAACACTTTGACATTTACAAGCAATCACAAAAACTATAACTTCTCAGGTACAGGTACATGTCAAAGTGTCAAAGTCGTCTAATTTCCATCCAAAGGACACGGCGATATGCCAAAAACCTCAAGTTCATTAGTATATTTCTTTTATCCTCTCGAATAAGTAGTGTTTACAAAGTGTCGTAGAGCATTTTATTCATAATAGAGGTGTTTCATGCATTTTATGTTCATGCCAACCAAAGCACGTGACCCAGGGTCGAAGTGGCTAATCATTTGGTTGACCCTTTAGTAGTTCTATACATAAAATACCTTCTCCCCTAATACAGAAAGAGTGAGGCGCATCTCTTGAGACACCGACTATCTCTCTCTCCCTCACCCCTTTAAGGGTGTTACACCGCCCCAAAAAAAAAAGGGTACTAGTCGCTAGAAGGTGAAAGTGACATTTGTACTGTAGTTCAATACGTGTATATAACTGCACACCTTTTCAAAAGTCTTATAAAGTTTAATGCTCATCCAACTAAATCGTAGAAGTTAATGAGGTAAGCAACTAGCAGCATAAGAAAAAAGCTACGAAAATTCACATGCCATTCTTATTCAAGCACCATAATTGGATATATTTGGAGCTATGTATTACCGAATAAACCATACCTCTTTGGATGTAGCAGCAAGTTGTGGTCTATAAATGACAACTTTTGGGTATTTCAACTCATCTCCAATATTATGCTGCTCAACCGGTTTTCCTCTAAGTATTATCCGAAAGTTTGTGAATTTTCTGAGGTACAAAATTGAGACATATGCCTGAACAAATAATTTGACAAGTTATGCAAGCATTATTTATCAAGAGAAACCCAAAAAGAAAGAGGATTAAACTGGTCACCCGCAATGAATAGCGGATCCGGTGGGAAATATGGGATTGCAATTCAAGAACTTTCTTGTGTATCTTGGACAAACTTCCACGATTAGCTTCATCTCTCAACATTATATCCTATGCGAAGAAGCCAACGTCATCAAATAGCAGCAATATATAAGAATACAAATCCAAACACCCACAAAAAATATATAACCCACAAATATTAAAACACTCTTACAGTGGGTGATTCCACTTGTGAGTCCTCAAAAAAAAAAAAAAAAAAAAAAAAGACCAATGTCTTAGGCCTTCCCATATTTTGACCAAAATACGCAAGAAAACCCCGTCTACAATTAGGCCACAAGGACTTGACAAAATTCTTTCTTTCTCCCCTCTTTGTACTCCAAAATTTTATTAAAAACCAAAACAAATACAGAGACAAGAGAGGCATATCTCCCTGTGCAAGATAAATACTACAAACTACTAGTAAGTTAGGTACAAGACTACTAGATTTGGGAAATCTTTGCCAAGAATGGCAAAGAGCTTGGCTAAGGGAAGTTGGGTTTTACATTGGAGAATTGGCATCCCTTAAGTTTAACATCAGACCTATCTTTTAGAAGGACAGAGGAGGATCTTGGGTTCTCCTGAAACACCCCACCATTCCTTTCTTGCCAAATGTAGTATATCATAGTTGCACGAGCAATATTCCTGATGATACTGTGACAGGATTTCCCGCAAAGCTCCTCTATGACCCACAAAATCTCCTCATCCTGAGCTTTAGATATGCCACAGCTAGAGCATACTTACTCCCTATAATCCTTGAGAAAGGGCCGTGGAAAAAGAGGTGATGGAGGTATTCATTATGAAGATTACATAGAGAACAGTGGGAATGTATGAATGCCCCAACTGTGTCTTTAGTCCTAAGACATCATCTAATGGCCATTGAAAGGATAAAACAGTGAGTTGGAAAGGATATTGCGTACCAAATAAGATGATGACTCCTTATAGCATTCCAAGTTGTAGCAACTTTGAAAGTAGAGCAAGGAGAAACTGTGACGCTTAATTTGGTCAGGCCTTGCATAGATAGGAGGAAAATCAGGTAGAAGAGAGGTAGGAAAGGCAAGTCCATTGATCATTCTACACAATTGCTGAAACTTTAGCATCCTTAGGATTCCTGAAGAAGCCATGATTATGGGACCAAAGTAGATACTTAGGGGACCTTGAGGTAACCAGTTGTCATGTGACTCATGTCAACAAATGTGTTATGGCTATCTCCAACAACATGCTTGATAACGGGCCTGGCAAATTGGCAATAGGTCCAGAATCTTTCATGAAGTCCAAGAACAGTTTGATGGAGTTTCAAGAGTCCAAAAATATTTGTTCATGATGAGATATTTATATTTAGGGCAAACTGTCCAGTTATGTCCTAGAAACGAAGCATGATTCCAATCCTTTACTCTTCTTAGCCCAACACCTCCTTTTTTTGGCTTACAAAAAGACAACCAGGCAACTTTTCTTGTGTGTAGGTAAGTTTTTTAATTACTCCCGTCAGAAGTTCCTGGGAAGCTTTCCAATGTGCAAGCATATACTCTCGAGGAGAACAAAGTGCATAGTCAAGTATACTTGCATATTGAACAAGATTGAATTGATGAGCTGAAGCCTGTCTGCATAAGACAGGAACTTGTTGGTCCAGCTTTTCATTTTATCCATAATTCTAGTAACGAGAAAGTTAAGTGTGCTGCACAGAGTTTGGTAAAGATGAGGGGGACACCCAGTTATCTGACTAGGAATGAAACTAATCGGAAGCCCATCAGAGTACACAAAGCTTCTTTAGCTTGATAATCCATAACAGATATATAAATTCTGCTCGTCTTTTCTTTTTTCAAGGCTGAAGGCCTGAATACTTTTGAAACTCCATAAGAGCCACTAGACACTACTTGAAAAGATCAACTGTTGGGATAACGTACGATAAAAAGATCATCTGCAAAGCAAACACAGCTGATCCCGAAGTCTTTACACTCAGGATGATACGAGAACTAACCAAACGTCAAAATATGATTCTGAATAACTCTGGAGAAGAACTCCACTACCACGATAAAAAGGTACAAAGAGAGGGATCCCCTTGCCTCGGACCTTTTGCAACAGGAAAGTACCCTTCCAGGCGTCGATTGACATGTAGACTATCTAGGGGATGTGATACAGGTGCTGATCCACTGCATTAAGGTGGAGCTGAAAAGCTTCAAGGATGTCAAGGATAAGATGCTAGGATACATAACTGAAAGCTTTTATTATGCCAACTTTCATACCACTTCTGGGAGGGGTGACATTCCCGCGATAGTGCTTACAAGCTCTTGCATGATGAGAATCTGATCGGAGATGGATCTACTAGAAACAACTTGACAAGAACTAACCAAGAAGTGAAACACAGTTTTAAGCCTTGTAGTGAGGACTTCTATAATAGTCTTGTAAATGACATTCAAACAAGAAATGGGCTAGAAGTTTTAGGTACCAAAGAAGTACAAGTGACATTGATAGCTCCTAAAAGCTTGCCAGTAGAGAGAAAGGACTTTATGATCATCAAACACAACACCACCTGTTAGTCATTACTTTCACAAATATGGGAAAAGTTCAACCAACTATTCCCCTTCATTTGATCACATCACCTGGGAAGTGATGAACTTATGATCTCTCTTTGTCCTTGTGATGCCTTCAAGGTTCTCTCTTTGGTGACAATAAGAAAGCAAGGACGTTATGGAATCATGTATAATACTTTCTGTGTTTTATGGTTGGAGCATAATGTTCGAGTATTTTGAAGATCAATGCGAGCAATTCAAACTCGATATGGGATCGAGCTTGTTATTTATCACCTTTGAGAGATTTGGTTTCTTCTCCTTTTAAACGTATCCTATAGTTTTTAATCTCTAGAGATAGGAAGTCATTAAGTGATATGTAGGAAGAATCTTTGGGGAACTTTATTTTTCCATTGTTTTGGGAGGACTACTTATCCTTCTTTTTGTTGATGATGAAGAATATTAGAAAGGGCAAAAAACTACCATTGTTACCTCAAAATTTGAATTATATGATCCTGAACCACTCCTATCCCTTCATGATAGAAGATTAAGTGTGTAAGTTGGCTCAAGTTGGAAACGTATAATTTCACTCTGATGTATCATGGTTGACTTTGCAGGATTCTAACCTCTGTCGTGAGCAACTCCTATTTAGTCTTTTTACAGCACCAAAGCAAAACAAAGACTGATAAATTGAAGTTTTTTCCACCTTGCCAAAACTGTTCTATAGCCCACCAGTGTGATATTCTGATAGCATAAGACATAGATATGGTCCATTCTGATTGGATAGTGAACTTACAAAAAACTAAATTATTTGTGTTTTGTCCATTGACCCCATTCTACAACTTCAGGAACATCACCACAGAAGAACCCGAGTAAAGGTTCAAACATTAGCATAGGTAAGCAGGAAGCTACCAAGAGGTAAATTGTTTTTCTCTTTTTCATCCAACAAATCTATGACTAAGGAAACTCTTCTCTTCCTATTTTTAACTAGTCTATGCTATTTGATTTCCTCCAAAAGCTAAAGAATCTTTTCCTATTTGAATTCAGATGCTATCATACGGGGCCTTCTTCCCTTTGATATTAGATTGTGTTTTCTCAAGAAAAACATGGTTATAAATACAAGTGAGGGGACATGCAGATAACTCGTAGTAAACACGGCCTCTAGATGCAGTATATTCTGGAGAGACTAAGGTTATAACACATTCAGCACATCACACAATATGCAGATAACTCATTGGTGAACACCTTAGTGACCTTTACACCAACACACTAACTTTGACATACCTCTTCATCACCATCAAAATTCAGTTCAAATATGCCTTCATCATTAAGCCATAGGTTAAATATAATCACTTTTGTTCCATGCGCCCCGATATCCTCAAACTACATTAAGCCACAAATACAAGTCAGGGAACATGGACATATAAGTGCCACATAACACAGAAAATAAACCCGACAAGTCAGTTCACAAGATGATGAGCTGAAAAATCCGACCACATAACAACGCATGTTAATGTAAGCAATTTCTGTTTTTTGAAACCAATAATAACCCTAATGGAACCTTTGCCTCATGTTCTCTCCTTCCCCAAAAGCTTCAACCCACCTTCCACTGCCACACTAAACCACCATTAAATCAGCCCTAGTGAGGAAGTATCTGGCTAATTGGAGTGGCATGTTTAAGAGTGACCGGTGACATGACCAAGTATCAGCCGATACAAGTGATATCGGACATTTGCAAGATTTTAGGAACTGTAAGGGAAACAAAGAAGTAGGGGTTTGGAGCTGTGGTTAGGGAATGTTCCAGTACTAATTTGGGTGGTTAGGGCTGTAAATAGTACTCCGTTAACAGAAACAGGGGCTATTGTAAACAAAAAACAAGAATAAAGAGAAGAATTATTGAAGATAGGTCTAGGAATCACTCCTAGAAGCCTAAGGCATCACGCCTAGGTTTTGAAATAAATCAAGTAAACATTGAAATCCATAAGATACAGAAAAATATATAATTTTTTTTATCTCAGCTAAATTATTAACATGGGCAATCAAGAAGCACGGGCACAGGCATGAACACAAATACAGGTACGTGAATGGGCAATAATGATAAATAAATGAGGACACAGACATAGCAAGGTATACGGCCAAACTTAAGTAAGTACATACTTTTTGTACACTTTCAATTGTTATTTACATGGATACAGGATCCACAAATACCCAGAACTAATGGAAACTAGTTCTAACTTAGCACATAAAATAATATCCAACAATGCCTTTTCAAATTAAGGAACAATCCATTAAAAAGAAAAACCACAAGACACAAGAGAAAATTTTGTTATAACTTTTAACCCTTGAAATAAACTTTTCGTATTATGTAGTGAAACCCTTTCTATCCCCAAATGTGTCTCACTCAAGATACGTGTGTCCCGGGAGTATCCTAGACGTGTCCCCTACCCATCTAAATTTTATTATAACTAAATGGACACTTTCCATGTCCTTGGCGTGTCCG
The DNA here is from genome assembly GCA_025642025.1 of Rhododendron ferrugineum. Lineage (NCBI taxonomy): Eukaryota > Viridiplantae > Streptophyta > Magnoliopsida > Ericales > Ericaceae > Rhododendron > Rhododendron ferrugineum. Next base: position 23,238,392 of record JAOTQK010000002.1, read on the forward strand.
ACACAGACAAGGCGACAACTTAGGCACATCGGTGCCTCATTGATTGGTAGAGATGTTAGAGATTACGCAACTCATTCAATAATAGGAACCTGGTTCAAATGGAGAATGCAAGGCACCAAGGCCGAATTATTGCACTATCAAGAAACTAAGAAGCATGGACATTTCAAAGAAGGCAACGTGTCAGTGTCCAACATGTGCCAGACACCGATACTTCTCCGTCACTCTCGGACACATGTCCAATACTCTTTTTTCGTGTCCATAATCGAAAATAAAAATCTTAATTCCATACACGGGTCCAACACTATTTTTGGCAACATGTCCGACATTTCTTATGTGTCTATCACTAAGACATTAATCGGTCATTGACACTTGTTTAGACGTTTACTAACATGTGATTACCAAAAATAGGAATTTGGCATAACGTTGTCTTAAACAAGTTGATGTGGCTAATCATATTTAAACCTCCATTAAAACGAATAGAGAAATGCAAGGGATATGTTCTATGATTTCTTGAGTTTTGTGTCTGTCTATATTGTTCATTATTTGTTGTCTCCTATCCACTATGTCAATTTTGGATGCAAAACTTATTTTCGTATCTATACCTAACTATATAATTGGATATATATAGTACAATGTATCAGTAACGTGTCTGTGTCCTACATTTCAAAGAAATTACATATAGACCTGTCCGTGTCGTGTCCGTATCAGTGTCCCGTGTCCGTATCCATGCTTCTTATGTCAAGAAACAACACAAATGCAAGAATAAGTGAGTTGAGATATAATGATAAGAGTGATATGAAGTAAAAGTAGGACATATGATATACGATTGAATAAATATAAATGGTAGGAGCATCACCAATGAAAGAGACTTGAAGGAAAAAAAATAAAAGGTGGTTTGGTCATGTGTAACAAAGATCAGAAGATCCAAGGAAGAGTGATTGGATTACTGTTAGCTATGAAAGGATGCCCGTAACCTTGGATATGAATGGAAATTTGATTACCAGTAGTCAAACTCCTAGTAATTCAATATATGAATAATCCATCCCAATGTTTTGTAATTTTAAATTATCCAGGAATCATTATTTTGGAAATTTCCTAGAGTCAACATTTCCTTATATTATGGATTGAGCAAGTAGAATATACCACAGGGAAGGGGAAGGAACGAATTCCTACATAGTTAGGGAATTTGATTCCTCGTTGAATAGATCACATTCCTCCTTACAATTACTGTCATCCAAACTGAGCCTTAATGGAAAGGCTACGAGAGGGAAATTTCCTATTCGACATAGGATTGTAAGTAGAAGGATATAAATTAATACCATGATTGAACGTGCATATAGCCGAAACAGAATGACGAAAACTGATTATTAAGTGGCAACCCAATTGATTGGGACGCACTTGGTTTGATTGAAGTTGGTTTGCAAAATGTAGATCACAAGGCTTAGTTTGGTCTCTCTTCTTGAATCTTCTGAACTTTAAATCGTGGGAAAAGAAATAAACGCAGGAAAAGTAACTCTTTTAACTTTAGGCTCCCCTTAGTTGCCTTTTCTTAATTGCTATCCTCCATGATGTTTCTGACAAGCAAATGGAGCCGATGGGGTTGTATAAATTACTAAACTTAATATACTAAAAAGAAAGTTGTAATTGACTTCTTGTATTTCCTGAGCAGAAGTCAACCCTCCTTGGCGCTATTTCAAAAACAAAACATAAACGTTTGAATTGGCCCAGTAATGTTCCATATCAAGCAATCAAACATACCTGAAGCATAAGCTCATCTTTTGATGCAAAGGGGGACCATTCAAGAATGGTTTCCAAGTTAGTGGACCAATCGTCTTGAGACCCATATATTATGGGTTCTGCCCAATGGTTTGAGATGTCAAAGTCAACCTGCAATACAATTGAAAACACACAGAAGAAAATAAGAGTTCAAAGAAAGCACCTCTTGAGATTTAGAAACACATCAAACTAAGAATAGAGAGGATACCATTGGAACTATAACATCATCCTGCCCAGTTCTTCGCAAAAATGTATAGGAGAGAAGACCAACACTTTGTGTTACCCGGCTAAAAAATGGCCATGCCAATATAAGGTCAAAACAATAGACTAAGATCTTACTGACAGAAAATAAGTTTTGCACACCATATGTCATGTAAGCACAAGGATAGCTATAGGAAATAGTAGCATATCCTAGGGAGATAAGTGCAAAAAAAGAATGATGCTTGCAAGTTGCAAGCTGCAAAATTGCAATGTTAACTTGGAATCTCCTATCAACTCCTGAAATAAAAACGCTAATCACGAGTTTCATAACATGATAACAAGCCCAACCATAAAAATAGCATAAGAGGGCAATCAGCCTGCTAATTGACTATCCCAAAACTTTTCCCTTGACAAAGCACTCTCAGTTCTAAACTAGCAAATATAATATAAAATCTTCATATACTTCCAGCTTCCTCTTATTGGAAGTCTAGTAAAGTAACTGGCAAAATTGCAGGTCTTTTACTAGATTAAGGTTCCTTTCTTTGAGATTTCATGTATGGCATACTTCCAAATGAGCCAGTAGAAAGATTTGATCCAAGTCGAATCTTCCAAAAGGTCAAGAGAAGGCCAACCAGAGAAAAGCACAAAATATCAGGTAACTCAACTACTTATAATTGTTTTTGTTCATGAGTACGAGTTATGAGCCAGAACGAAAAGCTGGAAAACAACAAAAAAAACTTTATATGATTGCCTAAGAAACTAAGTGTAAAGTACTTAAACCTTCTTATTCTTACATCATGAACTCCTAGAACATAGTGCACCATCTACTTAATCACTTCCCAAGCAGATTTTGAAGAGTCATGAAGTCTGACTCTTCTGGAGCTAGAGAACTAAGAGAAGTCCTGGGCCTTAACCCACCTTTTTCCATTCAGTTCATCATCCAACGTTTCTTTATCATAACAAATATGGTTTGTACCCTGCATTAGCTAATCCGTAACTCTTAGCAGTTAGGGCCACAAGGTTTGTCTACAACAATATTTCAACTACCACTTAGGAGTTTTATTCCATTAACAGATCAACCAAGATAACTCTTTCAGCGTCCAACTACACATTAATAGTCCGTCTATTTTTGTTCAATACACTTATTTTCTCCATGATTATATCCCTACAAGTAGAATATGGGCAGATCAAAACTACTAAATTCATAGCATGTCCCCACTATTAGATGGAATGTGGTATGCATGAAAAATAATCTAACATTTACACACTTGGAGATTTACTCTCCATTGATTTCCATCTCTGACCCGCTATTCACTGCAGCACTTCCACAATCATGTTGTATCCCTTAGTGCCACACTATGGCAAAACACTGAAAACAGAAGCACCCCAATCATCTATTTACAAATTCTATGGAAGCATTAAGTTATTAACAGCATAAGTTTAACCTGTAGTGTTGGATTTACACTTCCCTTGGACAATTTGGAGAGGAGGGGCTTTACACTTCCCAATTGGGGTTGTGTGTGAGGTACTTGCCACTACATCACATTTGAAAAGAGTTTTATGGAGCACTTTTAAGTATGATTGTTTAACTATGCAGCTCCTAGGTGCTTGATGAGACGCATTTGGAGGAAGACAAGTAGCCAAACTACTAAGGATGCTGACAGCCACAGGGGTATTACCAGATGAAATTTTCTTTACTGTATGGTTTCCATTTTTGGCAGAACAAGAAGTTTTATGATTCTTCTCTTTCTAACTTCCTCATCTTCAGCAAGATATGCAACAAGAAGGCTTAGCGCCAAAATGGTCACCTCCATGAAGAGATATTGCACAATAAACGAAACTATGTGAAGATAATCAGAGTTAGAATGCACATAAATAATAAATAACAAGTACGCAAAGATTAGAACCTCTAAAACTACAAAACTCAGATAAAGGAGAGGCATGCCAAAGAAATATTCAACTGAACTTCCACCTTCTTCAGTAAGAGAAGTGCCATAATATCTATGAACTTATGAAGAAGGGGTAACATAAGTACCAACTGATATAACAAGAAATATATAAGAATAAGATGAACCCAACCTCAAAGAGAAGACTAATTGCTACGGGCACAAATGAAGCATAGAAATTGGTAAGAAAGAGAGAGAGAGAGAGAGAGAGAAAAGAGCAAGTGACTCGAAAAGAAATTGGAAAAATACCCTCTATTAGATGCACGACTGAAAACGATCACGTCAGCACCCAGTCTCATGGTACTTGTCTTGAATCCATTACCATCTAGAAAGAAATATCCCTTTTGGAGATCAAGAAACACAATATGCAAGAAGATAGGAGTTGCATAGAGAGAAGTCTTTGAAAGAACCTACACTAAAAACTTTATCTAACTTGAACTTCTATCAGGGCTCAACCATGATAAGTGAGATATATACATCAAAAGCTGTTACAAAAAATGCACAAAAGGAAAGTTTGGGACTTGTGTCAATAACCAAGATTTTAGGGCCAAAACCACCATATGCAGGAAGATGAGCATATACGACTCTAAGTTACATTCCATTTGTATTTGCAATCACAATCTTGAATCTCAAGGTAAAATGAAACACTAATTTGGCTCATACACCACTTTCCATACAACCTAACCAATTGCACTGACCTTTAACTGTGATTTTCCATTTGCTTACTGGGCCTTTTCGAAAATGTATCCTGGTAGTTTACACATCCTATTAACCTGAGGTTACCTCATGAATTTGCGGTGGGCAGCCGACCCCACTGGCTGCCAAATTTCCATAGAGATACGTATAAGTTTTACCCCACTTTGAAATTTATTTTTGCCCCAACCCGTATAAGGGTTTTATAGGTCTAGAAAAAAAAGGAGTCAAAATAGAATCTCCACCCACAAAATTCCATCATGTATGTGCGTTCTAGTGAGGAGTTTTCCAATTTGAAAGGAATTAATGACCTTGCGCAGAAGATGGTTGAGATGTGAAGAGATATGGCATATTCCTTGGTTTATAGGCTTCTTAATTTGGCCCTTATTTTACCGGTTGCTACTGCTACGGTAAAGAGAGAATTTTCCGCTATGAAGATTGTAAAGAGTAGGCTTCAAAATCGTATGTGTGACCAATGTATGCATGATAGTTTGGTTGTGTATATAGAGAAATAAGTTTTTGAAACCATTACACACTAGGCTATCATCCATCGTTTCCAGAGTATGAAAAGTCGTCAAGGTCAATTGTAAATCGAAGCTACATTTTGTTATTAATATATATCTACTTTTTGATTAACTTGTTAATCCTAATTGTTTCTTTTAATTAGCAACTAGAAAAGTGAACTACACAGTTCAAATTTCCGACCCCAACTTATCGAAAATCCTGGCTCCGCCAATTGCGCACATAATGCTGAAGGTTAGTCTATACCCAATCTACCACCTCCCAAACCCCATTAATTCATATTACACTCGACAGAGCTTGTTTTTTATCTTGGCAATTCACATATCATACTCATGGCTAAAAACAAAGATAATCAAGCAAGTTAAAAGCTGACCGACTGCTCTAGTGCCATTGCTGACAAATCCGGACGGAGTACAGTAATATTAGTTACAAGGGAGACCTTTTTTCCAGACAAACCAGCTAATTGATCTACAGATACAGTTCCCTCCGCTTAGTCATAGTGACAATCTACTTTCTTACAAGAGTTGGTGAATTCCTCTTTGTTCATATTAGTCCACACATCAACGTGTCAGACTATGGGCTCTCCCAATACCATTGTGAATGACGCTTGCGCATTCTTTAACAAAAATAGGAAGTATCACAAGAAACAGTGAAGATATGACATTGTGACAATGAAATAACATATTCCCCATTGAGGATGAAAAGCTTATTATAGTTACATTGACCAATTGTGGTGTTTGCTTTCTTCGAGGAGTAACCCAAGCTCATGCATTTGCGAATGCCTTCGGTATCCATCCCACCCCCATCATCTACATAAAACACTCACTGGTTAGTGTCATTTTCCATTGTTACAGAAACAGATGCTGCAACGACATATCATTATCACAACAGGGAAAGTAAACACATGAGAATCAAACCTTGGAAAAGTAAAGCAGGAGAGTTATCCTTCACATTATAAATTCTATCAACCTTGACAAAAGTCGCACCATTGCAAATCTGAGAACACAGGCACGCAGATAGAAACAAAAATAAGGTCAGTTGGATCTACTATTTTTTCAACATACTTTCTTGTAGTTGAATTAATCCACTGCCAAGACCTTTTCAATCAACTAAATGGTACTCCCTCCGTCTCAAATTGGATGACAATTTTTGATATTCGTGCCAATTTCAATTCCTTATATCTTTCAATATGAATCTCAAAAAATATGCAATATAGATCTTGTTTGAAAATTCTCGATTAGTTCTATTAGACAAAATTTTCAAACTCATAAAAAACATTATAGATTGAAAGATATAAGCAATGAAAAATGGCACAAATTTCAAAAATTGTCATCCTTTTTGGGACGGAGGGAGTACTTGAAAGATTAGACCACAGTATACAAAGCAAATGCAGGTAAGGAGAATAAACAAGAAGCATTCATGAGTATGTTGCATACACTGGGAAGAACTTTGTTATATTTAACCATGAAGAATATGAAAAGGATGCCATAGATAGAAAGGAAACAAAGGGAAGAAGAAAAGAAAGAAAAGAAAAGAGCAACAAGCACGAGGACTACTTCTGACAAGTATACCTTCCAAGGACAACTCCGCATTCTCAGTGATGCAATCATGAGCTATGAACACGCAGACACGAATCAGACACAATGAGTGTCCAGTTTATTAACTTTTTTGGGAATCTCAAACACATTACAACGAACTCACAGTGTTTTCCATGATTTGAAATCAGTTAAAAGTTCCTTACAATCTATTGTTGTTTGCAGGTATAATGAGTGGAGGCTATGGAACAAGAGTGTGAGATGGTGTCCACAACCACTAGTGACGCCTCCGAGATATTTGGGAAAGAAGACTCGAACCTCGAGCACAAGCACCAATTCAAGTGGTCTAGGTTTCTGCTGTGAAACCTCGGAGAAAGAGATTCAGGTGCTGTATAGGATCAGAGTAGGTTCTTGAAGGACTAGCGGTTTGCCATTCTTATATTGACAGAAATGGCACATGGAATGCGGGGACATGTTGGAATTGGAGAAGCTGATTAGGGAAGGCAAGCACATGGGTACCACTTGTAATTAGTGAGACCCTGCGTTCCATGATATGGTGTAGCATGAGCGCAAACTACCGAGAATAGTGCCTGGTTAGTTTTGAGCACCAATGAAATATGTAATACAGCTAGTCTCGAGCCAAAGGAGGTCTGACTGTGTGGTGCCAGATGGATGGCAGGAAATCTTTAGGGTGTATGTGATGATTTGGGCTAAAACCAGCGAGCAGAAAAGGATTAATTGCAATTCACTTTGACTTCACAATTTGTCTAGCACTTGAGCTGGTGGGGAGGCTTGACCCATAAAGCTTCAAACTTTTCTTCTTGACATTGGATTTGGTTAAAATAACTTTATGCGGCTGTATATCGTGTCAAACTTTAGGACTCTAAGCCCATTTCTTCTCGCTATAGTACACTTATCGTAGATTTTAGGTCAATGGATTTGCCTACAACATTTTAGTTCTCCTTCTTTTAACGTGTTCGTAGATGACAATACCGTTAGTGGATGAAACTAATGGAGCAATACAGCATTATCGAGCATAACTCAGCCACAACACAACCGTCTTTCACCCTTTTTAAGTTCCAAAACACTATAACGAAGTCCCAAGAACAAACAAAACAAATATAACAGGTACAACCATACAAGTTAGAAGTTGAAAGGTGGACCAACTGAAACCACTACTATCAAGTCTCAAGTGAGTCTTATTTTATGGTATTAGGTAAAGCAAAAACTTTGTTGCTAGTTATTTAATTTCTAGTATGTTGTAGACCATGGGCATCTAATTATTTGTCGACATGTGTATCCCCTCCAAGGTGTTCAAATTGTGTGCAGTTTCAAAATCAATTTCACAAAAATATACAAGTTGGATGCATGTCCAACACTGCTAGCGATAAGAAATGGATAACAGTTTCTAGTAATGCAAACCAAACAGTAATCTACAAGATCATTTTCTGAAAAATGAAAAATCTAATCTGAGTTTGCCATTCATGTCTTACCACCAATCACAAACTCTTAACATTTCACAGTGCGGTAGTTCAGGAAATGATTTGATGGGAAATAAAGACTCTAACCACACAATATATCATATATCATGAATATAACAAAAAATTGTTGATGATCACCTCATCCACTGCATTATCCAGGAGCTCAGCGATTGCTGCAACAGAAGCCCAAATATCACGAGTTTATAAATATTTGTAGAGAAGTCTCGACTAATGCAATCATGTATGACAACTTTAGCTTCGTCTCTTGATCATTCTCAGCTTTTTCTTGAACTTGTTTACACGATGGTAGGATCGAAATAAAACTCTGAAAGAGAAGTTACCTCCAAATGCCCATTTATGAGAAGTTGCATTGGAATGCAGAAACTTGGGATGTACACGGGCATGTTCCAATTGACCTAAACAATTACAGGAACTTCCTGGTAAGCAACATTTCAGCGGGAATGCATACATAAATACATAATTGGGGGGGGGGGGGGTGTCTATGCATGCAGCCTATGCAGGTGTGAATTTTGTGGAAACAGCGGCAACCTTGGGCGGGAGTGAATTTTGTGGGACCGACGTTAAAATCCCCTGCTTTCCAGAAACTCCGCGACTCAAGCGTCTGATTGCCCGATGCGGACGGAGGGTTTACCGCAACAGTCTGAACTTGTACTCCGACGTCGTCTTCATCGTCGCTACTGTCAATCTCGACTAAATTTATGGGTTCTTTCTCTTGAATGGGTTCTTTCTCTTGTTTAGGCGACATTGTTTGATTCCTGAGACTAAAGACAGAAGAAAATAAATACGAGAATTGAAAGGCTAGGGTTGTAGAGAGAATATATGAATATGAAGGTGGGAACACTGGGAAGGTGCTACCGTACACATCCTTATTAAAATATTATGAATTTATTACTAAAAAGTTACTAATTATATTGATAAAAAATTGGTACATTCTTCGAAGAGGTGTGTATCGAAAACTTTCCCAAATAATATTGAAATTTTAAAAATTCGAAGACTTTCCCAAATAATATTGAAATTTTAAAAATTGATATAAGCACTCTTAAATTAATATAATTCTAAAACTATTTTGCCAATATCATTTTCCTGCAATAAAATGCGAGGGTGTTTAACAAAAAAAAATAAAAACCCAGGCGGGAATTGTGAAGAACGATGGAGGTGGCCAGGTGGGTACTCACTTCTTCACACCTTTCCCTCAACTAACCACGAGAGTGGGATTTTCGGGTTTTCCAGCATCAGCAGGGAGAGGAAGACATGGGAAGGAAAAAAATTACTGAAGTTACATCTTAAAGAAAATGTAACCTTTTTGGTAACCATGGGGGCGTTTGATAACCTTTTTCAGTTTTTGTTTTGGGAAAGACTACAATACACATCTCTTATTTAGGTGTGTATCATATGCACCCTCAAAATATTATGAATTATAGAAAAAATGTTACGAATCGTATTGCTAAAAAGTTACGAATCGTATAAAAGTTACGAGATATACCAAAATATTATGAATTATAATGAAAATGTTACGAATCGTACTGCTGAAAGGTTATGAATTCTAGAACAAAAGTTACGAAACACTCTAAAATGTTATGAATGAACCATAAAATAGGTGCATATGATACACCCAAATAAGGGGTGTGTATTGTAGACTTTCCCTTTGTTTTTTACTTTTCTTAAAACTTATGAAGAAAACTTGTTTAATAAATGTCTAGATTCTGAAGTTGTTTTCCTTATTGCCCAAACCACTTGGGCACTAGGCTCCAGGGTCTCGGATCACTGCTCCATTGTGGTTACTGTGTTGCCTGGATCCCATGTCAAACGACGAACCTTTAAAATTTTCAATTTTTTGTTCAAGAACAAGCAATTTAGGGATGTCTTTATTGCCTCTGGGGACTCTCCTTTGGATGCTTCCCCGCAGTTAAGGTTGCATTTAAAGCTTAAACGTTTGAAGCTTGCTTTGAAAGCTTTGAACCATCACCATTACTCTGATATTAGTGGTAGGGTGGCTAGTTTGAGATTGGAATTGGGTCAGCTTCAAGCTCAGTGTCAGACTGATCCAGGAAATTTGCTATTGATATAGACAGAGAACAAGAAATGTACCTGCAGTTTGTGGATTTGAGTAATGCTGAGGAAGCTTTCAAGAAGCAAAAATCAAGGGTACAATGGCTAGGTTTAGGGGACAAAAAACTCAGTTTTTCCATCACCAAATGAAGTCCCATTGTATGAGGAACAAGATCCTTAGCTTGAACACTTTAGCTGGAGTTAGGATTACTGATCCTGAGGAGATTAAATTGGAGATTCTTAGTTATTATGAAGGTTTACTGGGTACTTCCTTTGATCAGAAAAGGTGTCCTTCTTGCTCTTCGTTTAGCCTTGGGGAAAAGGGTGGGCACTGAATTCAAATCTGAACTGACCAGGGTTGTTACTGTAGAAGAAATAAAGGTTGTTATGTGGTCCTTTCAAGGAGATAAGGCACCTGGTCCTGATGGCTACACCTCTGCTTTCTTTCAACACAATTGGAATGTGGTGGGTAAGGATGTTACTAATGTTGTTCTTCTATTTTTTCAATCAAGTATCATGTCTCAATCCTGGAACTCTACTGTATTGTCTATTATTCCAAAAGTTCAAGCTCCTTCTGCTATTAAGGATTTCAGACCAATTGCTTGTTGCAATATGGTGCAAGTGTGTTGCTAAAATCCTTGCTAATAGGATTCAATCTATCCTGTCCTCCCTTATTAGCCCTTGTCAATTTGCTTTTGTCAAAGGTGTCATATTGTGGACAACATCTTGTTAATGCAAGAAATTGTGAAGAATTATCATAGATTGGAGAGTAGTCCTAGGTGTGCTATCAAACTGGATCTGATGAAAGCTTACGATTCTGTTGATTGGGCTTTCCTTTTTGATATCACGACCATTATGGAATTCCCTTGGCAGTTCATCCAATAGGTTAAAAATTGTGTTACTGGTCCTATGTTCTCTATTGCAATAAATGGTCAATTTGAGGGGTACTTTCTTGGTAAAAAAGGACTTAGGCAGGGTGATCAATTGTCCCCTTATCTGATCTTACTAGTTGTCACGCCCTCGATTTTTAACATAAATAAATAATCCGTTTCAATAAACAATCTCCGCATAATATAGATATTACTCAAAAAGCTCCCAAATGATCACTTACAAAACCAAGTCCCCAAGTTTAAGAATTACAATATTGGCACTACGGCCCAAATCTCATAGTTGGTCAAAGACGGTAAATTTAAAGGTTACATGATATCAAAAGTTAAAAGGAGTTCAAATGAATTTACAATTACATCCTTTCAAAAGATCATACAAAAGGTGGCAAAACCACTTCCCAAAGACGGTAATTTTCAAAGATGCGAGGTCAAGCACGCACACCATGCACTCCGCATCAAGATCCTTGCTTTTTACTTAAAAATGATAGGTTGAGCTACACTAGCCCAGTAGGAAAATCTCTACAAACTTTATATGCAAATGAGAAGATTTGAACATAAAAAGAATGAAGTTTGAGACAACGAAAGAGAATACAACTAACGCAACTTCATAAAGAGAACTCAAGACTCAAGGGCACTTCACTTGTCATTGGTCAATCTATTAGTCATCTTTTATGTGTCCTTATTGATCAAACTCCATCTCGCACGCTTCTACATTAAATGACTTACATTCCGGGTCTTAAGGACCCCGTACATCTCTCATTGATCTCCAATATGAGCGCAAGTAGCTCTACTTCCATTAACATACCGATTAGCGAGCTTAAGAAATTTTTTGAGTCTTAGGGCCCCATATACCCACAATACATTTTCGGGTGCTCGTAACCCCGTACATCCATTTTACATTCCGGGTGCCCATGACCCCGTACATTTGTCTTAAGTTCCGGGTATCAATACCCCGTATGCCGATTCCAATGAAATGTTATCTATATTATAAAATAGGACGGGTATCTTACAGAATATTCTTTCTCAACGGTTCAGATTTATTCCTGTCCAAAATTTATCTACCCATACAAACAAATCCGACGGTTCAGATTCATCTTCATCCTTCCTTCTACAACATGGCATTTTGGTAAATATTGGAAACTTCAAGACCACAAAAGAAGCTCATTTGAATTGAAATATCCTAATCAATCATGCTAATCAATCATTAAATGGGCCTAAATAACAGGGGGAAGATTTATATTCATTTATGGACTATTTAGATTTGATTGGGTGAACATATATAATTTCTCTGTTTTATACGTGAAGAATTTTGCCGTTGATTGGGCATTATCAAGACATGCTATAATGACATGCTACAAATCGGGTAAGAAAAATTAATCACATTGTTAGGGTAATAGAAATTAATTGCCGTTGATTGCCATGCTATAATGGAAAATACAATTGACGTTGATTCTCATTTTCTGTTCTAGGTAATGAATTTTGGGTGAACGAATTTCTCTCTCTCCCTAATCATTTTCCTTCGAGTTCTTTCAGTTCTCTCTCCACAGGTATGGATCTTTTGTTCCCTTTTTTTTCGTTCTCCATCCACGGTTTGTTCTCTATTTTTTTCCAGTTTTGCACTTTTTTTCGAGGTCGCGACGGTGTGGGGGTTTTCTTTTCAGATCAATTATTTACGCTCGGTTCAAATTGGGGTGCGTATGTAAGTTTTTTTTCCAGATCAATCATTTGCATTTTCTTCTCCACCATTTCTCTTAGACTCATTTAATTAACTCCATCAAGACATTTAATTAAGCACAATCTAACCATCTATGACCATGTGAGTTGATCCGTTTCCTTTTATTCCTTGGTCACAGGTTATCAAATTAGTATTTGTTTCATATGTCTTTCATTGAATTCTTTATTTTCTTATGCAGCTCAACGGAGACTTTGAGAAAACTGCAAGAGCAACTTACTCAATTTTTATTTGCATTCTTTCATTGTTTTTTTTTTGTATAAAGGTTAAATAGCGTTGTACTCTTTAGGTGTACTTTGTGAGGGGTCAAACAACTGATAACAAGGATGTGGTCCCTTACAATGCATATCTTGCTAGACTATTCAATCCCCAAATCAATGTGGAAGTTTTTACTGGAATGAGATGTGTTAAGTATATTCACAAGTACATATACAAAAGAAATGATAGTACTACAATAGTGTTCGGACGAATAGACGAGATCAATGACTAAGGTAACTTATTTAAGTTACTATTTAACTTTTACAAGAGGGGATTCACATAATTATATTCAATTTTATATAATTTTGCTCTTTGGACGAAATAGGTATGTTTTGATACAAGAAATTTTGGGAGGGTGATGGATAGTAAAATGTCGAGACAGTTGAAAAGTAATTAAGACAAACTTTTGGAACTATAATCTTTTTGCTAAATACGACCTATGCGTAGCACTTTTTTTGTTACATTTGTGTATGAGATTGACTCTATTATTTAGTTTTTTTTTCATGTTTGAATTTGAATGCAATGAATGTATCAAAAGTTGGAATTGGATTTGACTATGGTAAGTGTGGGCACGCGCCCCAAAATCCCGGCGGTCTTGTTTGTAAAAATGGGGTGCCATTTTGGAAAAGCGTAGCGAAACGCTTCGATTCAGAGTCGCCACTCGGGTTTTGCGGAGAATACCCAAGGAACCGAACTTGAAACGTTTTGTCACGTTTTTGACTTGAAAAAGGCTTGTAGACTGGACTGTCGTCATCTTCGATATCTGAGGTTCGGGAGCCAGGTTACGAGAGGGGAAGGGTTTTATGGCACCCCACTCGCCCAATCCGGAGA
>JAOTQK010000002.1:23252423-23263628 GCA_025642025.1 Rhododendron ferrugineum
CATATAGTGGAACGGGATAGATTAACGAAATACCCAATAACAAAAAACAAAAACAAACAAAAAAAGAAAAAAACAGGGAAACGTTGGAAACCAAAAAAACAAACAAGAAAATAAAAAAAACAGGGACACGTTGGAAAAAAAAAACAAACAAGAAAATAAAAAAACAGGGACACGTTCGAAGAAAAAAAAAACAAGAAAATATAAAAACAGGGACACGTTGGAAAAAAACAAAACAAACAAGAAAATAAAAACACAGGGACACGTTGGACGGCTGTCACAAACAATTCTATGGAATCTTTCCAGTTTGAATGTAGGGGCATTTTGGTCATTACACAAGTGAACAAAAAAAATCAGGGCTTATTATTTGGGTTTTGTGGAACAAAGGTTCTTATTTTGGAAAGATAAGTGGGTGAAATAAGTAGATTATTTTTTAAGAAGGTTTCCGGAACGGAGCCTAATTATATTTTGTCTTTTCTTCTTGATTTTAGAAAACTTGTGAATAAAAACTAGATGTTGCTATATTATCATTAAGTTTAATTACAGATTTTGTATTCTTACATTCTGAAGCTTGATTTTTTTTTAAGCACATAAAGTGAATTTTGTGATTACAGTTGAGTTTTGCCAGTTGTGATCCGTAGTTTGTAGTGTGGTCGAATTGGTTGTGAATTTAAATTTAAATGGCTGGCGATAAATGTCTTCAGGTACGGGCGCTACAACTATTAGTTTGTAAGTATAATTGGTTGGTTGATATACTTGAGCTATTGTTTTCTATTTTTTGCGTAGTTAGAATTTTGTGAATGGGGCATTGGCCTTCAAAATTAGATATGAATTAAATACCGATTTCGAGCCGTACCTGAAGGCACGAACATACACTAGTATATTATATAAAATAAAACGATTTATTATCTACACATACAAATATGATACCTCTTTCAGCCGGCTGATCGAATTTCCAATAGGTTATAGCCATTGGATTAATCATTGATACCAACATGTTTCCAAGTCTCGCGTGTTTCCTCATCTCTCAGTTTTGATACCTCTCTCTCTCTTTCTCTCTCTCTCTCTCTTCATCCATAGTTACCACCTCTCTCTCCCCCCACCCCGAACCCACTCCTCGACGCACAAAGAAACAGCCGGCGATTCGGGTTGAAACCCCTTCAATCTCTGTACGAAATCCATTTGGTTGTCTCTCCGGTAAGAATCCCCCATCCTCAATTTCGTCTCTCTCTATTTTGATACCTCTCTCTCTCTCTCTCTCTCTCTCTCCATAGTTACCGTCTCTCTCTCCCCCCACCCCGAACCCACTCCTTGGCGCACAAAGAAACAGCCGGTGATTCGGGTTGGAACCCCTTCAATCTCTGTACGAAATCCATTTGGTTGTCTCTCCGGTAAGAATCCCCCCATCCTCAATTTCGCAAACAATTGTAATATGTTTTTTCAATCAATGAGCGTAATATAGATTCACTAACCTCAACCAATATTGTGGGTCTGATCGATATACTGAGTAAGTTAAGAGTAGGGTACGAATCCCCCATCCTCAATTTTGCAAATAAGCTAGGCTAGGGTTTCCCAAGTTTGGGATTTGTTGAAGTTTTCATTCGGTGTTGACAGAACACAACCATTTCTGACAAGTTTCGTGCCATTTTTTTAATGTTGTTTAAATCTTTTGAACTTCGAAAACTGTTGGCGGAAAAAATTCCAAGCAAGTGTCTAAAATTTTCAAACATCGAAAGGATAAACGTTTGACAAAAAACTTTCAATTCTTCATGTCATGACCTCTTGGTCTAAACATTAAAAGTTTTGAATGCAATTTTACTCTTTTTGGTCAGAAAGGATAAACGAGAGGCTGAAGCAATGACTAAGGAAAAATAAAAAAAACAGTCGCGAATAAGGGAAAGAAAAAGATAACCATTGCACGGAAGGGAAATAAAAATTCATGTCCAGTGGTATATGACCTCTGATAGTTTTTCACTTATTCTTTTTTTATCATCTACAACCTCTTACGTATTAGTGTAAATTGAATCTTTTCTATGGTCATGGCAGTATTAGTGTAAATTGAATTAGTGGTTTGGTTTGCGATGATATTGATTTTTTATATTCCTAAATGTGTATGGTTTGGTGTATGACCTACGTAATTGTACATGTCTTCCAGTTCTTTGTTAATACAAATCTTGCTTATCCACAATGAAGGCTTTACTACTTATTATGAGTTAACTGTGGGATTAGGAATTTGTGAGACCGGTTGTCGGTCAGATTTTGATTCACTAAATTATGATCAGTATAGTTGGAGTTCTGATTATAATTCCGACCCACGGTTTCAGTCAATCCTCAAGGATTCAAGGGTAAGGACCTAAAGTTTTTTTGTAGTCCAAGATGTTAATTGTTAATGGGAGTAAAAAAAAGAACATTTTATTTTCCTTTCATGTGCTTCCTTTTTGATAGCACAGAAAACCAATGCAATCTGTACACTAGTATGTGCCTTATCTGTAACTAAGGTCTTAAGGAATAAAGTCACAGATAAGGCAGTGCACAATTCCAATATTTAGTTTATGAAGAAGAAATAGAAATCAAAATCAGCCGGAACCAAAAAGAAAAAGATTTTTTACCTCATCGTAGTGGTGGTGGAGCAAATTGTTCTCTACCGGGAGGTGCGGCGGATACTTTATAGACCTACTTGTACACAGATTCACATTTGTACACAAAATCAACTATTAAATGGCCTATTTACCGAAGTAAAAATACTTACTTTTTGTTGAGATTTGCTTAAATAACCAAACGCCGCCTTCACTTTCTTTGCGACTTTAAATGCCTAAAAAAGAAACAAACTTCAATACACTCGTAAAAATAAAAAACCATAAGTAGGAAAAAAAGAAGCAATTGAATCCTACTAACGGTACCATCTTCAGAGATGGTAAAAGAAATAATCGTCTCTGTTCTTGGAATCGCGGCACTGACGGCTGCAGTGGCTACGACTCCGCTGCGGCGCGGCGAGTCCTGGCTGTCCACGTCGAAATCGGATGAGGACGCCGGGTCAGAGTCCGAGAGAGCGGTTGTTTGAGAGAGAGAGATTGCGGCGAGACTTGTTCTTCGTTTGTGAGAGAGAGAGAGAGAGAAGGGGAAAGTAAGAGAGAATGAGTATATTTGGAGATGTGGGTATTTTTGTCCAAATAATGTAAGGTATTTACCAAAATGCCATGTTGTAGAAGGAAGGATGGAGATAAATCTGGACCGTCGGATTTGTTTGTATGAGTAGATAAATTTTGGACAGGAATAAATCTGAACCGTTGAGAAAGAATATTTTGTAAGATACCCGTCCTGTTTTATAATATAGATATAGATGTTTCAGCAAACCTCCCGTCAGTTCCTCGACAGAACGGGAATCAATATCCGCTAATCGAGCACTCGGTCCGCTCTCCGTCGGGAATTAGATCTCCGTTCATCGTCCAACATCCGAAGGTCTCTCTCTCCGTAATTGTGATGCTACACCTACAATCTCTCTATCTGAAACAAGGCAAAAGATTTAGGGTTGCAATATACCTAGTCAGACGGGCAAAAGGCTGTTGATTCTTTACTTTTATGCATACATACATCTGCATATATACGCGCAGAATTGAAGCCATTCGGTGGCCTCAGCTAGATTAGACACTGTGTTACACAGCCGGAGAATTTTCTGCTGGCAAGGGCAAGATAAGTTTATAACATGTTGTTGATAAACTTTGCCCTGCTATCGCTGTAAATAGGATGCTAACATGTTATAGATGCTTTAAATCAAGTTCAGTATGGTTTTCAAGGGAGTTTCACCGGTTGGTGAGGAAGGCTCTTCACACATGTTTGCTGATATGGAATCTGGTTTCTTGACCTATTATATATGTCATAATTATTCTATGATACGAGCTTCTGTGCCATGTTAATTAACAGAAGTTTGCATATTGCCCCGTAGTAAACCTATTACTAGATTCTCCCTACACATACTAGTGTACAAATTGCATTGGTTTTCTGTGCTTCTCATTTCTCTGGTATTGTCTTAATCCGTCTGTTTGGTGGCTTGAGTACTCGTACTTTTAAGTTACAATAGTTTCAAAGATTGGATGCATACATAATCTATCCAGACAGAGGCATGCACAGGTAGCTTAAGCTAGTGAGGTTTCTTTTTGCACCCAAAAATGACCTGTTTATCAGAGACTGACACATGGCTTGGTTCAGGCCAAAATAGTTGAAGCCGAATATGCCCAGACCAAGTGGGTCAATGCTGAATGTGAGATGTGAGGCCCATCCGGAAAATTTAGGGATACAGGGTATTATTACTTTTATTTGGTGACTTTATGTTCAATTATTCAGGACCTAATGAATAGGTTACGCGGACGCAAGGAATCCCAAATAAAGTGGGAGAATGGTTCCATGAACTCCTATTTTCCCTCCCCTTTTCTCAAGAGTTACAAGTTGAAACTCGTGGCTGGGAGTTGCAAGTTTTGAAAAGGCACGCTTAGGCACAAGGCACATCAAGCCTCACTCTTGGCGCCTGGAGGGGGGCCATTCTTGGTGCCTGGAGGATGGAGGAGGTCCAAGCGAGGCAACTAGACAAAGACGAGGTCTAGGCGACCAAGGTGTCTTTTGGACATGCACAAGACGTGTGCTTGCTGTGCTTATTTCAATTCACGCCAAATTTAATTCTAAAGGGCAAAAATGTAACTAAGGTCTTAACCTAAGGGCTAAACAATCCTCACCACATTCATCTCTCATCTCTCAATCGAACGACTCAAACCAAAAAATGTCTCTCGGTCCCTATTTCAAGTATCGGATGATTGTCTTTTATTAGATTTGATGTTTTAGTTCTCTATGAAAGAATCGTTGACTATTTGGCATTTGGTAGATGGTTTTGTGGGTTTTTTAGATGGTACATTGTCTAAACTTCATTGTCTTCGCGTTTATTATTTGAAAATTTTGGATTACGTTATTTTTTTCTATTTTTTCTCGCCTAACTGCGCCTTGTTTCAAATTTTCAATAAGGCCCGAGCCGAGCCTTGCGCCTACACCCCAACAGACCTTTGTGTCACTCACCGGCTCACCCTAATAACTTTGGTCATGAGGGCATTTCTCAATCCAGGCGTTTTTGGTGCTAAACATTGGGCTCAACGATCATATTTCAAGGAGATCGTGATGAAATGGTGCGAAAGGCCTAGAATGCTGCAGCTATAAGTTATAACTGGAGTACATTTACATTGGAGCTCTATAAATACTAGTTCTCAAGGAATAGTAAAGGCTCCGCACGGACCGCACCTCAAAAAATTGCACTCAACGTGTTCATGCATTTTCATTCAGTTTCTAACACTTGTCAAAGTTCAAAGCTTGCAAGCTTTGTCTTTTACTTCTTTTGCAATTCGGTTCCTACGCGGCTTTCTTAATTTTCCTCCTGCAATCAATTAAATCTCTAGTGTTATGTTGTTTGCAACCCATTTCCATTTATGCACCCGATATGTTGTGAAGTCCTCGAGTCATTTGAGTCAAAGAAAGGACCAAGCAGCTTCACCCTTGAGTTTTTTTTGTTCAGAAATTAGATTTTAAAGTCTCCAAGCCTAATTCTTTGATGTTTGGACTTCTCAATCCTGGCATGCCCGCACACTTTAATTTTGGCCTCGGTGTAGAGTCTGTAGACTCCTTTGGAGGGCAACAGTTCCTTTTTTTTTTTTTTTTTTTCCTACCAGTTTGGAGATTTAGCACTAAAACTTTGGCTGGTGAAATTGAATTGATGAAGAAGTCTTGTTGATGAGTTTGTAAACATTTTGAATTGATGAAGAGGATTTAATAATGAGTGCAGCTTTCTATGAGTTTGGCAATGGAACCTAATCCAGACCCTGAGCACCAGCTGATGATTGACCACAGAATGCCGCAAGCTAGCGAAATTGATCCAAGGAGAGGGAGATTTCCATGTTGCATTGTGTGGACACCACTTCCTGTCCTTTCATGGTTAGTTCCTTTCATAGGCCACATGGGGATATGCAGAGAAGATGGAGTTATATTGGACTTTGCAGGGCCTAATTTTGTTTGTGTGGACAACTTTACATTTGGGGCAGTGGCCCGCTACATCCAAATAAGTAAAGAAAAGGTATGGCTAGATGCTATTTTCTGAATTTAATATGTTTGGGAATTTAGCTCCTGTATATACATTGATGTGCAATTGTTGCTTCAGTGGCATGCTTCCAGCTTAGCAGCTTGTCACCTTACTGAAAGAGGGACAATGCTCTAGTCGCTGAGCAGAGAGACACCAAATGACCAACCTCCTTTTGCATCTTCCATGCCGTCACTTGTCTGTTCCGCCCTAAGATTGTCTTGTGGTCTATGATTTGTCCCGATCGACTTTCGATCTGGGCTTAGGTCCCTTTTACCCTGATCGGTAGATTCTAGTTCTTCCTATTTGACAGATGACGTAAGCCAACGGGGAATGTCCAAAACCTAATCAGTACAAATCCCCAAGGTCACTCACTCAAAGGGCTCTCTCTTGTAAAGCCAAAAAAATGTTGAATACTTTTGCCTTCGGTTGCCCTTTCCCTCGCCTGTTCTTCATCTGCCTGCGGTTCTAGATCAAGTAAGGAGTTGGTCGCTATTAGCTATCAGTCTAGTAGCTCTTGTAGCTAGCGTCAATCATTCTGTAGCTAGCCCCTACCAAGAAAAGGGTATTCTGAACCCCTGAATCCATGACCATTAATGGGTCAAGTCAGTGCTCTGCAAGCT
This sequence comes from Rhododendron ferrugineum, assembly GCA_025642025.1. NCBI lineage: Eukaryota > Viridiplantae > Streptophyta > Magnoliopsida > Ericales > Ericaceae > Rhododendron > Rhododendron ferrugineum. The sequence continues at coordinate 23,259,153 of JAOTQK010000002.1, forward strand.
TTATCAAACAGTTTGTATGTCCGCTTTTCATGCTCATAGCAATCGTTTCTACCCCCTCTTAGTGATTGGTGGTTTAAGTCAGCTTCTCGAGAAGAAGTGGTGTTCTTTGTTATTCAAATCACTATTAAAAGGAACAATATCAAATAGACCAACATCCAATTCCAAAGCAGGTAAGAAAGACAGAAATCTCTCACAACCCTGGAACTAGAACAGAAGCCTCCAGTATAACTAAGTTATGTACTTATAAGCATATGACAGGTATCAGAGAGTTTCCCTCGACTTCTTTTTCCAGGTAGAGAGAAACCTTCTATATAATGCTGCTTGCATCTCACCTATACCTTTTCATTTTGTCAACAAAGCTTTCCTATCTAAACGCTTGAGTGGCGAGCCAGCTTTTTAATAGCCATTTAAGTGTTTGGGCTTAATGTAGCCCGTAGATTCTTAGTTTATAGCTCTATTACAGCGATCCGGATTTCTTGTTTCTCTCTCTATAAGAGCAGTCCACTCAGTCACTCTCTGAGCAGTCCTGCTCGCTTGCTGGGTCTCTGCAAGCTGTCTCTGATTCGCCACTGGAGTTGAGTCATTTCTTCCTTACCGTATTGAGTAAAGGGCCTAAAGGCAAGGCTTCCTTTGTTTTTTCTTGATTGCCGGGCTTGATAGCGAAGAGGAAGTCATCTGCACATCGAGCATATCGCACATGCAAACCATAAGCGGTTTGGACTGAACAGTCTAGTTGATGAAGGAAGATATTCATCAACACAGGAGACAGAGCTTTCCATGGTCATCAACTGAGATGGCTGCAGGACCCTCTGCCTTTCTCCATAGTCCTGGTGATTAATTTTTGGGGCAGTTGTGATTTTCTACAACTTGATTATGTTGTAGGAGTGTATCCCTTGATCTAAGTTGTCCAGTTTATGTATGGATAACTGCTAACCCCTTCTTTGCGATGTTTTTGAGCCATCAAGCTCTATTGGTCAGTCTCTCGTCGCAAACCCATACGATTTGATCCATAGGTCACTGATTAGTTGTTCTCATCAAACTAGGGTCAGGACCAGGGGTTCTATCAGGGGCTCTCCCCCATCTTTCTTCGTGCACCATACATACAACCACTGCCACCGACACCGGCACACTTAGAAGAAACAAGGGAGGGCTCCATCTATATAGGGATTTGGGTTGGAAAATTCCATTCATTTTATACCATTTTCCATCCCCGCCATTACAGAGTGGACCTTACATTTGGAAGGATCAGTATGAGAACTTAAAAATTCATTACCCTCAAATGTGTCATAGTTGGCTGTCCAAAATACCTTTTAACAATGTGCAATTTTTGTAACATCCCTGGAATTATTATTACTTTTTTTTTATCCTCTATAGAAATGAAGTTTCTATTCTTAAATGACTTAAGTTCTACTAAACTTTGAGCCTCACATAGTAGTTACAACTTACAAATGTCCAACAAATTTTGACTAGAGTCCTTCCTAATTTCACTTTTCTTCTCTGAATGCTGGTCTTCAGTGCTCCATTTGTCCCCAGTTGGCTGCGTACAGAAGTGAAGAGGCATACAGACAAGATGAACCTTCAAGAGACTTATCAACATGGGATGATGCGCTGCGGAAAGGCACACAGGAATTCCAGCACCGATCATACAACCTTTTTACTTGTAACTGTCATTCCTTTGTGGCCAACAATTTGAACAGGCTGGCCTTTCAGTCAGGTGGGTGGAACGTGGTGAACTTGGCGGTTCTGATTTTCCTAAAGGGACAGTGGGTGAACAAAGCATCTATGGTGCGGTCATACTTGCCATTTTTGGTAGTGTTTAGTCTGGGAGTCACCATTGGAGGATGGACTTTCATTACTTTTTTGGCCTTCTTCACCTTCATTCTAGTAGGCTGGTTTCTTCTTGGTACATACTGTTTCAGGAATTTGATCCTGTTGTAGTCTTTCCATTACTTGGCTCTACGAGGTTTACCCACTGTAGTTTCAAAAATTATTTGTGGTTTTTTTTTTGTATGATAGACATGAAGATTCCCTCGATTATTTTTGGTTTTGGTGTTTGAATGAGACATCGTATTGAATAGTCTGTGATGTGTTTTTTTTTTTTTTTTGAAGGAAAGCAAAAATAACAGTTTACATGACACGGACAGAATGAACAAAATGAGCTAGAGATTCCCGTATTTGTGAGATAAACCCGCCGGTGTTGTAAGCTGATAGATTATTCCATCATCACACAACCTTTTATTGCCACAGATTCGAAAGCCTTCTGAAAACCTGCAGGCAAATGTCCCATCAAAAGCACAACCCATGATAATCCGTCTGCAACCTCAACCCATACAGAATGTAGTCCCTTTTTGGGGAACACTGAGAGCAGAATCTCTACCTCCATGAACGGAACCCCACTGCTATGAACTTTCACAGGTCACTCAATGAACCAGTGGACTTCCCAATGTCAGGAGTTTCTGGAGTCCAGGAACCAGGTCCGGAGTACTGGAACACCTTGGAGTTCGAGGAAGAGAGTAGAGGAGATCCTCCCACCTCATCTGCCATTATATTAATGAGCCAATGAAGATACTTTATTGGATTTGTAGGGGAGCTGGGAGCACAAATTTCCACACTTAGGGGATTTCTTTGCGGATAACCACCCCAGCTTGTTGTTATGTCAAAAAACCCTTGTTGGATCAGATAGAGCTCATACCATGTGGCTTTATTGGAATTATCCATCAACTTGTAGATTTTGTACTGGAGTATTGTTCTTGTAGAATGAGCAGGAAATTTACTGCGATGTTTTTTTCGTCACACAACAGGAGATCTGTGCACTAATTCACGTCCGCAATTTTCAACAACGGTCGAGCAAACTTACACTCCCGTCCGCCCATCGTCAAGCCGGTTGAGCTAACTTGCACTCCAGAGTCCCAGACCACATTTCTCTGTGACGGTCGAGTAGTCTCCGGTCCCTATCCTCCAGATTCAAGAACAAAGTTCAACCACAATAGTGGGCACGTCAAGCCTCAGAAATGGGGGGCTACCGATGCATATGAATTTTCATCACTGATGCTGAGCACTATGGGTATGACACATGGCCAGATACTCAACAAGGTTTATATTGGTAGACAAGCTTGTGCGGTGGTAGGGAAACCCATGAAACGGTTGGGTCATCCCAGAGTGCAATCCTTAAAAGATGGTGAACACTACCCTCTTTTTTATTGGTTGGAATGATGTGGATCCCACCATAAAGTGATGTCATGTTTACCATGCAGTAGACTTTTTGGTAAACATGACATCAATTTGTGATGGGATCCACACTATTTCAACCAATAGAAAGGAAGGTAATATTTACTCTCTTAAGTGGAAGGTGAACAAAACTCAACTCGTCATCCCACAAATCATGCCATAACTTCCAGTACTCCACTATCCATGCCCAATACTCCATGATCCCTGTGGGCACACGCCCCAAAATTTTCAATTTTATTTATAAAAACAGGTGCGCCTGATAAGCACCCAATAATGCATATTTTTTGTGCTTAAGTCCTCTAGTATGTTGTGTTTGTACATATATGATGTCATTTTTATGCGATATTGCATGTAAGGTAGGTTTTTGTGTATTTCAGGTAATTCGTATAAATAAGGTGCGTTTGAACGCCAATGAATGCTCCGGGTGCAACCAAGTGCTCAAGGCCTCATGCCACCCCGTTGTGGTGCCCAAAAGGTCATGCAAAGATGGTTTGGAGGTTGCTCGGGTCGCCCAATGGTCAAGGGAAGTGAAGGAGATGTGAGGATTTTTACCAAAACTATTCATTTTCCGATCAGTTGAGGGTAAAATTGTCATATCTTTTGATGTACAAATGATCTTGTATCCAAACCACTTGGGTTAGAAAGTGGACTCAACAAGCTTTCCAACGGTCCAAAGAACACCCAAATCTGAGTTCGGGAGTGTCCGGAGCGAGCCACGAAGTTTTGCCAAAACCTGCCATAACAGCGTGGTATCGATACAACCATTTTTGCTGTATCAATACAGAATTGGAGCAGAGCTTTTGGAATCGGTAGAGAGCTGGTATTGATACGGGCATTTTTGTTGTATCGATACAGGTACTTTTCTGCAGATCTTTTGCTACTTTTTGGACTTTCCACTTATGGAATACTTTCTACTTTTAGTATATTTTTAGATATTCGTGGAGAGAGAAGTGGACATGTATAAATACCCTTCTCTCCACTTTATCTCATTATGTAGATACATTTCATTTTAAGTCTTTTAATTTCTTAGTTCTCCATTAAAGCTCTCAAGCTTTTTGGTGTTAATTTCTTGAAGAACTCCTTAAGGTATTCGTCGTATGTTGTTTTCTCGTTTATTAATATTGTAGCTACGCTCTAGATCGTTACTAATATCAAGCTTATTTTCATTTCTGTCGGTTAATCATGTTTTCTCTCTTAAGCATGCTTTCTAGTCTTTTTACTATGTGTGAGTAGTTGTTCGGCTAAGTC
>JAOTQK010000002.1:23284435-23296364 GCA_025642025.1 Rhododendron ferrugineum
CGGCTAAAAACTGAAACACTCCTCCTCCCTCGGATGAAAACTGCTGAGAACATCAAGAATCTTCAGTAATTGCAGAGCAATCAGGTCTCTCGGCCTTCCTATTGGTCCTTGAGGAGCTTTCGGGTGGGCCAATTGTTTCTTGCACCATCCAAACATGCAGGAAAGTGAATCATAACAACTGAGCTGCTTGCAAGTTTGGTTGTGTTGGCAGCGTGCATGCCTTCCACATGTCTCTGGCCTTCCTTCTTGAAGAAGAAAGGCCTTGAGCTGCTTGTAATAGCTCTTTGCATGGCTGCTACCTGTCCCAGGCCTGTTTGAGCTGCTTATGTTGGCTGCTTGCATGTACGCCAAGTGTGTTTATTCTCTACTTATTTGGACAAGGAGGCCTGAGCTGCTTGTGCCCCAAGGCAGCTCAAGTTGCAGTCCATGGGCTAATCAACCCCTTTAAATAAGTATCCCATGCTTTTACTACACCATTACTCTCATGGACTAAGTTCTAGCTGGTTCAAGCACATTCTAGAGACAAAAGGACATGGAATGTGAAACTGGGCCTTTGGAGATTCAGGCCCTATTAACTTGGGCTTGAAAAAGAAGGCCTTTAACTGATTTGGACCTATTTATAAGGCCCAGAAATAGGCCCAAATCCTGCACGCAAGCCCCTAGGCCTTAGGTGACCCATCAACATTCATGATGAACCGGTGCAACCTCAAGTTTTAAGATGAATTTGGATTGGGATCCCTTGGGCACTAATTCGGCCCAAGTTTTTGGGGTTTTTGGAATGCACCACCAATTCCTCGGCAGACTCACTATGAAGAAGCCCTTTACCCAAATTTCTTTCGTGGATAAAAAGATAATGGCTTTCCATCATTAAAAATTGCATTTCCAATTTTTGGCCAAAATTGGGTACAAACATTGCCCCCCCATGCCTTAATTCAGTCTATGGTTTAAGGCATGTTAAAATTCCAATTTGGCCCAATACCTTCTTTCAAGGCCCACGGTTATTCCGGCCTCCTCATGAATATAGCCGATTTAAAATATTCCCTTCTCCATAATCATAAGCAACCGCCACTTTTCCCCTTGGAAGAACACTAGTCATCTTGGGGGATTGTCCCCTTGCCTAGGACCAAGATACAAGATCTTAACCCTCTTTTTCCAAAAGAGGTAATCATTATTCTTCACATGGGCCATTACTGGGAAACGTGAGGAGTGGGCGGTTTAATTATAACCGCCTACTAATACCCTCCATCTCATTAACTCCCCATTGAACCACTCCTTCTTCCTTCCAAGCACAACCGTCCTTCTCTCTCCTTTTTTTTTTCTTCTTGCCTTTCCCTCTGGTTGCAGCGCAGTAAACCAAGATAAACCCTAGTCTCCAAACCACTCTCACCATGGGTCAGAAGAAAACTGGGCAAAAGAAACCCACTCCGGCCATTCACGTCCAGAGAACCTTGAAGCTAGAGGGTGTCTCCATTCATGACGAAGTTATGATCCTTCAGAGCTATGCCAAGTCAAAAACGGCGTTAGGGCCTGCTTTCGATGGTGAGTTCCCTACTTCCCTTGCTTCTTATTATCCTCTTGCTGAAGTAGAACTGCCATTCGACTCGATTACCCCTGATTGGTCTCAATACCACAAGGCCTCACCCAATCGGTTGTGGCCCAGACCCGATAAAGAGTACATTTTGTGGTTAAATCGTGTGGCCTCAGCCAAAGAGGAACTCTGGAAATCCATTGGTATATATGACGCCATTATGATCAGTAAGAACTTCATAACCGTGGATAAACCCTTCTTTATGCTGCCGCCCAATTCTGGTCCGTGACAACCAATAGCTTCCATTTTAGGGTTGGAATGATGGGCCCAACCATGCAAGACATATGTTTCTTGACTGGCCTTCGTGCGCACGGCACGAAGGTGAATTGCTTCATAAGCCAAAAAAACCCCTTGTTCGAGTATCCCCCAAGCAAAAAATTGTCGTACACCAGCTTTGTGTCCGAATTCCATGACAAAGGGGCTGTCTCAGACAAGGAGCATGTCGGTTTCCTAATCTATTGGCTAAATAAGTTTGTCTTCTGTGTGTCTTCGAGCTGCATAACCAAAGATTTTACTGACCTGGCCAAAGCCCTGGCATCGGGCCAGAAATTGGCCCTCGCCCCACTCGTCCTGGCCTTCCTATATAGGGGCATGCATGGCCTTTTAGAGAAGAGATTTGTTTTTGCTGCTGGCCCATTATGGATAATGACTTTGTGGCTTTGGGCCTATTTTCCACAACTGGGCCCAAAACAAAACACAGCCCTGGATAACACCTGTTATGGCCTAAACTTTTGTGGTCAGCCACCAAGGAACCACTCATTCGAGGATTGCTTCAACTTCTTTTACATTGCCCTAACTACCATGGGCAAAAGCTGGATGCCTTTTGCCAGGGACACAGCCCCACTATGGTTGAAGGAAGGACCTTCTGAACTAGGAGAGAACCCTGGCAGACACAAAGAAATCTGGGCCAACTTCCTGATATCTCGAGACCTGCTATATGGCCTGAGTACTTCCCCTACTAATGACAAATCTGGGGTGGAGTTCTATAATGCTGCCCAATTCTCCAGACAGTTCAGCCTGCTCCAGCTTATCCCACTCCCTCCGTATCCTACTAAAAACCTGGATTTTGTGTCAAGGCCTGTGATAGACCTGAGCACTCTGGAGCATGTCATGAGTGATTTTGCACAGGCCAAAGCTGATTTCAACTTTCAGGCCTACACCGAATTCCCTGAGAAGTCCACTGATTTTGATGATTGGTGGAAAGATCATGTTGAGACTGTATTTGCCAGCCCAGTAGAGGAGGTTCTTGAGAAAATTGCGCTTCCACCCTTCCCCAAAAAGGCTCAAAGTTCTAAGGCTGAGACCACCTCGGCCACCACCTCGACAAAAAGAAAAGGTAATCTTAACGCCCTCATGTCGATCATCAAACATTAGCCTTTTTAAGTCTGATTTAACCTTGAAACACCTCGTTCCCCCAGGGACAGAAAAAGGAGTGGAACAACACCAACCTTCGAAGAAAAGCAAACAGGTTTCTCCGAGTGCTGTTGCGACTGAAAAGGTTTGGAAAAGGGAAGCCCTTGCTGTCTTTTACTGTTAATGTGGTTTGTGGGACTTCTTCATATGTTTCTGTTTCTCTCAGGGGGCCAACTCGGCCGTTGCTGGGCGGACCAGGAGCAGCACCACCAAGTCGCCAGACCAGGAAGAATCTCAGGTTGGTTGTCTCTTACCTTTCCTTAACTCTGCCTTTTATTCATGACATTCAGGCCTGATGTTACTTTCAATTGCTCATACAGGCTAAGGAAAAGAGTGTTAAGGGCAAGCATATCGAAACCCCCTCCCCTAAGAAGAAAAAACTTGAGGTAGAATCTCAATTTAGACATCTTCATCTAATTTTTCCCCTCTTACTTTGCCAAAGCCAAACCAAGGCTGAAATATTTGGTTGGGTTGGCAGGAACTTGAAGATGCTGGTTCTACCGAAGAAACTGAAGCCTCCCAGGCCGAGGCTAAGACGTCCAAAGGAGATGACGAGCAAACTCCTCCCCTAATGAGAACTCCCCAAGGGACATTTCATACGGGAATGTCAACGGTTCAATCCCCTGTTAAAGAGACTTCCCTTATTGCTGACCTTGATGACGAGGGCCTCGACAAATTCTTTGAGAGCGTCGATGAACTGATGAAGCCTTCTTCCTCCGGCTTCTCCGGAAGTGGAATGGGGTCCTCTAGCCATGCCTCCTTCACTCCTGAGGAGATTACCCAAGCCAAAGGAACGCTCCGATCAGCTCTTGGCCTGGATATAACAGCCATCCTTGAGTCTGACCAACTTTTCACTCTTCGTCGGTCTATGGATATTCTGGTAAAATCTCAGGCCTTAGCGGGAAATGCTGAGCCAGCCCTTCAATCCTTTCACAAAGAACTTCCTGGCTTGAGCAAATCCTACGAGCTCGCCGCCAGGGACCTGGCTGCAACAACGTCCAAGCTTGACAACATTGACTCCATTCACCAAACCCTGCAGGAAAAGGCCAATCTTTGGGCACAGTTGAGGAGTGACCGTCAGAACGCCCAGCTAGAATGCACGGTGCTCACAACTTCCATTGGCTCTTTTGACAGCCAAATTGCCTCCTTGGAGGCCCAGAAAAAGGAAGCCCAGGAGAAGCTGGCTGATCTTAATAAACTCGAGGCTTCCTTCGACAAGCAGAAACAAGACCTCTTCAAACAATCGAAAGACTCACAGGCCAAGCTTGAGCCTTTGGTGGCAGAGCGCCCCTCGATCCTAGCTTTAAAGGAGAAGGCCGAAAGCATCGGCTCTGTGGTGGCGGCCTGGGAAACTCTCAAGACCAGCGTTGGTGACGCACTAGATACCCCGCCAGGCTTTTAGCTGCTCTTTTATTTCTGCTGTTTAAATCTGCCTAGCCTAAAACTCTCTTCGATCAGGCTCCAAGGCATGCTTATGGTTTGTTTTGTTTGACTCTGATATGGCCTTAAACTTGACTTTTCCAGGCCTTAGTTTTTATGCAAGTTTTATTGTTCTGATGTGTTTCCCTCATTGAAATCCCCCATTTCCCACATGGTAGGATAGTAATGTTTCAAAAACTTGCCATTGATAGTATGCTTATGTACCCTACCACCCAAATCCATAAGGAGATAAACGTTACCTCTAAAGATCTGGCAGATTTGGTAAGGCCCTTCCCATGTCGGAGACCATTTCCCATACTTAGGGGTTTTGGTACCCAATGGCAGCACGGTTTGCCAAACCAAATCCCCCTCTGAGAAACTCTTCTTCCTGACCCTTTTGTCATAAGCCCTGGCCACCTGTTGTTTTTGGACTACCATATGATCAAAGGCTGCAAGCCTTACTTCATCAAGATCCTCTAACTCCATGAGCATAGCCTGAGAATACTTCGCTGGGGTAAGACCATTCTGATAGGCCCATCTTGTTGACCTCACTGTGACCTCCATTGGTAGCACCGCGTCGTGGCCATATACCAACATATAAGGGGTAACGTTGGTGGCCCCTTTCTTGGATGTCCGATAGGCCCAGAGGGCCTCGGACAACAGTTCATGCCAAACCCTCGGACTATCTTCCACCATCTTTTTGATGATCCCGATCAGGGTCTTGTTGGTGGATTCTGCCTGCCCATTTCCTTGGGCGTAGTAAGGTGTAGAATGTGACAAAGTGATGTTGTACTGGCTGCAAAAGGCTTGAACTTCTTTTCCAAAGAAGACCGACCCCCTATCCGCGACCAAGTGTTGAGGAATCCCAAATCTATGGATTATCCTTTCTCTTATGGCCTTGATTACGTCTTGCTGGTTTACGGATTTTAACGGAATAGCCTCAGCCCATTTAGTGAAGTAATCTGTGGCCACCAAGATAAATGTATGATTTTTAGAAGAAGGGGGGTGGATCATCCCGGTTAAATCCATTGCCCAGCCCCTGAAAGGCCACGGCTTAATTACGGCCTGGAAGTTGGCCGCTGGCACATGTTGGACCTGGCCGTGGGCCTGACAGGCCTGACACCCTTTAGAATACCGGATGCAGTCCTCGAGTATTCTCGGCCAATAGTACCCATATCGTCTTATCAACCACCTCATTTTGATACCCGATTGATGGGCGCCACAAACTCCTTCATGAACCTCGCCCATGACCCTTAGCGTCTCAATTCCATCAAGGCATCTAAAGAGTAAGTCATCTTCCAGGCTTTTCTTGTATAACTTATCTCCCACCAAGAGATAGCTATCGGCCCGCCTTCTAGTTTTCTTGGAGGTCTTGGCACGCGGGTCTTTAAGGAATGATATAATGGGGTTGCGCCAATCATTCCCCTGCCGTTCGCCCTCCTCTTGAGCATCAACACTCACATGCTCAAGGGGTTCCACTATAAGTGCTGGCAAGCCCAGACCTCTCCTTCGAACAGAAGGTAACAACCTTTTCTAGACCGTTATGGCCTTGGAGAAGGTACCTGGGGAGAGCTTCAAGCCTGTCGAGGCCTGAGCTAAACTATTAGCTTCCTCGTTCATCCTCCTCGGCACATGCCTCACCGTTACATCATCAAAATCTTGTATGAGCTGCATGGCGGCCATGTAATAAGGTGCCAAGTCTTCGCTGTAACATTTGAACGTTCCTGCTAAGTGGTTGATGACAAGGCTTGAATCTCCTATGACCTCCACAGTTCTGGCCCCTAATTCCCTCAAAATTTCAAGGCCTATCACCATGGCCTCGTATTCGGCCTGGTTGTTTGTGCACTAAAAGTCGAATTGGAAAGATAGTTTAGTTCTAAGGCCTTCTGGTGAGACGAGGACAACCCCGCAACCCGACATTTCTTGTGTCTTAGACCCTTCAAAAAGTAACCTCCAAGGTTTTACAGATATTTCGAACGTGTCCAAGCCTGGACCGACGTCCTCACTGACCTCCAAACATGGATGATCAGCCAGGAAATCTGCCAAGGCCTGGCCTTTTACTGCCCTTTGAGGAACGTAACGAAAACTAAACTCCATTAAGGCCAAAGACCATTTGCCAATTCGGCCTCGTAAAATAGGCCGAGTTAGAAAGTACTTAATTAGGTCCGTTTTACTCATGATGTAAACAGAAACGGGCAACATGTAGTGCCTCAATTTGATTGCTGAAAACTACAAAGCAAGGCACAATTTCTCGATTGGGGAATATCTTTTTTCACAAGGAGTTAACAATCTACTTAGATAGTAAACCGCCTGCTCCATGCCTTGCTCATTGTCTTGGGCCAGCAAGCTTCCAACCGAGTCTTCGGCCGCAGAAATATACAATTTCAATGGCTTACCCTTGATTGGAGGCATCAAGACCGGAGCTTTTGACAAATATCCTTTGATTTCCTCAAAGGCCTCCTGATGATAGGCCTCCCACACAAACTCTTCTTGGTCTTTTAACTTCAGTAACGGGGAAAAGGCCTTGACTTTCCCAGCCAGGTTTGAGATGAATCTCCTCAAATAATTGAAGGAACCCAGGAGCTGTTGCAATTCCTTCTTCGTTGTGGGAGGTTGTGCTTCCATCAAGGCCTTAGCTTTGTTCTTGTCGATCTCAATCCCACGTTGATGAACCAAGAATCCTAGGAAATTCCCCGCGGATACTCCAAAGGCGCATTTCAATGGATTCATCTTCAAATCGAAGTCTTTCATTCTCTGAAAGGCCTTTCGGAGGTGCTCTAGATGTTCGTCATAAGATTGGGACTTCAACACCACGTCATCAATATATACCTCCATGAATCGGCCAATAAAGTCATGAAATATGGCGTTCATGGCCCTTTGGTACGTAGCCCCAGCATTTTTTAGGCCGAATGCCATCACGACCCATTCAAATGTCCTCAACGCGCCTGGACATCTAAACGTTGTCTTGGCAATATCGGCCTCGTCGATGAAGATCTGGTTGTAACCAGAATGTCCGTCCATAAATGACAAGACCTGGTGTTTCGCTGCCCCATCCACCATTAAGTCCGCCAGTGGCATCGGGTATTCATCTTTCGGCGAGGCAAGATTCAAGTTTCTGAAATCTATGCAGACCCGAATCTTGCCATTCTTTTTCACAACCGGGACAATGTCAGACAACCAAGTCACATACCTTGCCGTTCGGATGAAGCCAGCTTTAAGAAGTCTTTCGATCTCTTCTTTGACTTTGAGCTCCACCTCGCTTGACATCCTTCTTGGAGGTTGCTTAAACGGCATGAACCCTGGCTGTATGGGCAGCTTGTGTTCGACCAAATCCCTAGGAAGGCCCAGCATTTCATCGTAATCCCAAGCGAAGCAACTCTTGAACTCAGACAAGAGCTGGATGAATTTCTTCTTTACCTCATCTGGCAAGAGCTGGTTGATGTATACAGGCCTGGGAACTTCGTCGTTCCCCAAGTTGATTTCCTCCAAGGGATCCTGTACGTCGGCCCTTAAATCATCCATTTTGGCCGGAGCTGCGTCTAGATCCTCTAGCTGTATCACGTCGGGGCCTCCCGCAAAGCTTTCGTCTTCATAGATGCATTTTGCTGCCCCGACCGAGGAGGACCCTTCGGCCTCAAACAAACCCGACATCCTCTCCTCCATCAAATACGAACTAAATCTTGCAATCATGGCCCTAAGGGCCATGATCTTCTCTTGCTCAATTGGTTATGCCGACATTGGAAATGGCTTGTGTCGTAGGAGCAATCGGCCTATGGTTGTCCGGTCAGACGAGCTTTTGAAACAGCGTCCTTAACTCCTCTACAGAGGCCTGTGGGGAAAGGGAGACTGTTTTGTGGCGGCCATATTTGTCCAGGCCTGCCACCTTCAGTGGTCCAACGTTTGGATCGTATAACATTGCCTCCGCGTGGTTTGTGGAAGCAAGGAAAGGCCTACGATCTGCCCATACAACCTCCACCTCCTCTCGGTTCAAAAAAACTATGCATTGATGAAGGGTCGAAGGAATTGCCATGCACGCGTGGATCCAATCCCTCCCGAGCAAAACGTTGTAAGATGCCCGAGAGTTGACCACGAAGAAAGGAGTGGTGAGCGTCTTTGATCCCACCGTCAACTTCATGATCAGTATGCCTTGGCAAGCCGTGACACCCCCGGTGAAGTCAGTCAAGCTTGCGCTGGAAGCGATCAGGTCTTGATCGGTCTTCCCCAATTTGTGCATCATAGACTTGGGGATCAAGTTGGCGGCTGAACCGTTATCCACCAGCAAACGATTGGTTGGCACCCCATCCAAACAACCTGAAATATACAACGGCTTGATATGGTTGGCCGCCTTTGGAGTTGGTTTCTCGAAAATTGCACATGCAGCCTTCTCAGCCTTGTCACCCTCCATGATTGAAAGTTGATGTTCCTTGGCCATGGCTTCTTCTGGCAGAACAAAAACCATGTTGCAAGGCTTGGCACAAACTTGAGCAGGCCTGAATTCCTTGGCTGAGGGATTCAGGCCTTTCTTGCCCCCCGAGACCGACCCTCTGCCCCCACTTGGGCCAGAAGTAGCGACCACCGTGTCAGGCCTCTGAAGGATCTTCAGTTGGCGTGGGGACTCGGTCAAGGCCTTCTCGGCCATTCTCTCCTTGGGCCTGCGTTCTCTTCTAAGCCTAGGAAACTCGTCATCCTCTGAACATGAAGGACTCCTCTGTGCAGGGATATTTTCCTTGCCCTTTCTACTGCCCACAGACTCTCCTGCCTCGGGAAAATCCACTTCCATGTCATTTTGCTTTATCGGTTCCAGGTCTTCCAAAAGATCCTCTTCGGGTAGATCTCCCAGGCTTGTTTCCTCTTGAGCCCTCCTATCGGCCTTCCTAAACCTTTGGTGTCGTCGCTTCTGTGACTTGGACAAAGGCGGCCTCGCTGCAGGAAACTTGGGGTGTTCAACCCTGAACCATTCATTTGGGAGTGTCCCTTGGTTTCACGGCCCTTGGCCTTCTTTCCACTGTGGGAGAAACCTCAAATTCACGGTTGCGACCTCTATCATTGGCCCGATGTGACTAGAGGCGAGAGAAAACAGACGAACGTCGATGAAGATCCTGCCATTGGTCAGGCCCTTCCTCTTGAGGCCTCATCACGACGCTTTTCAACTGAGGCCTAGATGGCTCGACTGTCTGCCCACACTCATTGCAGACCAGGGAACATCTTGGTTGAAAGAACTTTTTAACCCGACGCAGGTCTACTCCATTGTGAAGGCCGTGGCTCGGACTTATCCACGTGACGAGGCCTTCTATTTTCTTCTTCCAAAGTTAAGTCTTCGCGAACGGGCCTTCGTGTCTGCCTAGATGGTTCCCCTAGGCTGACTTTAGGCCTTGGGGAGCTCCTAGGCATGCCCCTCCAGTTGAAGGACACCATATTGGTGCTTAGGCCTATTGGGAATGGGTTGGCATCCACTCCCATGACCTTCTTGTCCTTTTGCTCGAACTTAAATTCTCCCCGCTCGATCTTGTCTTGAATATCATTCCGGAAGACTATGCAATTGTTGGTGGCATGGCTCCAAGAATTGTGATATTTGCAATATTCCTTGCCCTTCACTTCTTCCGGAGAAGGGATCTTATGACCTGGGTGGAGTTTTACGAGCTTGTCTGCCATGAGCTGATCGAATATTGCCTCAGCCTTGGCGATGTCGAACGTGTAAGCTCGGTGTGACTTGCCCGATGACGATGCAAAGTTCGCCTTCTCCAACCTGCCCGTCTTTAGGAAATAAGGCTTCTTATTGATCAATTCTCCAACAGCCACCTCTGCCTCATATTCGGGCTCCATTGTAGCCACCTCGTAATTTGGGTCCCTATAATAGGTTCCTTTCGAGGCGGCCATCCGGTCTTGCTCCTGCCTTAAGATATGCTCGTACCTCGCCGCCTTGGCTGACAATTCCAAGAGGTCTCTGAACTCGGCCTCGTAAAACTTCTTCTTCAACTCGAAGCTCAACCCATTCAAGGCCAAACGCACGTACTCTCTTTCGGGCAGGGAGACCTTACACTTGAATCTAGCCTTTTTGAACCTGGCCAGATAAGTCTCCACTCCCTCGTCTGGAAGTTGGCAAAGGCCTGAAAGGTCTGCCATCGTGACCTCAGGCTCCACTCTATAGAACTGTTGGTGGAAGGCTTCTTCCATTTGTCGCCAGGTCTGAATGGAGTTGGGAGACAAGTTGATGTACCAAGTAAAGGCAGTGGCGGTCAAGTAGTTTGGGAACAGCCTCAACTTCCACTCGTCCCTTGACCCGGCCTCACCACATTGAACCAAGAAACGAGCCACATGCTCCACGGTTGACTCTTTGGCATCCTCGCCAGAAAAGGTGTGGAATTCAGGCACTCGGAAGCCTTTTGGGAAGTGCAGTTGATCAACTTCGTCTGAATGGGGCTTCGTGTACATAGGCCTTCCCATAGGCCTAAATTCTGGTCCCAACTGTTCTTGAAGTAGTGCTATGATCTGGTCCCTGCCAGGAACCTGCTCCGGGGGAGGCGGCCTGGCCTGCCCGATATGGACTGGCTGCTGCTGGCCTTGCCATGCCCCCCGAGCCTCCTGTTGTATAAACCCCGCATTTGGTGTCACTTGGGGATTGTTGCCTCCCATTGGAGGAGGCCCCCCGCCTTGGTTTCCAAAATGTTGTCGAGGAGTGGAGTTTCCTCCAAGCATGAAACGCCTCTCTAAGTTCTCAACAGGCCTTGGTGGATTTTGGCCCGTTGGGTCTTGGACTTGATGGTGTATCCCGCTGTGAGCCGGGCCTCCACCAGAACTAGAGGCCTGAAATCCGAATGGTTGTGGTGATGTGTAACCCCCCGGAGGCTGGCGTCCTGGGAATCCGTTGAAAACCCCGAAATTTGGCAACGCGGGTGTCTGTTGGGGAGGATCAGCAAGGCCTTTTGCCTTCCTATCCTCCTTCATCATGGCCACCAGGTCACCCACGTTTGCGGACATTACATTCATGTTGGTGTTGAGCGACCCCATTGAAGCCGCAAGGTGCAAATTGGAGTCTCGAATCTCGGTCATCGCCGAACCAACATATTGAGAAATTTCTTGTGACATCTCGCGGTTGGTCTCCAGCATATAGTTTCTAACACTGCCCATAGACTCGTTCAGGTCTTGGACACTGAGGAGAGGCTGCTCAAAGCCTCTGCCCGGACTGCCTCGAGCCGCTTGCTGAACACTTGGTTCCTCCGAAGGATCGGAGGCTGAAGCACCTTTCTGATTGTCTTTCTTCGCCATGATCACCCTTTAACGACTATGGGTCCCACCGGGCGTGCCAAAATGTTTCTCCACAAAAAGTGCAAAACGGGATTGGCTTGGAATGCGGGCGTGCCAGGACAGGGCTGCTGTCCGAATTGTTTTCAAGGCCGGGAAGCCTGAAAATCCGACTCCTTTCAAGTGATTGTGCTTGGCCCAAAGGGTAGGGCCTCGTAGTGGTTCGTTGGTTGCCTTTGCGGGCTAAGGACTTAATATTTCCTAGCC
>JAOTQK010000002.1:23296464-23308152 GCA_025642025.1 Rhododendron ferrugineum
CCCCCCCCCCCCCCCCCCCCACCCCCCATGCCTTAATTCAGTCTATGGTTTAAGGCATGTGACAATTCCAATTTGGCCCAATACCTCCTCGTCTCAAGGCCCACGGTTATTCCGGCCTCTCAAGAGTATAGCCAATTTTAAAATATTCCCTTCTTCATAATCATGAGCAACCGCCACTTTCCCCCTTGGAAGAACACTTGTCAGTTTGGGGAATTGCCCCATTGCCTAGAGCCAAGATACAAGATCTTAACCCCCTTTTTCCAAAAAGAGATAATCATTATGCTTCACATGGGCCATTACCGGGTAACGTGAGAGGTGGGCGGTTTAATTATAACCGCCTACTAATCCCCTCCTTTTCATTAACTTCCTATTAAATCAAATCTTCTTTCTCTCCTCCTTCTCTTCTCGCCTTTTTCATCTGGTTGCAGCGCAGTAAACCAAAAAAACCCTAGTTTCCAAACCACTCCCATCATGGGTCAGAAGAAATCTGGGCAAAAGAAATCTACTCCGGCCATCCACGTCCAGAGAACCTTGAAGCTAGAGGATGTCTCCATTCATGACGAAGTTATGATCCCTCAGAGCTTTGCTAAGTCAAAAATGGCGTTAGGGCCTGCTTTCGATGGTGAGTTCCCTACTTCCCTTGCTCCTTATTACCCTCTTGCTGAGGTAGAACTGCCATTCGACTCGATTACCCCTGATTGGTCTCAATACCACAAGGCCTCACCCAATCGGTTGTGGCCCAGACCCGATAAAGAGTACATTTTGTGGTTAAATCGTGTGGCCTCAGCCAAAGAGGAACTCTGGAAATCCATTGGTATATACGATGCCATTACGATCAGTAAGAACTTCATACCTGTGGATAAACCCTTATTTTATGCTGCCGCCCAATTCTGGTCCGTGACAACCAACAGCTTCCATTTTAGGGTCAGAATGATGGGTCCAACCATGCAAGATATATGTTTCTTGACTGGCCTCCGTGCGCACGGCACGGAGGTGAATTGCTTTATAAGCCAAAAAACCCCTCTGTTCGAGTATCCCCCAAGCAAAAAGCTGTCGTACACCAGCTTCGTGTCCGAATTCCATGACAAAGGGGCTGTCTCAGACAAGGAGCACGTAGCTTTCCTGATCTATTGGTTAAATAAGTTTGTCTTCTGTGTGTCTTCGAGCTGCATAACCAAAGATTTTACTGATCTGGCCAAAGCCGTGGCATCGGGCCAGTAATTGGCCCTCGCCTCACTTGTCCTGGCCTTCCTTTATAGGGGCATGCATGGCCTTTTAGAGAAGAGATTTGTTTTTGCTGCTGGCCCACTGTGGATAATGACTTTGTGGCTTTAGGCCTATTTCCCACAACTGGGCCCAAAATAGAACAAAACCCTAGATAACGCCTGTTATGGCTTGAACTTTTGTGGTCAGCCACCAAGGAACCATTCATTTGAGGATTGTTTCAACTTCTTTTATACTGACCTAACCACCATGGGCAAAGGCTGGATGCCTTTTGCCAGGGACAGAGTGCCACTATGGTTAAAAAAGGGACCCTCTGAACTAGGAGAGAACCCTGGCAAACATAAAGAAATCTGGGCCAACTTCCTGGTATCTCGAGACCTGCTATATGGCCTGAGTACTTCTCCTACTAATGACAAATCAGGGGTGGAGTTTTATAATGCTACCCAATTCTCCAGACAGTTCGGCCTGCTCTAGCTTATCCCACTCCTTCCGTATCCTACTAAAAACCTAGATTTTGTGTCAAGGTCCGTGATAGACCTGAACACTCTGGAGCATGTCATGAGTGATTTTGCACAGGCCAAAGCTGATTTTGACTTTCAAACCTACACTGAATTTCCTGAGAAATCCACTGATTTTGACGATTGGTGGAAAGACCACGTTGAGACTGTATTTGCCAGCCCAGTAGAGGATGTTCTTGAGAAAATTGCGCTCCCACCCCTTCCCAAAAAGGCTCAAAGCTCTAAGGCCTCGACCACCTCGACCACCACCTCAACTAAAAGAAAAGGTAATCTTAAAGCTCTCGTGTTGATCATCAAATATTAGCCTTCTTAAGTCTGATTTAACCTTGAAACATCTTGTTTCCCCCAGGCCCAGAAAAAGAAGTGGGACAACGCCAACCTTCGAAGAAAAGCAAACAGGTCTCTCCGAGTGCTGTTGCGATTGAAAAGGTTTGGAAAAGAGAAGCCCTTGCTGTCTTTTACTGCTACTATGGCATTTGGGATTCCATCATATGTTTCTATTTTTTCCCCAGGGTGCCACCTCGGCCGTTGCTGGGCGTACTAGGAACAGCACCACCAAGTCGCCAGACCAGGAAGAATCTCAGGTTAGTCGCCCTTTACCTTTCCTTAGCTCTGCCTTCTTATTTATGACATTCAGGCCTGATGTTGCTCTCAATTGCTCTTACAGGCTAAGGAAAAGAGTGTTAAAGGCAAGCATATCGAAACTCCCTCCCCTAAGAAGAAAAAACTTGAGGTAAACTTTCAACTAGGACACTTTCATCTTATTTTCCCCTCTTACTTTGCTAAAGCCAAACCAGGGCTGAAATATTTGGTTTGGTTGGCAGGACCTTGAAGATGCCGGTTCTACCGAAGAAAATGAAGCTTCCCAAGCCGAGGCTAAAACGTCCGAAGGAGATGCCGAGAAAACTCCTCCCCTTATGAGAACTCCCCAAGGGACATTTCACACGGGAATGTCAAAGGCTCAATCCCCTGTTAAAGAGACTTCCCCTGTTGCTGACCTGGATGACGAGGGCCTTGACAAATTCTTTGAGAGCGTTGACGAACTGATGAAGCCCTCTGCCTCCGGCTTCTCTGGAAGTGGAATAGGGTCCTCTAGCCAGGCCTCCTTCACTCCTGAGGAAATTACCCAAGCCAAAGAAACGCTCAGATCAGCTCTTGGCCTGGGTATTACAGCCATCCTTGAGTCTGACCAACTTTTCACTCTTCGTCGGTCCATGGATATTCTGGTAAAATCACAGGCCTTGGCGGGGAATGCTGAGCCAGCCCTTCAATCTTTCCACAAAGAACTTCCAGGCTTGAGCAAATCCTACGAGCTTGCCGCCAAGGACCTGGTCGCAACAACGTCCAAGCTTGGCAACATTGACTCAATTCACCAAACCCTGCAGGAAAAGGCTACTCTTTGGACACAGTTGAGGAGTGAACGTCAGAACGCCCAGCTAGAACGCACGGTGCTTACAACTTCCATTGGCTCTTTTGACAGCCAAATCGCATCTTTGGAGGCCCAGAAAAAGGAAGCTCAGGAGAAGCTGGTTTATCTCAATAAACTCGAGGCTTCCTTTGACCAACAGAAACAAGACCTCTTCAAACAGTCTAAAGACTCACAGGCCAAGCTTGAGCCTTTGGTGGCAGAGCGCCCCTCCATCCTAGCTTTAAAGGAGAAAGCCGAAAACATCATCGGCTCTGTGGCGGCGGCCTGGGAAACTCTTAAGGCCAGCGTCGGCGACGCACTAGATACTCCGCCAGGCTTTTAACTGCTCTTTTATTTTTGCTGTTTATTTCTGCCTAGCCTAAAACTCTTCTTGATCAGGCTCCAAGGCATGCTTATGGTTTGTTTTGTTTGACTATGATATGGCCTAAACTTGACTTTTCCAGGCCTTTTGACTTTTGTTGAGTATGGCCTGAAAACCCTGTCTCAGGCCTTAGTTTTTATGCAAGTTCTTATTGTTCTGATGTTTTTTCCTCATTAAAATTCCCCATTTCCCACATGGTAGGATAGTAATGTTTCAAAAACTTGCCATTGATAGTATGCTTATGTACTCTACCATCCAAATCCGTAAGGAGATAAACGTTACCTCTAAAGATTTGACAGATTTGGTAAGGTCCTTCCCACGTTGGAGACCATTTCCCATACTTGGGGGTTTTCGTACCTAACGGCAACACGGTTTGCCAGACCAAATCCCCCTCTGAGAAACTCTTGTTCCTGACCCTTTTGTCATAAGCCCTGGCCACCTATTGTTTTTGGACTACCATATGGTCAAAGGCTGCAAGCCTCACTTCATCAAGATCCTCTAACTCCATGAGCATAGCCTGAGAATACTCCGCTGGAGTAAGACCATTCTGATAGGCCCATCTTGTTGACCTAACTGTGACCTCCATTGGTAGTACCGCATCGTGGCCATATACCAACATATAGGGCCTTTCTTGGATGTCTGATAGGCCCAGAGGGCCTCGGACAGCAGTTCATGCCAAACCCTCGGATTATCTTCAACCATCTTTTCGATGATCCCGATCAGGGTCTTGTTGGTGGATTCTGCCTGCCCATTTCATTGAGCGTAGTAAGGTGTAGAATGTGACAAAGTGATATTGTACTGGCTGCAAAAGGCTTGAACTTCCTTTCCAAAGAAAACCGACCCACTATCCGCGACCAAGTTTTGAGGAATTCCAAATCTATGGATTATCCTTTCTCTTATGGCCTTGATCACGTCTTGCTGGTTTACAGATTTCAATGGGATAGCCTCGGCCCATTTAGTGAAGTAATCCGTGGCCACTAAGATAAAGGTATGATTTTTAGAGGAAGGGGGGTGGATCATCCCGATTAAATCCATAGCCCAGCCCCTAAAAGGCCACGGCTTAATTACGGCCTAGAAGTTGGCCGCTGGCACGTGTTGGACCTGGCCGTGGGCCTGGCAGGCCTGACACCCTTTAGATTACCGGATGCAGTCCTCAAGGATTCTCGGCCAATAGTACCCATATCGCCTAATCAACCACCTCATTTTGATACCTGATTGATGGGCGCCACAAACACCTTCATGAACCTCGCCCATGACCCTTAGCGTTTCAATTCCATCAAGGCATCTAAGGAGTAGGTCATCCTCCAGGCTTTTCTTGTATAACTTATCTCCTACCAAAAGATAGCTAACGGCCCTCCTTCTGGTTTTCTTGGAGGCCTTGGCACGTGGGTCTTTAAGGAATGATATAATGGGGTTGCGCCAATCATTCTCCTGTCGTTCGCCTTCCTCTTGAGCATCAACGCTCACAGGCTCAAGGGGTTCCACTATAAGTGCTGGCAGGCCCAAACCTCTCCTGCGAACAGAAGGTAACAACCTTTTCTGGACCGTTATGGCCTTGGAAAGAGTACCTGGGAAGAGCTTCAAGCCTGTTGAGGCCTGAGCTAAACTATTAGCTTCCTCGTTCATCCTCCTCGGCACATGCCTCACCGTTACATCATCAAAATCTTGTATGAGCTGCATGGCAGCCATGTAATAAGGTGCCAAGTCTTCGCTGTAACATTTGAACGTCCCCGCTAAGTGGTTGATGACAAGGCTTGAATCTCCTATTACCTCCACGGTTCCGGCCCCCAATTCCCTCAAGATTTTGAGGCCTATCACCACGGCCTCGTATTTGGCCTGATTGTTTGTGCATTGAAAGTCGAATTGGAAAGATAGTTCAGTTCTTAGGTCTTCTAGAGAGACGAGAACAACCCCGCATCCCGACATCTCTTGTGTCTTAGACCCATCAAAGAGCAACCTCCAAGGTTTCACAGATATTTCGAACGTGTCCAGGCCTGGATCGACATCCTCACTGACCTCCAAACATGGATGATCAGCCAGGAAATCCGCCAAGGCCTGGCCTTTTACTGCCCTTTGAGGAACGTACCGAAAACTAAACTCCATTAAGGCCAAAGACCATTTGCCAATTCGGCCTCTTAAAACAGGCCGAGTTAGCAAGTATTTAATTAAGTCCGTTTTACTCATGATGTAAACAGAAACGGGCAACATGTAGTGCCTCAATTTGATTGCTGAAAAGTACAAGGCAAGGCACAAGTTTTCCATAGGGGAATATCTTTTTTCACAAGGAGTTAACAATCTACTTAAATAGTAAACCGCCTGCTCCATGCCTTGCTCATTGTCTTGGGCCAGCAAGCTTCCAACTGAGTCTTCAGCCGCAGAAATATACAATTTCAATGGCTTACCCTTGATTGGAGGCATCAAGACCGGAGCTTTTGACAAATATCCCTTGATTTCCTCAAAGGCCTCCTGATGATAGGCCTCCCACACAAACTCTTCTTGGTCTTTTAACTTCAGTAAAGGGGAAAAAGCCTTGACTTTTCCAGCCAAGTTTGAGATGAACCTCCTCAAATAATTAAGGGAACCAAGGAGCTGTTGCAATTCCTTCTTTGTTGTGCGAGGTTGTGCTTCCACCAAGGCCTTAGCTTTGTTTTTGTCGATCTCAATCCCACGTTGATGAACCAAGAATCTTAGGAAATTCCCCGCGGACACTCCAAAGGCACATTTCAACGGATTCATCTCAAATCGAAGTCTTTCATTCTCTGAAAGGCCTTTCGGAGGTGCTCCAAATGCTCGTCGTAAGATTGGGACTTCACCACCACGTCATCAATATAGACCTCCATGAACCGGCCAATAAAGTCATGAAATATGGCGTTCATGGCCCTTTGGTACGTGGCCCCAGCATTTTTTAGGCCGAATGCCATCACGACCCATTCAAATGTCCCCAACGCCCCTGGACATCTAAATGCCATTTTGGCAATATCGGCCTCGTCGATGAAGATCTGGTTGTAACCAGAATGTTCGTCCATAAATGACAAGACCTGGTGTTTCGCTGCCCCATCCACCATTAAGTCCGCTAGTGGCATTGGGTATTCATCTTTTGGCGAGGCAAGATTCAAGTTTCTGAAATCTATGCAGACCAGAATCTTGCCATTCTTTTTCACAACCGGGACAATGTTAGACAACCAAGTCACATACCTTGCCGTTCGAATGAAGCCAGCTTTAAGAAGTCTTTCGATCTCTTCCTTGACTTTGAGCTCCACCTCGCTTGACATCCTTCTTGGAGGTTGCTTAAACGGCATGACTCCTGGCTGTATGGGTAGCTTGTGTTCGATCAAATCTCTTGGAAGGCCTGACATTTCATCATAATCCCAAGCGAAGCAACTCTTGAACTCTGACAAGAGCTGGATGAATTTCTCCTTCACCTCATCTGGCAAAAGCTGGTTGATGTACACAGGCTTGGGAAATTCGTCGTCTCCCAAATTGATTTCCTCTAAGGGATCCTGTACGTCGGCCTTTAAATCATCCATTTTGGCCGGAGCTGCGTCTAGATCCTTTAGCTGTATCACGTCGGGGCCTTCTGCAAGGCTTTTGTCTTCATAGATGCATTCTGCTGCCCCGACTGAGGAGGACCCCTCGGCCTCAAACAACCCCGACATCCTCTCCTCCATCAAATATGAACTAAACCTTGCAATCATGGCCCTAAGGGCCATGTCCTTTTCTTATTCAATCGGTTGTACCGACATTGGAAATGGCTTGCGTTGTAGGAGCAATCGGCCTATGGTTGTCTGGGCCGACGAGCTCATGAAACAACGTCCTTAACTCCTCTACAGAGACCTATGGAGAGAGAGACTGTTTTATGGCGGCCATATTTGTCCAGGCCTGCCACCTTCAGTGGGCCAACGTCTGGATTGTATAGCATTGCCTCCGCATGGTTTGTATAGCGATCTGCCCATACAATCTCCACCTCATCTTGGTTCCAAAACACTATGCATTGATGAAGGGTCGAAGGAATTGCCATGCAAGCGTGGATCCAATCCCTTCCGAGCAAAACGTTGTAAGATGCCCGAGAATTGACCACGAAGAAAGGAGTGGTGAGCGTCTTTAATCCCACTGTCAACTTCATGATCAATATGCCTTGGCAAGCCGTGACACCCCCGGTGAAGTCAGTCAAGCTTGCGCTGGAAGCAATCAGGTCCTGATCGGTCTTCCCCAATTTGTGCATCATAGACTTGGGGATCAGGTTGGCGGCCGAACCG
Organism: Rhododendron ferrugineum; assembly: GCA_025642025.1. Lineage (NCBI taxonomy): Eukaryota > Viridiplantae > Streptophyta > Magnoliopsida > Ericales > Ericaceae > Rhododendron > Rhododendron ferrugineum. The sequence goes on from JAOTQK010000002.1 coordinate 23,304,253, forward strand.
TTATCCACCAGCAAACGATTGGTTGGCACCCCATCCAAACAGCCTGAAATATACAACGGCTTGATATGGTTGGCCGCCTTTGGAGTTGGCTTCTCAAAAATTGCACAAGCGGCCTTCTCGGCCTGCTCCTTCTCAGCCTTCTCTTTCAGGATAATCACTGATGAAACGGCTTCAGCAGGTCTGGAGGATTGTCCCAGAATCTGTGCCGTTTCACCCAGCTCCTCTATGTCACCTTCCATGATTGAAAGTTGATGCTCCTTGGCCATGGCTTCTTCTGGCAGAATAAAAACCATGTTGCGAGGCTTGGCAAAACCTTGAGCAGGCCTGAATTCCTTAGCTGAGGGATTCAGGCCTTTCTTGCCCCCCGAGACCGACCCTCTGCCCAAACTCGGGCCAGAAGTAGCGACCATCGGATCAGGCCTCCGAAGGATCTTCACCTGGTGTGGGGACTCGGTCAAGGCCTTCTCCACCATTCTCTCCTTGGGCCTGCGTTCTCTTCTAAGCCTAGGAAACTCATCATCTTCAGAACATGAAGGACTTCTCCGCGCAAGGACCTTTTCCTTGCCCTTTCTACTACCCATAGACTCTCCTGCCCCGTGAAAATCCACTTCCATGTCACTTTGTTTCATCGGTTCCAAATCTTCCAATGGAACCTCCTCCGGCAAATTTTCCAGGTCCGTTTCTCCTTGAGCCCTCCTGTCGGCCTGCCTGAATCTTTGGTAACGCCGCTTCTGTGATCTAGATAAAGGCGGCCTCGCTGTAGGAAACTTGGGGTGTTCAACCCTGAACCACTCATTTGGGGGAGTGTTCCTAGGTTTCACGGCCCTTGGCCTCCTTTCCACCGTGGGAGAAACCTCAAATTCACCGTTGCGACCCCTATCATTGGTCCGATGTGATTGGAGGCGAGAGAAAACGGACGAACGTCGACGAATCTCCTGTAATTGGTCAGGCCCTTCCTTTTGAGGCCTTACCACGACGCTCTTCAACTGAGGCCTAGATGGCTCGACTGTCTGCCCACATTCGTTGCAGACCAGGGAACATCTTGGTTGAAAGAATTTTTTAACCCCTGACGTAGGTCTACTCCACTGCGATGGCCATGGTTCGGACCTATCCACGTGACGAGGCCTTCTACTCTCTTTTCCCAAAGTTGGGTCTTCATGAACGGGCCTCCGTGTCTGTCTAGATGGTTCCCCCAGGCTGACCTTAGGCCTTGGAGAACTCCTAGGCATGCCCCTCCAATTGAAGGATACCATATTGGTGCTCAGGCCTGTTGGAAATGGATTTGCATCCACTCCCATGACCTTCTTGTCCTTCTGCTCGAACTTAAATTCTCCCCGCTCGATCTTGTCTTGAATATCGTTCCGGAAGACTATGCAATTGTTGGTGGCATGGCTCCAAGAATTGTGATATTTGCAATATTCATTGCCCTTCACTTCTTCCAGAGAAGGGAACTTATGACCTGGGTGGAGTTTTACGAGCTTGTCCGTCATGAGCTGATCAAATATCGCCTCAGCCTTGGCGATGTCGAACGTGTAAACTCGGTTTGATTTGCCCGATGATGATGCAAAGTTTGCCTTCTCCAACCTGCCTGTTTTTAAGAAATAAGGCTTCTTATTGATCAATTCTGCAACAGCCACCTCTGCTTCGTATTCTGGCTCCATCGCAGCCACCTCGTAGTTTGGGTCCCTATAGTAGGTCCCCTTTGAGGCGGTCATACGGTCTTGCTTTTGCCTTAAGATACGCTCGTACCTCGCTGCCTCAGCTGACAATTCGAAGAGGTCTCTGAATTCGGCCTCGGAGAACTTCTTCTTCAATTCAAAGTTCAAACCATTCAAGGCCAATCGTACGTACTCCCTTTCGGGCAGGGAGACCTTGCACTTGAATCTGGCCTTTTTGAACCTGGCCAGATAAGTCTCCACTCCTTCGTCTGGAAGATGGCAAAGGCCTGAAAGGTCTGCCATTATGACCTCAGGCTCCACTCTATAGAACTGTTGGTGGAAGGTCTCTTCCATTTGTCGCCAGGTCTGAATGGAGTTGGGAGGCAAGTTGATGTACCAAGTAAAGGCAGTGGCGGTCAGGGAGTTTGGGAACAGCCTCAACTTCCACTCGTCCCTAGTCCCGGCCTCTCCACATTGGACCAAGAATCAAGCCACGTGCTCCACGGTTGATTCTTTGGCATCCTCGCCAGAAAAGGTGTGGAATTCAGGCACTCGGAAACCTTTTGGAAAATGCAGTTGATCGACCTCGTCCGAGTGGGGTTTGGTGTACATGGGCCTTCCCATCGGCCTAAACTCTGGTCCCAACTGCTCCTGAAGCAAGGCTATGATCTGATCTCTGCCTGGGACCTGCTCTGGGGGAGGCGGCCTTGCCTGCCCGATATGGGCTGGCTGCTGATGGCCTTGCCATGCCCCCCGAGCCTCTTGTTGGACAAACCCCGCATTTGGTGTCAATTGGGGATTATGGCCTCCCATCGGGGGAGGCCCCCCGCCTTGATTTCTGTAATGAGGTCTCGGAGTGGAATTTCCTCCCAGCATAAAACGTCTTTCTAAATTCTCAACAGGCCTTGGTGGGTTTTGGCCTGTCGAGTCTTGGACTTGATGGTGCATTCCGCTATGAGTCGGGCCTCCACCAGAGCTAGAGGCCTGGAATCCGAATGGTTGTGGTGATGTATAGCCCCCCGGAGGCTGGCGTCCTGGGAATCCGTTGAACACCCCGAAATTTGGCATCGCGGGCGTTTGTTGGGGAGGATCAGCAAGGCCTTTAGCCTTCCTATCCTCCTTCATCATTGCCACTAGGTCACCCACGGTTGCGGACATTGCATTCATGTTGGTGTTGAGCGACCCCATGGAGGCCGCAAGGTGTAGATTTGAAACTCGTATTTCAGTCATCGCTGAACCAACATATTGAGAAATTTCTTGTGACATCTCACGGTTGGTCTCCAGCAGGTAGTTTCTAACACTGCCCATAGACTAGTTGAGGTCTTGGACGCTGAGGAGAGGCTGCTCAAAGCCTCTGCAAGGACTGTCATGAGTTGCTTGTTGAACACTCGGTTCCTCCGAAGGATCGGAGGCTGAAGCACCTTTCTGATTGTCTTTCTTCACCATGATCACCCTTTAACGACTATGGTCCCACCGGGCGTGCCAAAATGTTCTCCACAAAAAGTGCAAAACAGAATTGGCTTGGAATGCGGGCGTGCCAGAACAAGTCTGCTGTCCAAATTGTTTTCAAGGCTTGGATGCCTCAAAATCCGACTCTTTTCAAGTGATTATGCTTGGCCCAAAGGGTAGGGCCTCGTAGTGGTTCGTGTGTTGCCTTTGCAGGCTAAGGACTTAATATTTCCTAGCCGTTGCTAGAAAATGGAAAGAAAGATGAACGGGAGCGAAACTTGAACTAAACGTACTCCATTAACGGTTTAATGAAGTTTGGATACAAGGATAGAGGAAAAAACTCAAACTACTATGAAGTGAGTACAAGCAAAGATTGAAAGAAATAGAAATGAAGTTGCATAAGCTGTGAGCTTTTGAGGACGTGGACCTCTGCCAAGGCCTGAAAGTGCAGTATTTATGGCTAGGCCTCGAGCTGCTTCCAAATGCAAAAATAGGAGGCTGCCACCTGTTGGTTTCTTGTTCTTCACTCCAAGAAACCAGCTGAATCCTGAAACACTCCGCCTCCCTCGCATGAAAACTGCTGAGAGCAAAAAGAATCTTCAGTAATTGTAGAGCAATCGGGTCTCTCGGCCTCTCTATTGGTCCTTGAGGTGCTTCCGGGTGGGCCAATTGTTACTTGCACCATCCAAACATGCAGGAAAGTGAATCATAACTACTGAGCTGCTTGCAAGTTTGGTTGTGTTGGCAGCTTGCATGCCTTCCAAATGTCTCTGGCCTTCCTTCTTGAAGAAGA
>JAOTQK010000002.1:23322406-23336876 GCA_025642025.1 Rhododendron ferrugineum
CGGCTGGCCGAGTAATTCCCACCGAGTAGCCCTAACTCTACTCGGCTAGGCACCGAGTACCGAGTACTCGGTGAGTACTCGGCGAGTATTTCCGAGTTTTAGAACACTGACTGACACTCCAGCATAAAATGGTAGAGCAGAAAGAAAGCATCGTCATCTTCTTAACACTGCTCGGTCTTTACTATTATCATCTTCTGTTCCCTCTACTTTTTGGGGAGAAGCTGTTCTCACTGTAGCCTATCTTCTGAATCGGAGGCCCACTCCTCTTCTATCCGGTAATTCCCCTTATGAGCGGCTCTATGGTCAGGTTCCGAACTACTCTCTCCTCAAAGGTTTGGTTCTACTCTCTCTCTCTCTCATGAGCATGACAATCCTCCAACCTCTTCTATAACAAGTATTAGGATATCCGACGATTAGATTGCATTTAAATAAAAGGATAGAAGGTATTAGAATGGTTCACGCAATTATTACAATAAAACAGAAACATAAAAAAGATTGTTAAAAGCAATTATTGGCCTCTCAAGATCAATGCCGAAAAGCTATCGCATAATTTTGGTGAGAAAATTGCAATGGTCGCAAATAGAACCCAAACACAGAAAGTTAAGGCTCGGTTTGGTTTGGTAACCCAAACACAGAAAGTTGTTATAAAAGGTAAGAAAACAGAAATACAATATACAATTTTCCAGATTAGCAACCTAAACTTTCCACAAAAAACTAAACTGGTTACCTTGGGAAGCAATCCAATTCCTGAAGCGCGAGATCGAATGGCAAGCTTTGTCACAAGATGTTTAAATCTCTCATGATCATGATAATCCTTCAGCCTCCTCTATATCAAGCATTGGGACATCCGGCGATTAGGATAGAAGGTATCAGAATTGTTCATGCGATGATTACAATAAAACAGAAAAGTAAACAAGATACCTGAGAATCTTTCTTGTTAAAAGCAAGTATTGCCGCTTGATATTTCCCATCAATGGCCTCCTCAAGGTCAGTGCTGAAAAGCTATTGCATAATTTTGGTGAGAAATTTGCAAATGGTTGGTGAGTATGTATAAACAAGGGAGGAAACATCTTTTAAAGTATATTCAAATTGAACCCATACGAGCAGTTATTAAGCAAAAAGGCAAGAAAACAGAAATACAATATAAAGTTTTCCAGCTTAGCAACCTAAACTTTCTCACCGACACCAAAATTGCTTGTTCTAGCCTACTAGGCTCCTCAATGTATTTACTTTCAGGAAACCAAGTTTTACCTCAGGCACCTTGGAATCAAGCGTTGGACCACCAGTAGCCTTATTATGGTTCGTCAATTGACACAGAAGCTTGACATGTTCCTGCACAAATATCACATTTAAGTTACACATAAATTAAAAAGTAGTAAATAGTGAAGTACTTACAGCCAAAGTCACTTTCAGCATTTTGTCTGAAACTTCAGGCCACTTCCCTTCACACTTGATTCGGTTAAATATTCCACTCAGATCGCTATCGAACTGTAAAGGATTGCAAAAAACAAAATAACAACACTGCAAAAGAAACGTAAAAGCAAAAAGATGAAATTTTTTGGACGCATTACCAGCAAATAGTTATACCTTTATGAATTCACATTTTGCAAGGCTTTTCCAACAGGCAAAGTATTCATGAATGTATTCCAACTTCATGAGACGGTCGATATGAAACTGCAAAGATATGACTTCGTTGATAGGCTGTGTTATGAATAAATAAATTTTTTGCTACTATAACCGTGACAGGGCACAATAGATCTCAGGGCAGTCAATTTCTAACGATGCACACTGCAATAACCAATGTTCACTTTACAAATGCACCATTATCATTGGGAGAAATGACAAATATATAGTTTTCTAGGATATAAACATGCACTCCAGCTCCTGTGCACGCATTCAGATTGATGAGAGAGAGAGAGAGAGAGAGAGAGAGCGCCATTGGAATTGACAATGAAGAACCGTCCAAACTAAGACAGAGCGATTGGCATAGCCATTAAACTAAGACTCAGCGATTGGTATAGCCATTGACACTCGTTAAGTCGTTATAGAATTAATTGCAATACAGTTCGGCTAGATATAATCCATGCTGTCTTTTGTAGTGTCACTTGTCGAAGTCAAAGTGGAGCTATTGGTATAGCTTTTCACAAGTAGACGTAGAACACTTTGATTAGTCAATTTCCAATTTTCAAAGTTATGTTTGACCTTGAATCAGTGTTCTAAAAGAAGGTCTGGAAGGCCAAGTACTTGCCACCTAGGCGCTAGAAGGCCCCTCGCCGACTAGCCCAACTAATTGCCCAACTAAGCGCCCAAGTACCCGGCCCTGGAAGCTAGAAGGTGCCCGGCCGCCGTGGGAGCGCCTAGTGAGTTTTAGAACCTTGCCTTGAATGGCATCATTTTGCAGCTGCTTGTCCCATTTGAGTTCTGTGTTGCTTGCTATGGCACAAAGAGGTAGAGGAGGAATAGGAGGTAAGAGGTAAAGATGTTGCTGCAAATATTGTTGATGGAGTAAAACGAATCTACAATTGGAAGGAACAATGGCAACTGAAAACAAAATAAGAATTAAGATTAAAGAGTAGAAGACAGATTCTTATCGTTACGGAGATGGTGCAGTGTTTGCAAGCACCAACTGAGAGTAACGATGGTCCCTATATATTTGCTCTGAATTGGCAATACCAAATCCGGACACATATGATTACAGATGAGAGAACAACATCAAGGTTGAGCTTTCCGAGTTTTAACACCTAAACAAAGCTACCATCGATCAACACAGAAAAGTGCTCATATTCAAGGTGCAGTATCTTGTTTGAGTGGTTATGGGCGAGGAGATGCAAACATGTGGTCTTTGCTTAAAGCTGCATTTCAATTTCATTATGTGCCATGCTACCCAACTTGAGGACAAGTAATTTTTAGGGAGTCCTGATCTAGAATACTATTGTAATAATGGTGCTATTGTTGTCCAGTTGTATTCAATTTTCAGTAAGTTATTCTATGCTATGTTACGTGGAATCTACCATATGGGCACACGTGTCAGACATTTGATACTTATGTAAGGGTATGGGATACATGTTTAACATTTTAGTTGAACATTTACCTGGAAAGCATATGACTGAATCAAGCTTGCCTCAAGCTATGCTTAAACATCCCATATTATGCATGAAATGCCCATGGCACCTTATAAACGTCACTTTTCAGTTATGATTACATTAGAGAAGGGTATAAACCCAGACAATTAAAAATTGCACAAGGGTATGAGACATGCATCCTAGACTTCCAGCAGATATGCTTCAGAAAGTACGTCCATCAATTCAAGAAGAAGAATAAAACTTGGAATCATTCCAGGAATCACTTACACGTAACACCTAAGGTCAGGGTTGCATCAAAAAACCTCAAAGAAATTTCAACGCTCCAAATATTTCTCTGACATCTATGCATTCTAAGTAGGGCCGTAACCGGTTCGGTTCGGTCCGGTTCAGGAGGAATTTTGAATGAACCGAGTAAAACCGGTTCGGAGAGAACAAGGAACCGAAACTGGTTTTTTATACCTCGGTTCGGTTCGGTTCGGTTTCGGTTCGGCCGGTTCGGAGATCGGTTCGGTTCATGGAGAGAGAGATGGACGAACAAAAAATAGATCTACTGATCAGTTAAAAAAGAAAATAAAAAACACACACATAGAAATCAGATCTACAGATATATACAAAAGATATACACAGAAATCAATTCTACAGATTTTAGTGATGGACATCATGGACTAACAGAAATCAGATCAACAGATTTTATACACTCTATACACACATATACAGAAAGGATGAGAAACTCTTTGATTATATACGAATCGATCAAGATATATATAGTTACATACATGAAACATACGTTTACATGCCGTCGAACGACAAACACGCATCAACAACGTCGATCTGTAATTCTCCGGATTTGGGGTCGATCTCTGATTGTCTGGACTTTTGATCTCTGACTCCGGCGGTAGACATCAACGGCGACGAGCGAGAGAGAGTTGATGTCGGCGCTATGGGGGGTTAGGTGTGAGAGTGGGAGGGGGGAGAAAGAGGGGCCGGGGGCGGTGGATTGTTTTGCCTTCTGGAGAGTGGGAGAGAGAGAGAAGACTGGAAAATGGAATGATTTGGGGTAGAAACGTGAAAGGGTTAAGTATATATAGTATTGAATGTAAAGTATGTAAATAAATTAGTTTCTTCTCCTCTCCATCAAAGGTGTTGACAGCCAAGTTGGTAAGTCTTTAGCACTCTACGAAAGAGGTCTGGGGTTCAATCCCCACCTCCTAATGTTTTTGAAGGTATATAATTGTATACCGGTTCGGTTCGGTTCGAACCGGTTTCAAAATTTCTCAGAACTGAGAACCGAACCGGTTTTCAAAAAATTAAATCTCCAAGAACCGGACCGAACCGGGATACATCAGAAAAATTCAAAAAAAAAACCGGTTCACACCGGTTCGGTTCGGTTCTTCCGGTTCCTTTGTTCAGCCCTAATTCTAAGTGATTGCCTGTGCACGTAGACGCCTTTATTCCAATAAGGACTAAGAGTCCAATTTAGAAAGGAACCATTATGACTAGGCTAACTAATACAACTAACGAGAACCAACAAGAAGGCTGAAAACTAGACCCATGAGTCGATATTTCGACTTATCCTGAAAAAGAGAGACTATAGAAATGCCCCCAACTCCTAAACACACTATAAAGTATTAAAAACATACTATGCTGAACTGAAGCATAAGAATAAAGCTAAACTAAAGCGTAATATATGACGCAACGCAATCAAAGAAAGAAGTAGTCTAAGAAGCAAATATGGTAGCTAGGTCCAAAGACAGAAGCCAGCACAAAGTCATCACCTATATCACCAGACGCCAGTGAGATGTTATAGGTGAAGTAATAATTAGAAGAGATGAGAGAATCTAATTTTCTAGTACCAAGCCAACAAAAATGTATTCCACCAATAAGGTGTTCTGTACAATGCTACTGAAACATGAATTCGGTGTTTCGCTAGAGAACAAAGGAATCTGAAGTGGATTGCCATTTCGGCTTGATATGAAGTTAAAGAAAAAATTTACATCTTTTGGTAGGTTGGCTGATATAGAAGACATGTTTACTAAAGTTGTAGCAACGGACATCATTGTAACAAGGTCAGCATGATAGATATCTATGTTGCAGATGAAGGGGACTGTCATGAGTGTAATAGAATCACAGGGAAATTATGTAAGTTTACATTAGAAGATAGAAGACGGCCATCAAAATAGTCAATCTACCACAGTATGTCCTGTCAGTCAGTCCCTGAAACATACTGATACAAAAAATAGAGGTTGGGACTTACCCCTATGAGTCGCAACATGTCTTTCTGAGAGAGGGCAGGAAAACTTTGCATATCTAGCCTATCATCTTCCAATATTTGATTAGGATTGCTATCATACTGCACCACAAAAGAAGCAATATATAATCCATGCAGACAATCTAGGCGTTCTAGGGAATTGAACCACAACCAAGCCCTTGAACAAAAAAAACTAAGCCGTGGTGCATTTGGGTCCTTTGCAGATAATGGAAAGCAAAAATGAGATATAAAAATTGGCTTAATTTCTTTATTCTCATCCCCCTAAGAAAGAATTGAAGCAAAGAACAAATTAAAAGATTTGTTAACCAATCTGTATTTTCTTTCTTTTTCTGATAAGTGCCAAAATAAAAGCATGTCGGCATAACAAAAGGCATTTTATTAAAAGGTTTGTGGTGTGATGGCAAACTTCAGAGTAGGTTGTAATGTTTTGGCATAGCGATGGGGATCAAGAAGGCACCAGATTAGTTTATTTTAGTCATATTTTATTTATGATTTAATTGGTTTTCTCTCTATTTATTAAATTTCGGAGTCAATTATGACCTGAATCCGTAACTAGTCCAGTTGCCTATGTATAGGCCTGTGTGATGGTTTTAGACTACGACAGGCTTGATTATTGATGTTGACATGCTGACTTGCGAGTAATTTCCCAGTTCGTTTCTTTCTTTTTTTTATTTTGCTCTTGAAATGTTGTATTCCTCTTGAATCTTGTACACTTCGGGAGCAATTTGTAATGTTTACTGTTTCCCATTCAATTTGCTATCAAGATAGATTACTCGATAGCTGTCCCGGGTCACAGGGGCTTCATGGTGTCACAACCATGGGAGTGCAAATGATAGTAGGCATGCTAAAAAAATCCAGGGGAAAGAAATCATATAGTTGAATAACAAAGGGGCAAAGCTTTAGTGGTGACGAGAATGTTGAAGGCGGTGGTAAAGGTAGTAGCGAAGAGCAAAAGCAGAGTACTTTGTTGGTGGTGGTGATTTCATGACTCTGACAATTTTAGAAACGATTGTGCTAGTGGTATTGTGAAATCCTTATGCTCTGGAAGGAGCAAAACTCCTGATTCAAGAAAGCCTTTTGTGTTCTTAAATGTTCTACAAAACACCTGCCAATACCACATCTGTTTCCCTTGCCTTCTTTCTGCTAAAGGAATAAAAGAACTTACCAAATGCCATCAGTGCCACTACATTTGAAATAGAACATTTGCACTACCTTTATAAAATCACAAGATTCCAAATAAACACGGAAATAATAGTCCTGAAGCTGCTCTGCTTCCTGACGAGCATGCCACTTCATAATTCCCTGCATAATGTGCAATGATATATGTATAAACATGCAAACTTTTATGTCAAGAAAAAATCAAATTATTTAGATACAAACTAAAAAGCATGCAAAGCTGCTGGAAATGTCCAAGGACTATTTCTTCTTGAAATATAATATAACTAGCTTCAAACCCGAGTGATGCACCGGATTTCCTTCATAAAGAAGCTCAATTATTTTGTTGTAGTAGATAGCCATATCAACTTCTATACAAAGAAATCAATTTCTAAGTGTATTGACTTCATTAAATTGATTTAGTTTCTTCAGAATCTCTTATAATCTTCCAACTTTTTCTTCATTTTTTATTTCTCTTCGAGACATTTTTGATAAGTTGCATTAACTTTGACTTTTTGTATTGCATATTCCTCAAGTTAGTATGATCCACAAGTACCACAACGAATTTAAACTTGCTTCTCAAGTGTTTTCTTACTTTTTGAGCAGTTTCATTCTCTGATGCAATCTGTGTGTTGAAACAAATACCCCCAAATTTGACTTTTAAAATGGTTCTATTTATCTTAATTTCTGTGAGAAAAAAGAACCATCGCATGAACATCAAGTCATTATTAGAGCCATGTGGCCCATTTTACCCTTGTGAGTAGGCCTAAGTAATTGCATCCCAAACCTCCTAAGCAATATATCCATAAACAAGAACCCATCACTAATCTTGGACCGCATCGAGCTAAGAAGCCAAGACACTGACCAGGAAGTGTATATTGACCATGAAGTGGATCATCATCCTCAGTGGATCATAATCCTCATTTAATGTAGTTGAAATAACTGAATTTTGGAATTGTTTGATCAAGTACGGGAAACTCAATAGAATTCATAAATGTTTTAATTTTATATTAGTCAAATATCCCATTTTCATCCTGCTCTTCATAACCCTCAAAATCCTTAAAAAAAAATAAAAAATAAAAAAGTAGAAGCAAAAATCATCAAAAAAACAGCAAACCAACATTTGAACACCCTAGGTAAAGCCTCTAAGATCATTGTGGGCACCCCAATGACAGAGGCTTTGTTTGGTTTAGTTTTGTAGAAACACATTTCTAAAACAATTTTGAGATGCATAAATTTGTCTATGGTGATTTTTTTTCAAATTTCACCAATTATGTTCTACTTTTTTTGTATATCTAGTGCAGTTCTAACTAAAAAGTAAAGAAATTTAAAAGTTATAAACAAATTACTAAAAGCCGAAAATCAATAATAAAAAGTTAATAGCCAAACTTTAAGTCAAGATTGACAAACTTTTTCCATCTTCAGCGATTTTTTTAAAAAACAACTATCATTTTTTTCTTAATTTCAAGCATGTCTAGACCAGATGTACTTAAAAAGAAAAAAGTTTCGCAAAATTCTAAAAAAAAGATCACTTAATGATAAAAATACGAAGCCCCGTGTAAATTTTCATCTCAAAAACTCATTTATACAAACTAAACCAAACAGATCCAGAAACTTTGGCATACAATTTTTCAGGAAAAAGGGAAGAACATATCCTACCACCACTGGTCAAAAAGTTGAAAACTACCATGAGAACTAGCTCTCCTAGTCGCACATGGTGGTTCAATTCTTTTTTACATCACTGCTGCAGTAACTCGATTAAATCCACCCAAACTCGATTACAGTTGCTTCATACCATGTTGAAAATGCAGGAAAATAATACGATGTTCTAGCAGAAGTGAAAAGAGGAGAGGAAAGGGGGGAAGCGAGAAAGAGAGTACGGAGAGAATGACTAAACATTAAGGTTCTCTTTGTGACCCAGGATACTTATATTGGCCGAGATCGAAGTTACAAAAATACCCTCCTCACCAACTAAAAGAACATGAAACAGTAAAAAGACAAGTAATTAGCAATAAAGCCTAGAGTCACAACACTAGGATATTCCAAGATGGAAAATACCAACCAGATTTGTTTTTCTGAACCATATAAAACGTCCTGCAGAGCCTTATCCAGCTCTCCTCAAAACTTCCAACTTAACACCACTGGAGAAACATATAACAGAGTCTGACTCCTAATGTCCCCATTCAAAGTGGTAAACAGTTACCAAACCTTGCTCCATCTTGCCTGTTGCAACTCCAAACCCTATAACCTCATTACATCTTGTCCTACAACCACTAAAAGCGCAACACTTTACAAACCTTTTATGCAACATACAATGCAGTAACATGCCACTAAACGACCTGTTCTTCTGCAGCCCATACCAAACATATATCGTTGGAGGATGTTTCCCACTTGTTTCTTTTTTAGTTTCATGCTATGCACGTTGAAATGTGCTTCGACAGCTTTATTTAGGTCTTTCGGAATACTCTTACCGCTACAACTCTCCGAAGAAGAGTTTCCATCAGTTGCGAAGAAATTACGGGCAAGGAAAACAGTTTGGATCGATAAAGCAAACATTGAATATTCTTTTACTTAAATCATAAAATTGTCATCTTTTTCCCGTTGACCAATCCATCATTGTTAAATACATGTAATCATAATAAAAATGCAATTCGGAGAGATACCTTCTGCTGTTGACTATTTGTATATTGAAATTAGGATTTGGATTTGTTTTCTCTAATTGTCATTCTTTTCCATTAATCAATGCTCCCTTCACTAAATGGATTTCAACGTTTGATTTGCTTTCTATAATTCTATGCCTTTAGTATAAAAGGACAATTATTATGGTCTACAATGAGCACAAAAGAGTTAACATTATTGAGGCATATACAGCATGGATTTCAAATTTATAATTCAGTAGATATTAATGATAGAGAACACAAAATACCTACGTCTAACAATGTTGTCCAAATAACAGGTTATGAAGATTTTAGAATCTTCTATGCACGGATGTCAAGTGCGCACGGAATTTTCCTTAAAGAATTTCTCTGTAAATCATCATCCAAACACACACTAATTGAACCTGCTAAATGTTTCTAATATTTAAGGGATTAAAAAAGATAACAATAATGATAACATGCACATAACCGTACCCGATTTTGGGAGAGAACTTCTTGCAAGACAACGTCGAGCATTGAGCTGGTCATGACATCTTCGACTTCATATAGAAATGACTTATAATCATCATTGCTCTCCTTATTTGCATGGAAATATTTCATTCTTTCCCACGGTAGACGGAACTGTGTTTGAGATAGCATCGCTACTCCAGCGGGAAGCCTCCAGTTCAATTCAGGGACTGCAAGGGGAACAGACAAAAGGATAAATAAATTGGCGAAAAAATAATTAAAAAAAAAGGAAGGGAGAAAGTAAGAAAACCTATACCATACGAAAATTACAATCAGGGAAAATAGAACATAAACGAAACAAACTAATGCAATGGGAATCTTTGGATCGCGTGAAGGGCATAGGATCCAACGGCCCACAACTGTTTTCCCGCACTCTTTTTGTGAGGGAGCCCTCATAGGAAGCTTCTTATACCCCTCTCCCGGCCAAATGGTCGGGATCCGATGAAGCCCTTCCCGGTCATTTTTTTTTGCTGAATCCTCGCGTACGCCCTTGAAAACACATTTTAAAAACATCCAACGGTTCAGATCCTGGCCATTTGGCCGGGAAATGGCTAGGAGAGGGGAGGTCCGGATTTTTTTAAAGTCAGGGAGTCCTGACTGGATCCTGACCCTATATATATATATATACACACACACCTTACTTTGTTACGGTGTGGACCTCCCCTCTCCTGGACATATTTTGATGATCCAAACCGTTCAATGTGTTTAAAGCATGTTTTTAAAAGTCCCTGAGAGGAATCAGCAAAAAAAAAAAAACCAGAAAATGCTTGATCCAAGCAATTTTTCATAAAACTATACTATATCATAAAACTGTATAGATCAAGCACTTCCCGGTTATATATATATATATATATATATATATATAGAGAGAGAGAGAGAGAGAGAGAGACACACACACACACAGAGTGAGCTTCCTATCCAAACCCTTAAGTTACAGACTCCGTCTAGACCTCATAGTTCTAGACCAAATCTCGACGATCCGAACCGCCCAATGTGTTCAAAACGTGTTTTTAAGGGTCCCCGCTAGGGGTGTACAAAAAAAACAATGAACCGAACCGAACCGAGGAACCGGACCGAACCGGCTATTTTTTTCGGTTTTTTTGTTTGTCCGGTTCGGTTCGGTTCCTGAAAATTAAAAAATTTGAAATCCGGTTCGGTTCTCGGTTCAGGGGTTTTTTTGATGAACCGAACCGAACCGGTTTACATGTATATATCTTAAAAATGTAAGGTATAGGAATTGAACTCCATACCTAACGCGTGGGAAGCTCAGTGCTTATCGACTTGGCTGGCATTCACTTATGATGCTACCCAGCCGCAGCATCCATTATTTCTGACCTAAACCTAACACACTCTCTCTCTCTAGCAGACGAAAACCCACTCTTCTCTCTCTCTCTCCTCACAGATCTATTATCTCCTTTAGTCCTTATCCTTCAACCCAACCCTAACCTATGGACGATGATTCCGACGATGGATCGAACGACGACGGACGATGGAAATCTGAACGTATGTATTCGAAATTTGTATGGAAAAAGCCATCAACGCCAACGAAAAAGCCATCACAGTGTATGTGTTTGTGTGTGGATGTCTGATTTTCATCTGTAGTCTGTACGTATGCATCTTTGATATGATTTTGATTCTGATTTTCATCTATATATATGTATATATGGTTCAGATTTTTAGATCTGTAGATTTTGTGGTTGGTTTTTGGTGATGATGATCAGTAGATCTGAAGTGATGATTTTTTGAGTCCCAATCTTCTCTCTCTCTCTCTCTCCCTCCCTCCGGTGAACCGAACCGATTACCGAACCGACGCGAACCGGGACGAACCGAACCGGAACCGAACCGACCTCTACACAACCGGTTTCGGTTCTGTTGTATCCCCGAACCGGTTTTTCCCGGTTCACTCCAAAACGCCGAAGAACCGAACCGAACCGAACCGGTTACAGCCCTAGTCCCCGCGAGAAATGAGGGGGAAAAAAATACCGGGCAGGGCTTGATAAGATCAGTTTTTCATAAAACTGCACATATACAATTTTTATGAAAAATTGATCGGATGAAGCCCTTCACGGTATTTTTTTTTTTTTCTGATTTCTCGCACGGACCCTTAAAAACACATTTTAAACATTGAACGGTTCGGGTCATGAAAATTTGATCGGGAACTATGAGGTGTGGACGAAGTCCGTAACTTAAAAGGGTTTGATCAAATGAGTAAAATAAGGGGCCCTACAAAAAATTAGCTCAATCGGATATTGGTAAGGGCTTGATCAAAACAATTTTGTAAACACTATTTCCTGTAGTTTTTGCAGAATTGTTTGGCTCAAGCCCTCAACGATATCCGATTGAACTAATTTTTTGCAGGCCCCCCTATTTTACTCATTTAAACAAGATCAATGGTTCAGAACATCACAGTTAGACTCAGAAAAAAAAGCATGTGTCAAAATGTGTGTCAAAATAAGTGTTAGCGGAACCGCTCCCTATATATAGTGCAGGAAAACAGTTGTGGGCCGTTGGATCCTACGCCCTTCACGCGATCCAACGGCTCACAACTGTTTTCCTACACTTTTTTTTTTGCGAGGGAGCCCTCATAAGAAACTTCTTGTGTGTATATATATATATATATATATATATATAGAGAGAGAGAGAGAGAGAGAGAGAGAGCCCAAGCTTCCAGTCCCTGATTGGAGGTTTTTGCAAAATCTGAACTGTCCAATGTGTTTAAAATGTGTTTTTAAGGGTCCCCGCGAGAAATCATCAAAAAAAATTACCGAGAAGACCTTGATCCGAGCAGTTTTTCACAAAAACTGTACATATACAGTTTTGTGAAAAACTATTTGGATCAAGCCCTTCCCGGTACTTTTTTTTTTTTATGATTTCTCACGGGGGCCCTTAAAAACACGTTTTAAACACATTGGACGGTTTGGATCATAAAAAAAATATCGGGAACATGGAGGTCCGGAGTCCGGACTAGAAGCTTGCCCTATATATATATATATAAATAGATAGATAGATAGATAGATATATATATATATATATATATAGAGAGAGAGAGAGAGAGACATAAATCCAACTAGATCTTTGATTCCATGAACAAATATATATATGTATCATAAATCAGTGAAATAAAAGAACTGCAAATATGGAGAGAGAGAGAGAGATTAGGGGAACCTTGCTTGTAGCCAAGGCCTTTTTCAGCAATGTGGGACTGATCGCCAAGGGGTGCTTGATCGAAACTCGCCATTTCCGAAGGCCTTTTGTTCAATTTTTTTCAAAAGAAGAAGAAGAAGAAATATGAGCTTTTTCTACGCTTTCCGCTGTCTGCAAGTCAATTTTTTCTCGAGAAAATATAGAAAACAATAATGCTACAAACACAACTTTGGCCACAACACCAACCAGGGGCGGAGCCAGGATTCTTGATATGTGGGTTCAAAAGTTAGACTATGTGTGAATCACTTTTCTATGTGTTAATGCAAAAAACCAATTAACTTAACAAGTACATCAAAAAGTAGATATATATCATATATAAACATAGCTTTGCTTTACAATTGACCCCTACGACTTTTTATAATTTGAAAACGATGCATGATAGCCTCATTTGTAATGCTATCAAATATATTTTTCCTCTATATACACAACCAAACTATCATGCATCCATTGATCAAACATTTGATTTTGAAACCTACTCTTCACAATCTTCACAACAGAAAATGCTCTCTCAACAGTGGCAGTGAAACAGGTAAAATAAAGGCCAAAGTAAGAAGTCGATGCATGAAAGTCGATGGGAATCATTCCATCAAAGTCACTGTGATTCATAAACTTAACATAAAGTAACAAGGTCTGATACAACATGATAACTCCAGTCCACTGTTCCACATACTGAGCATCTTCGTTCTTCTTGCATGACGCCACAATTTGCAGGTTCTCCATTCGAACCTCAACAATATAATAACCAGTTACAAGTTAAGTATTTCTGTTCTTGTCCTCCTATCTTGTCTGATGGTTTATAGGGTTAGTGCCTTATCAAACTTGAATTTTTTTTATGGCTATACCATTTTGTTTATCCGCAGGACTCTAGAAAGCAGCAAGTGATGACACTTGACACATTAATTTGGATAATCCAGAAGCATGAAAAAGCATAAGTAAGACAACAAAGCAATCTCGGTTTGTTGCTTTCAAAAACAAAAGCCTATGTTCAATTAAAGAGATAGTATATGGTATGACATTCTACAGTTTAGTGAAACAGCTTATACTTCAGTGCTCTGTCAAATAGAGCAAATACTACAAGTATCACATCCTTTCCGTTCTTTCCAACGGACTACCAAGAAGTTAAAGTAAAAATTGGGGAAAACTTACCTAGGGTTTGGGTTTCACCAAGAAAGATATATGGTTTGCAAAATCCCTTTTCTTTTGATCGTATTTTCGAGATCTTCCTTCAAAGTCTTCACCACATGCCAATACTTGATTCTGAGATCACTGGAAATTGAAAAAAAAAAAAAAAAAAAAAGGAAAAAAGTTTCAGCAATTCCTGCCGAGAGAGAGAGAGAGAGAGAGCTACTTTTTCCGTTTGTGAATCCTCCATAACCACGGCGATTTGGAGTTCGAAATACTGCGAGAGGCAGAGGCGATAGGATTTACCCAAAAAAGATAAAAACACACGATTGAAACAATCCTATCCTATTTTGGGGAATTCTGAAGGGGACGATTACGGTACAGGCGTACAGCAAAGCGGTTTCACGGTATTAATACCGCAAAGATCTCCAGTGACCTGGCATTCCCTCAGCCTTTGGATTGTAACTTGGAAT